>JARBWK010000006.1:10441050-10807879 GCA_030556195.1 Anolis apletophallus | reverse complement strand
GCTTTTGCCACGTTTGCTTATGGAACTCTCTTTTGGAACTTTGCTTTCTTAATTGGACTACAGCTTTGCTGATTGCTATATTCTTTGATCTCTTTAAGAGAATTGCTTTTCGGACTTTTATATTCAATAAAACTAGTTAGCCTTTGCTACGTCTCCGTGTGTGTGTTAAAGGGGCAGTACTAAGTCGGCGATTGTGACACCTGCATGCAAAATTTAGGTGTCCAATTAACTCCTGAAAGTCCTTCAGGGTTGCCTTCTTACGACACAGGAATTGCCGGACCCTAACAGTTAAACTGGTTACTTTTTCTACGGGAAGCCTTGAAAACTGATCGATGGTATCAAGTTCAATCCCGAGAAAAGTCAAAACCGTGCTGGGGCCCTCTGTCTTTTCATCCGCTAATGGTACCCCTAAATGACTGGTCAGCTCCTGGAATGAGCGCATAAGGAATCTGCACTCTCCAGTCCCCGCTCTTCCTATAAAAAGATAATCGTCCAAATAATGGACCACCCCCTGAAGGCCCGATTCTGCCTTCAAAGCCCATTCTAAAAATGTACTAAAACGTTCAAACGCGGCGCATGGAACCGAGCAGCCCATGGGCAATGCCCAGTCCATGTAAAAATGTCCACGGAATCGAAAACCAAGGAGATCAAAATCCGCCGGGTGAACTGGGAGCAGACGGAATGCTGACTTAATGTCACACTTTGCTAAGTCGGCTCCCAAGCCCATACGACGAACCACCCACACCGCAGCGTCAAACGAAGTGTATTTTACTGATGACAACTCTTCAGGGATATTGTGCTGTTCACCGACTCACCCTTGGGAGAGGACGGGTGGTGAATGAGGCGGTATTCTCCTTGCGCCTTCTTGGGTACGATTCCTAATGCCGAAACTCTCAAGTGAGGAACCGGAGGAGTAGCAAACGGTCCAATAACCCGGCCCTCTTTAACTTCCTTATCTATCTTTTGCTGAACTAGGTGCTCTAAACCAATAACCGACTTCAAATTCCTTGTTAACTGAGGCGTACGCGGACCCACCGTCGGGATCCGGAAACCTAGCGAAAAACCCTCCCAAACATAAGTCGCGGCTTCCCTATTGGGATATAAAGCCAACAATTCCCTTAACTTGTCCAGCCTAATTGGACTGGGGCCCCTTGGGAAGGGATGATTGCCCCGGGGGTTTCTTGTATTGGTTATCCTTGTGCCCTCCTTTATTGAATCCCCCCCCCCCCCCGGACAAATACCCGTGGCGTGGGCTCCCAAGCAGACGCCACACGAGTGCTGAAAGCGGCAGGGGTTGCGGTTGCAAACCCCTCGGGCCGCAAAGTCCCAGCAAATATTCCCTCGCCGTTGTGCCTGTTGCTGGGGGCCCCCTTTCCGAAAGGACTGGCGATTCCTGCTGACGATAGTCTGCCCACTGTCTACCTTCTTCCTAACCCCGCCTTTTAATGTGCCCATAACTTCCGACCACAATTGATTGTTGATCAAATCCCACCTCGTGTCTGGGTTAGATGCAGCCTTTAAGCGAAAACGCTTGTCATAATCCAGCCAAGCCTCACCCGGGCCCTCCAAGTGTGCATGGCGTATCAAGCTCTGATATTGAAACAGAGCTGGACCCCTATCCGAGTGGGCCTTTGAAATAATGGCCGCGTAAACCGAGAAGTACGCATGCTAATTATCCCAAATCTGGTCCACCTTCCTTTTCTTTAATTCGTCCTTCCTTTCTTCGTCCAGCTCCTCTTTTTCTTTCTTATCTAACTCCCCTAAAATAGAGGGAGAAGATATCCACATACTCGTTACGCAATATCTTGTCGATAACTTTTTGCGTAAGGTGGGACCCTAAGTCAACCACCGTCTTGCTCGGGGTCATATGGGCTGGCCATTTCTCAATTCCCCATAACTTGTTCGCATCGCTAGTCCTGGCCATCTCGAGAGTGACCGTGGCTGGCGTGGATTGCTGGGGAATGGCACCCCCTTGATCTTGACTAGCTTTTGGTGGAACTGCCTGGGCTACGCTGCCCTGTGTGTTCTGTAGTGTAGGGAGCGCTACCTGGCCCTGATCCCAGGGCCACGATCGTGTGGTGTTCGTACCTTGAGACGTCGATGGGCTCTCCGCTGTCACGAACTGGGGCAGAACCTGGACTGGCGCCGGCTGGTCAACCACTGCGGGTGCTGTCATTGCCGACTGCTCCCGGGGCATGGGTAACTCCTCCGGCACTGATCCCGGGGTTGTTGCCTGCTCAGCTGTTGTCTGGACCTGCACCGTCTCGTTAGGACCTCCAGAGGGCTGACCTCTCTGCTGCTCCTCCACCCGCTTTCTGGCCGCTCGCTCTGCGTCTATGATAGAAAGACGAGATAAAATGTTAGCATATATCTTGTCGATGCTAGCTACCCGTGCCGGCCTCGGTGCCACACCCGCCGTGGCTAAGCCCATATCCGCCTCGATCTCCAGGACCCTCTTGAGGACCGCATCCATTTCCTCCCTGGAGACACCCCTCGCCCTCTCAGGTGAGGCCTGAGGGGACAGTGCCCGCTTCATTGCCTTCTGCGCTGGGCCCTTGCCCTTAACGCCACCGCAGTTCTTCTTAGGTGCCATCTGTAAAGCAAGCATCGAGACAACACGTCAACCTGGGTGGCCATCAACGCGAAGAAAACCATCTTTCGAACCTCAAAACCCTACGGTCCAAACGCCTAGTCGTGCTTAACCCTAAATTGACTCATATTCAAGTAAAACACTCACATCCTGTTTTACCTGAATACCGGTAACGCAGGTCCGTAGCAAGGTGAACATTAAGTCGGGAGCTCTCTCCCCTTGGTTTACTCCTATCACTGCTACGCCTTTTTTTATTATAACATATAAACAATATCGGCATTCGAATAGTAATTCTACAAATATACGTGTATATATCAATAAAATCACTATCACCTAACGTATTTCTATTTGATTTATTTGCATCTACATACAGATCTCTGTTGTATTTCATTTATTTCCTTTATTTATTCCTTCCTCTTATTTTTTATTACATGGCAAATACTTTAATTTCCTTTCCCACTTTTCAATTTGTCTCTTCCCTTTTCCTACGTTTCGCTCTCTCTTTTTTGAAATATATTTATAATTATTACTATTATTATTATTATTTTGCCATTTCTCTATTATGTTCCTTTTTTATTTTATTTCCAACTCATTTTATTTTATATTATTTCTTTTTATTTTAATTTATTTTATTTTACTTTTTATTTTTTTATTTTTTTATTTTTATTTTTATTTAATTTTCTTTTAATTATTCGGCGATCCAAAATGGCCGCTGTTCTCCAAAATGGCGGCCCCCAGGGCCAGCCACCATGTGGCCAAGATGGCGGCCCCCAGGGCCAGTCACCATGCGCCAAGATGGCGGCCGCCACTCTGCATTTGCCGTACAGACCCCCCCCAGGCTGTACGGCAAATATAGCGGCCCCCATAGGGAGCCGCCATCTTGGTCGTCCCTCGTGCCTCCAGTGCGCATGCGCGCCCGGAGGCGGCCATCCGGGCGCATGCGCGACCCGTGAGCCGGCCCCCCCAAGGCGCATGTGCGCCGAAAAGGACTGCGGCATACTGCGCAAAACGCCGGAGCGGCCTGGCGGGCTCCTGCAGGCCCGAGGAGGCCGCTCCCAGGTGAACAAAGCGTGGGGCGAGGCCCAGGTGATATGGTTCCGCCCGAACTGATCCCGAGGTGACCGCAACTCGCCGGGGCGGCCTGGCGGGCTCCTCAGACCCGCACAGGCCGCTCCCAGGCAAGCCAAGCACGGGGCGAGGCCGAGGTGGCCTGGGCCTGCTCGAAACGCCCCAGGCGGGCTCAACTTGCTAGAGCGGCCAGGCGGGCTCCTACAGGCCCGCGCCGGCCGCTCCTGAGCAGGCAAAGCTGGGGGCGAGGCCCAGGTGGCCCGGGCCCGCTTCCCAACTCCATGAAAATAATTAAATAAATAGGTTGGCAGCAACTAGGGCGAACCGCAGGCGCTCATACCCCCACCCCCGACTTGAACCTGCAACCTTCTGGTGAACAACTTCAGTAGCTCAGTGGTTTAACCCACTGTGCCACCGGGGGTTCCAAAAGGGGGGGAGGGGGGCCCAGTCCAAGTGATGCGGGGCTGTTGGCCCCAGAGCACCTTCCTAAAGCCCAATACCAAATGAAAAAAAAAGGAAGGGGGCCCTCCGAGCCTGGTTAAAGGTCCAAGCCATAGCCCCAAGCTGCTCCTGATCCCTAGAGGTGGCGAGGAAGCCGCACCAGGGGGTTAAAACCACCTCTGGTTCCACTCCTCATACCCCAGCAGGCCCCAAACCGACCTTCTCTTGAATTGGGGCCTCGCTGTATGAACTGCCTTCCTCGCCGATGCTCCAGAGCAGAATGAGGGAAATGGGGCTGGCAGCACACTATGCCAGCCCCTCCTCCCTTCCAGTACATTCTGCGAAATCAACCAATCTCTTCTCCGGGGGGAGGAGACAAAGTTGCTCCACTCTCCAACATGTTGGATAGTGAAGTGTAGAATTTATATTACACAAGCATATTGCAGGATATCAGGTATTCTCTCCCATGTCTGAAACAGAAATGATAATAAATTGTAATTGTATCAAAGGTTAAAAAAATATGTGAAGTACTTGCTGTAACGTGATGGCCAGCTTCCCCATTGATTTTATTGGGTTTGCCTTCAAAGGGGATTTCTCCATTTAGACATAATCTGTAGGAAGTGTTGCATTGTAGCATATTTACTATGCCTTAGTATCATATAAGCTATAGTAAAAGATGGGAACAGCTATAGTGTCCTCCTGAATGCATATGGGACAGTAAGAATTTTCAGGATCTCACATTATGTTTATGCAAGTAGTCTAAAATCCCAAAAAAAAAAAAATCCAAAATAAGGAACAGTTCTTGTCCCAAGCATTCTGGATAAGGGATAGTCAACATGGAAGAAGGAGAAGGGGAGGGGGAAGAGTTCTGTTGTAGTTATGACTTGCAATTGGTTTTAGACCCTTATAAAGAAAAAAATGCAATCATAAACATAGCTAACAGGGGCCTTGTGGAGCTATAGCTGTAATGAATTACCTTTTAAAAGGTAACTGGGAGAGATTAAAAGAAACTTTCTGTGGTCTGTTCCCTCTCAGTTCAATTTCCCAAGTTTAACTGTATGCTGGCAAGGAGAAGGATTAATCTAACCTTCCTCACAGGATTATACTGTTTGCTGTGAGGACAAGGAAGATAAAGATTGTAAAACACCTGGCTATTTGATGACCTCTGTGCCCCTCATTGCCAAATTCTGTTCCCAGAACACTCAAAAGCTGTAGTCACAAAAACTGATGGAAATCAATACATCAAACAACTCAATTGCTCAATAAATCCCAAAGTCAATATTAGAGTTGTTGAAGAATTTGAAATTTGTCGACAAGGGAGTGATGTGGTAACAGGATGACAGGTGTGGATATAATGAAGGGCAGCTGGAGAGAAATAGTTAGGGGGATCATGACTGAGAACATGATCCTGAAGATTGGCTGGTGGAGAAGCACAGAAATTGCTGCTCTGGCCTTGTGTGGAAGCTACAGACAAATCACAATATAGATTCTGGCCTTTTGCTGGCTATTTTGGTCTGGAAAGTCTAAATCAAATAGATTCAACAAAGTTATTTCCTCTCCCTGAAACAATTTAATGTGGATCAGATCAGGGGGGAAACAAGTTGTTTCTTCTCATCCTGACCTTCTTCCTCAGTTTGCATAACTTCAGATACTTTAAGTTACGGGAGAATACATTCCTGGATATATCTTGAAAACATGACATTCCAGAAAATGTTGAACCCTAATGAAATGAATGACTCCCAGTGGGAGCACACAATAGAATTATGCTGAAGAACCCAGAAAATGCCAGAGAGAACTCCATTCCAGAATTTCTAAGGGCATTTCCACACAGCCCTATATCCCAGGATATCAAGGCTGAAAATCCCATAATATCTGCTTTGAACTGGGTCATAAATCATCCAGTTTAATGTTCTGATCACTTCTGGCAGTAACAAAACCACAGAACTGTCGCCCTCTAGGCCCTTGACCAAGATCTCCCTGGATAAACCACTCAATCAGCTGAGGTACAACAGGTCTATTTAGAATATACCGTGTTTCCCCGAAAGTAAGACAGCGTCTTACTTTCTTTTCCCCCAAAAGTCCCCCTACGTCTTACTTTCGGGTACGTCTTATATAACCCAAGACGCACCCCGTCGCCCCGCCCACGCCGCCGCCACCGCTGCCGCCGCCACGCCGCCGCACCCGGAGGTGTGCCGCGGCACACCTGCGGCACACCTCCGCGGCACACCTCTTCGCCAGGGCTCCAGGCAAGGGAGGGGGAAAGGAGCCAGGGCGGGAGGAAAGCGGCGCTTCACTGTGACGCTGCGATCCTCACCACGCCCCTGGCTCCTTTCCCCCCCTTGCTTGAGGAAAGAAGGGAGAGGGAAAGGAGCCAGGGGCGTGGTGAGGATCGCAGCGTCACAGTGACGCGTCATCGCTCATCGCCCCTGGCTCTCTTCCCCCACCCTTGGAAGGGAGGAGGAAGAGAGCCAGGGCGGGAGAGAAGGACGACGCGTCACTGTGATGCGTCATCGCTCCTCCGCCCCTGGCTCTCTTCTCCCACCCTTGTAAGGGAGGAGGAAGAGAGCCAGGGGCGGGGAGAAGGGACGACGCGTCACTGTGACGCGTCATCGCCTGTCCCGCCCCTGGCTCTCTTCTCCCACCCTTGGAAGGGAGGAGGAAGAGAGCCAGGGGGGGAGAAGGACGACGCGTCACTGTGACGTCATCATCGCTGTCCGCCCTGGCTCTCTTCTCCCACCCTTGGAAGGGAGGAGGAAGAGAGCCAGGGGCGGGGAGAAGGGACGACGCGTCACTGTGACGCGTCATCGCTTGTCCCGCCCCTGGCTCTCTTCTCTCCCACCCTTGGAAGGAGGAGGAAGAGAGCCAGGGGCGGGAGAAGGGACGACGCGTCACTGTGACGCGTCATCACTCGTCCGCCCCTGGCTCTCTTCTCCCACCCTTGGAAGGGAGGAGGAAGAGAGCCAGGGGCGGGGGGGAGAAGGGACGATGCGTCACTGTGACGCGTCATCGCTCGTCCCGCCCCTGGCTCTCTTCTCCCACCCTTGGAAGGGAGGAGGAAGAGAGCCAGGGGCGGGGAGAAGGGACGACGCGTCACTGTGACACGTCATCGCTTCGTCCCGCCCCTGGCTCCTTTCCCCCTCCCTTCTTTCATCAAGCAAGGGAGGGGGAAAGGAGCCAGGGGCGTGGTGAGGATCGCAGCGTCACAGTGACGCGTCGCCGCTTCCTCCCGCCCCTGGCTCCTTTCCCCCTCCCTTGCCTGGAGCCCTGGCGAAGAGGTGTGCCGCGGAGGTGTGCCGCAGGTGTGCCACGGCACACCTCCGGTTGCGGCGGCGGCGGCGGGACGAGGTACGTCTTATATACGGGGTATGGCTTATATAAGCCGACCCCCCAGACACCCCCGATACGTCTTACAATCGGGGGTGTCTTACTTTCGGGGAAACACGGTAGTTTATAGGAAAGAGGTTGAAAGCAATTTATAGTGCTTTCAATAGCAGCAAATCTCAGGAGCAAAGCAATGAGTAAATAATCCCGTATCAATCAGGATTCAGCCAGAGGCAATCAGGAACAAAGCTGGGTTCAAACGCAAAGGAAAGTCTTTTCAGGAACAAACAGGAACGTAGCAAGAGAACAAGGCTTTTGCCCGAGTGGGCCAGATCCAATGTAGGCAGGCAGTGTCCTTAGTTAGGCCCAGCGGCCTCTTTCAGAGATCCATTGTCCTGGAAGTGTCGTTGGTATGAGATAAGGCTCCTGGCCAACTCCACACGGATATACTGTCCAAACCCTTTGATCTAGCCACGTAACTTTGTGTCGAGTGTCAAAGTGGGCATGATGAATGGTAGCTGTTGTTTAAGCTCCCTCAGCTCCTCAAGAATGTAAACCCAATTAGGCTCCCCAGCTGCAACGGGGAGTCAAGCTCTTCTCAGGCCCGGGCCTCTCCGCTTATCGGACGGGATAGCTTTGGTAACCTTGAACGATTCACCCTGCCTGCCTGGTACCAGGTTCTCATGAGAAAGGCAAGCAGGCCTGGAAAGGATCTTAAAGCCATCATGGCTACAGTATTGTTCATGGGAAGCAGGGGCTTGTGGGGCTTGTGGCGTGACAAGGACCTAGAAAATGCCAAGATTCCTAGATTCTCCAGTTGAGCTTTATGGTCAGCATCCAGCTATATCACAAATGGAAAATGCATAGAAATAACTTTTTAAAAATGGGGTAAGTGAAATTGTTAGTTTGAGTCCAATGGATATGGGGGTCATTAGGTCATAGTTTACAACATATTTTGCCTGGATCAGCAATACTCAACCTTTGCCTTTCCTGGTGCTCTTTGGGTCAAAGAAATTCTCAACCAGAATGGCCAATAACCTTAATTGTACTAACTATAGTTAACATTATCTGAAGGGCCAAACAGACAGTTACTGATCTCCATGTTTTAGATTGAGGTTTTTATGTTAGTCACAGACTCTAGGAAATTTTTCCAGGAACAGTGCTCAGTGAAGGCCCTGAGAAGTTTCAGAAGCATGTGGCATCACTTTGCCCACTGCAGCACTATTGGTTCCCAGCTATTTTGGGAGGGAGAAAGACATACTGTAGTTATTGAGCTGGAATGCGCACACAGCGCTCCATGGAGCAAAAGAAATAGATTTTAGGTCATCCCAATCTATACCACGGAAACTATATTCATTTTCAGCTCATCACATAGTTCACTTCTTATATTTTATCTAAAATCTATGTTTCAGATTATAAAATCGGCATATATTTATACAACTCTATGTATAATGTCCTATTACAAAGCACATAGAATATGCTGTTCACATATGAAAAAGAGTGACCTCAGATTTCCATAAGATAATATGTTGCTAGAAGAATCATATTCCAAGATATGACAATCGAATATTGGAAAATGGTAATTTTTTTCAAATGAATCCAAAATTTAAGATTGTCCCAACAATTGGATATTTCTTAGAAGAATGATCCAAAATGTTGATTTATTTCTAAGATACCTTTATAATTTCCTAGTTGGGAAAGTGACCAGTACCTATCTTAGCTTAGGTTTATACCTACCATTTCCCTCCTCAGGACTCACTAAGATCATGACATCTTGTCTGAGTTGGAAAACATTACAGTTCTCTCCCACCCCAATTGTTTTCCTTTCTTCTCTGCTCCTCTCTTTCCCTGTACCCACATTCTTTTTATTTGCTGATCTTCCTCCATCAGTCTCCTGCAACTCATTCTCCCTTCTCATCTCTGGACTCTCCTCCCAACTCTTCCTAGGCACCAAAAGCATTTCTCCTTCTCAAAATTACAGTTGCCATATCCTACTTCTGCAAATCAATATAGTCCCATCTCTATCTTGTTTACTGGGTTTGCAAATGCAGGTTGAGTAACCCTTACCTGCTTAGATATATCTAATTCCCCAGCTAGCATGAGAACTTTAATTCAGAGATCAATGGGTAACTGTCCTATTTTAAATCTCCAGGAGCCCCCAAATCACATTTAATTCACTATGTGTCTTCACTCATTGGTGAAACACACCAGTCACAGATTGGGGATGAAGGGAGAATGAACACAATAGCTACTCTTAATTTAGTCTCCCATCTTAGCTTCTACAATTATATCACTTGTATCTCATTGCTATCACATCAGTGTAATTCCATTTGCTTTGTCCTAAGGATTTAGGATGAATTAGAGCCTAAACTCTACTTCCTTGAACTACAGTTCTTAAGACATACTGAGTGCCAGCTTTCGGACATTTCTGGACCTCAATCTTCTTGGAGTTGCTTCTCCATTAGATATGTTGAGAAAAGCCAGGTGTTTATGATCAGGAACTCTGGTGCTCCATTTGAATTGAACAACAAACTTTTCAACCAAATCTTAAGGCTTCCTGCTCTTACTTACCTAATTGTTAGTGAGCTTTCATTGTATAATATTGCATTCTGTTCCATTTTTGCACTCAAGTATGAAGTCTGATCCCGTTCCCAAATGAACAGCCCTGTTAGCACTCAGTAAATAATAAATAATAATAATATAACTCCCATTTAATGGAATAATTTGCTACCTAATCACAGTAATAAAGGGAGTTGATGATTGCACCCAAACTGCAGAAAATTAGGCTTTCTACGAAGCGATGAGACCAGATGCTACATTGGGCTTATCATATTGTTGAAGTGCTCTGCTGGCCAAAAATGTCCTGGTGCAGAGACATCAATCTCCTTCCCTGCTGGCTGCTGAATTTACTCGGTAGAGAGGCCGCCTTTGCAGTCTGGCTTGCATCAGTGATCGATGGTGGAGTTCAAGAGGGAGAGGAATGGTGCTGCAGAAACTTGCACTTGCAAGAAGACAAAAGATGCTGGTGGAGAAGAACTGCAGTGGAGGAGAGGTGGGGAATGTGACAAATTGTGGAAGCCTTCCGAATGAGGCAAGAAGTGATGAGCTGGAGAGTTCATAGAAGGCAATACTACATTCCTTTATTTCCCTGTCATCCTGATTCTAAATAGAAGGGTCAAAATTCTGGGGTGCTTCCATAGCAAGGGCATTTGGGTTTTGAGAAGCACATCTATGGAATTAATTACAACAAAATGTTATGTTCTTCACAGAATTAGGTTTGTGTCACTGTCTACACTTATCTGGATAATCTGGTGTAAACCACTATTGATCTGCTCTGATGCAGCCTGGGAGAGATCCCAGAATCCTTTTGCCATTCAGATGGATGACTGGCTAGAGGGCACATTTGGGCCACTACTGTTGCTGAGTTGCTAGTTAGACATGGTTAAATTCATTGTCCACATGTCTAATAGACCAACCCCTGCATTAGCAGCTCCCTTTCAGAAGCTTGCTGATGATGTCACATTTCTAGGTCACTTTGATATGAACTCAGTAGAAGAAAGATCACAAACAAGCCTCTGGACCTGAACCAGTAATGCACTGGTGGGCTGATTGGACCTTTGGAGAATGGATTGAACCAAACCCAGGCTGATCCAGCTATTCATAACTCAAAGATATCTCCAGAATTTCCAGGAAGTTCCAGAGTAAATCCTGTTTCATCTTGAGCTTCATTAACAACTGGCTGTAGCATTTCGGATGCAAATCCAACTATAGGTTATCTGGACTCCTGCATCATCTGAAAGGTGAGTCCACATTATTTGGGCCATGCAGACATGGCCTCCAATGGCTTCAAATGGTGGTTTGAAAAACACACACCTAAAATAGGTCCATGGATACGTATTAACTATAGCAATTTAATGAAATTGATATTTTTAGAAATTTGGTAGCTATACTAAAGACATCTTCAAGAGCAGCTGCGTGGGCAGTGTATTATAATATCAATCCAGAAATAATCAAAACATAGAATAACATGTCATGCCAATGTCATAAGGTAGTGGTTTCCAATATTTGGTTGTTTTGGACTATAACTCCTAGAAATCCTAGTCATCTTATCAGCTGTTAGGAATTGTGGGAGCAGAAGTCCCAAACACCTGAAGGACCAAACATTGGAACCACTGTCAATAACTTTGAATATGTTTTTTTAAACTTTTGAATATATTTTGATGGATTTTAACTGATTTTTTTTAGTAATGTTTGTGTTTAATTCTGTTTTAATCTTTGTGTATTTGTATATTTTAAATTGGATAACAATGCTTTTATGTCAAGCTGCTTTGAGTCCCCTTTGGGGAGATAAAGCAGGGTTTAATCAAGAAGAAGATGATGATGAAGAAGACAAAGAAGAAAAAGAAGACTAAGAAGAAGACGAAGAAGAAATGCCCCTGTAATGATCCATTACTCATGCCGAGCTCAGTCCTATGGTTTGAGAAAGAACAATGGAGATCCTTTATCATACATTAGCATGAATTTCTGAGCTGTGCTTCAGCACTTCATTCAGCCATTTTCTAGAGCTTCATTAAATCCAGCCATCTGTCAGAGTGATGGAGGTCTGTCCTTGGGATTAGTGGGTCCCTGTAGATGTTGTGAGCAGCCCTCTCTTCCTAGCAAATGGGGTTGAAATGAAGAGTTGTGATTGCTAGTTATTTGCTAGTGGGAGGGACATGGAAAAATGGAGCATGCTGCCTTGGATGCCAGTGGAGTCTCCTTCTCAGAAAGTTTTAAGGCATCTCTATAACTGCCAGGAGTACTTTGATTGTGTAGTCCTATATGGCATAAGAGGGTTGGAGTTGGTGGCCCTTGCAGTTTTCTCTAACTCTATGCTTCTGCATCATCTTATTGCACCTTCCTCAGTAGCATCATGGACCTCCATTGCATCAGACCTTTGACTAGGGTTTAAGTTGGGTTTCAGTGTCATTTGCTGTCATGACAATGTTGCTACAATCACAAGATGAGAAGCAGTAATTCAGTAATATTATAGACCTATCTTAGGATAGTGTAACTGACTAACAAAATACTCTTTACTCAGGTTAGTTGATTAATGAAGAAGCCAAGGGCCACAATTTGAAGAGCCAATTTGAAGGATGTTGAGCATGAATGAAAATTGTCATATACAAATGTTTATTTGTAAGCATGCACATTCTGCATATATAGCAGAACCAGAGCTAGCTTGTATAGCTCCTATAAAATGCTCTCATAAACCCAGTGTGGATTCAACACCCAATGCAATGGGGTCATTGGTCATTGCTGTCTCAGGGTATTGCCTTTTGTTAGTCCTGGCACTGCAACTCCCATAAAAACACATCTGCTTTCCCGTCTTTTTGCTTCATTCTGTTTTCCAGCCTTGTGTTTCAGCTGGAGGCACATGCTGTATCGGATCTATTTTTAAATTTAAATTTTATTTTATTTTTGAAATGGTGCCTTGAACTCAGTGGCCACCTACACCCATTTCTATTTAGGTCAGCATCAGCTCTAAAGTGATAATAACAATGACGGCAGAAGAAGAATTAAAAATAATGAGGTGCATCCACCCTAAGCTGGTGAGGGGGGAAGATCAGCATATGGGGGACTATTTTCAGCACTGGGCTTGGCTTCAAATGGGCAGCTATGTCCTGGATCCTGGAGTGAATCTGGGAAAATAGTAAAATTGGTTGACTAAATAAAGCCTTTGATACCTGCAGAGTAACAGACCATTGAACAGAAGAAACACAAAATAACTCAGCCCAGTTCCGCCAAAGTGAATAGGAGAACACAAACAAGAAATGCAACATTTTGACTCCTCATCTCCTTGTCTCTGAGTACAATCCTCCTACAAATTATTGTGTTTGTAACAACATTAAAAGGTTCAATAATCCAAAGCTGAGATATATAAAATCATTGTTATACCATATGTTCCATGGGTCTATCCTCCATTGACAAAAGGGAATATGCATGCTTGAAACATGCTTAGAGATGTAAATGTAATTTTGGAATCACAATGTGTGCCTGAACTGATAATTAGTTTGCCAATGGAAGTTAGAATCATAGAATCAAAAAATTGGAAGAGACAACAAGGGCATCTAGTCCAACCCTATGCTATGCAGGAAAGCTAACACTGTCAACAGAAAAAAAAAACACTGCTAGGAAGAAGTGATTATGAAATTGAGAAGTACTTTGCATTAATGTCTTTCCTCACACCTTCACACACACAAAACTTTGAAATGGTTTTGATGTCATATTTGCTAGGTTACAGGGCCGTAGCCAGGATTTTATCGGAGGGGCTGAGTTTTTTGGGGGCTGAGACTGGGTGGAAGAGGGTCTACCCTGCAAACCTTTTGTATTATACCATCCTGAGAATTTTGGGGGGCTGAGCCATGGTTTGCCGATTTCACAGGGTGAAATTTTGGCACAAAGAATATAGCTTTGTATAATGTCAAGGGGATGAGCCATGGTTTCGATTTCAAGGGTAATGGCACAAAGAATATAGTTGGGAATATCATGGAGCAATAATATCCCTCTAGGCAGAAAAATCAGGCAATTCCAACTGGATGCCCCCCCCCCCCAGGTTCTTCCTCCAGGGGCAAACCAGGAATGGGCATCTTGGAAGTCCCTGAGTAGACTCAGAAGTGGAGGAGGCAGATGAAAAGACAACCTGGCTAAATGGCCTAGAACAGTGACTCTCAACCTGTGGGCCCCCAGGTGTTTTGGCCTACAATTTCCAGAAATCCCAGCCAGTTTACCAGCTGATAGGATTTCTGGCAGTTGAAGGTCTAAACATATGGGGACCCACAGGTTGAGAACCACTGGCCTAGAAAAACCCTCCACTTTGTACAACTGTGGAGCAGAACAAACAACTCAGCACTTGTATGCTTGCCCACCATGCCCTGCCTCATGCCCATTTTTGGTCTAAAATTATTTAGCCGCTTGTGTTCCCTCTATTTTATCAGTTTTATACTAATTTATTTATGCAATGCTTTTGACACGAAATAATATAACAATGAAGTATTAAACATCAGTCACAATTGCATAATATATGCCATTAGAATCATCATCATCACCATCATCATCCAAGTTTAACAAATGAGGCAAAAAACATGCAACTTCCAAGACAGCATCCTGAGATTCTCCCTATTCTCTTGAGGAATGGAAAAGAGAAGTCAAAGTCTGAGGCTACATCTACACTGGCATATAATGCAGTTTCATAGTGGAATTAAAATGCATTATATGACAGTGTAGATGGGGGCTGAGACAAAGGGAATACTGAGAACTCAGACTTCCAAATCTGGTAACCATATATGGCACACAACTCCAACCCATTTAAATAGCACCCAAATGTTTTCCAAGAACTATAGCATCCTGAGATTCCATCTTATCAAACACCATATGTTTATTATTAGAAATATGGCTCCCCAGATATCAACCAAGTACCATATTTTGGATCAAAGTAATTCTTTTCAGCTGGAGGAGACATTTGGTCTTTCTAAATCATAGTTGGCTAATATGTTCTCCATAATATCAGGCCAAGGGTTTTTTCCCAGCCTGTACATGGAGATCCCAAGGACTGAATCTGGGATTTTCTAGCTATAGACCTTTTGCTTTCCATCTAAGCTGCAGCTCCACTGATAAGTTTGCATATATGAATGAGGGGTGCACAAGCAGTCACACTTTTAATCCAATTGTTTGTCCGAGAGGCAATAATTATGCCTACATTACACTGCTTAGAGAGATATGGAACCTGATACTCATTCCAAGAAATCATATTGAACAATAAGCATGCAAAATGCAACAATAGTTTGGATCTGCATTGTGAAAATTGTGTTATCTGCTCTTACGGGGAAGTAGCAGCATGCATAAAAGAAGATATATCAAGAAAAATAATAAAAAATGGCTTTTCACATTGGAAGCTGAGGGAGGAAAATCAATGGTGGTTTTGAAAGGGGTGGAAAGATGCTGAAGTACTGAAAGGCATTTCAACAGAGCCTTCCAAAGGGGATGAGAGTAAATAGCCTATTCTGTGCATTCTTGTTTGCTTCCATTTGAATCAAAACACTACAGGAGAATTTCAGCTTTCAGATCTAAATGTATGTGTACTTCAAATGCAGTCTATGAGAATTCTAATAAGAAAGGGGATGGGGAGGCAAAGAAATCTATCATATAATGGGCATTTGCTAGATTGGGTGGTATTTTAAATTATCTTTGGAGAGTTCCTTGGACCAAATGAATCAATATTCAGCCTCTCCTTTTGTCAGAATGGGATTGTGTCATGAGAAAGAAAGTAAGGAGGGAGGGAGAAAGCTTTTGTTTACACCAAAAGATTAAAAGAAGCACAATGTTAGAATATGCAGTGGAAGCACTGTGATAGATAAGGTGTCAAGGAGAACTCTAGGAACTACAACAAAGCTTTCCAAAGATAAATAAATATACACCGTTATCTCTGCAGCCTCTTGCAAACTTCACTTTTAAATATGTATGACCACAACTTTCGCTATTCTGCTCTCATATCCATCCATTTGTAAAACGTTCCCTTATAAGGCCACATTAAGGAGGAAAAATTGTGGAAGAGATTGCAAGGTGCGATGCTAAAGGTTGATTCCTTTGCGGTGCAGACTCAGGAACAAGGAAGGGAGGAGGATTTGTGGGAATTAGCCACCTATAAATGTGTTTGACACACTCCCCAGAAGAACAAACAGTGACTATAATAGCCTCTGCACAAAAATAATTGTGTACCCAGCCTATCTTCACACAAACAAGCTCTTGTTCCTTGGACAGCTCCATTTAGACTTTACTTAACAGTCCACTTTGAACAACTTGCTCAGGACATTGCAGATAAAATCACTTTGCTCCACTCCAGCTTAGGTGCTATGACTAATGCAGACTCAGGTGATGTGACTTTGGTCCCTGTTTGTTTACTTATAATGAATTCTTCCTATTGTGTACATTCCAAAGATGTTGACATGGTTTTGAGAAAGGTAAAGAGCACCACAATTTTGCATGCTCACCTTCCTTGTGGTAGGAGTATTCTTGTCAACCCTGCATCATCTGCCCCACAAAGGTCACCAGCCCCTTTTCCCTTGGTTGGCCTGCTGCTAGACTTAGAAAGGGTGGGGTGGCCAGCTAACCATTGTGCCCCTGACCCCCAGCTGTCCTGGGGGTCTCCTCCTTCCAGCTCCTCCTCTTTCCTTCTTTGGGGGACTGATTGGCTCTTTGTGGAGTGAGATAACCAACCAACCACTCTACCCCTTACCTGAAGGTATCTTTCTCCCCTTGTCCCTGACCTTTTTTTTGGGACTGCCACCGCCACCTTACCTTTCTGAATCATTCAAGCTGATGACCTGCTCTGAACCACTAAGACTTAAAAGAATATGATCCAAAAACATGTTTTTTTCCCAAACATGGCTAGATTTTCCACAATACATTTTGAAAATGTTTTCTTTTCCCCCAGTGGATCATACAGGAGTATTTTTCTAACAAGGAGACAAGTCTTGCTATGCTTGCTGCTGTTTCTGGCCTCTTCCAGTATGTTTGATGAGAACAAGAAATGCAAAAGCTTTGGAAGAAGTTGCTTGCTGGGTATTTTTTTCAAATTAGTAAAAACGAAAGTGTAATAGTGGGGCACTGGGCTGTGTGATGTGAAAGTGTGTCATTGAATGGTGCCCTGCTGCTGCTCCTGGAGAAGTTACTGGGCAGAGTCAACAGGGTCAGGGGATGGGGGGGGGGAAATACCTTTTGGAAAATATTTTTAAATATTTTTTTATTTTTTAAAAGAGAATAAATTCCAAAACATCAAGGGATGACCCAAACATTATGAAACTTGGTGGGCTATCAGTGGTAGATGTGTCCTCCAAGTGTGGTAATTTTCATCTTAATAGCCCTAAAAATGATGGGAAGGGGAACCTGGGGAACCCACTCATTGCTGACAATGGGCCTGATCTTGATGCCTTTTTCAGCTACAGATCGAAAACAGCTATTCGGCTACCTGCCCGTTTTCAGAAGGCACGCAAAAATGGATCTGGGGTTTTCCTGAAATTTGGTAAGCAGAAAGGAATTGAGGTTCAGCAGAAATATACAAGCCTAGAAGTAATCAAGGCTGGATAGATTTACATTATACCTAAGTGCTGGGAACAGTCTTCCTGGATTTCAATATACCAGACAATTTCTGGAAAACTCCATGTTAGAAATTTTAGGTCATGCTAGAGAATTACTAGCCACTCATCCAGCCATTCATAGCACTTCATAGAGCCAGTTTCTATCGTATATGATGATATGATTCCATGCTCCAGGGAATTCTGAATGGAATTGAATGTCTGGTTTTAAGCCTGGATCATTTTAATGATCTTGGTGGATGATTTACATCAGGTACTGGACAGAGGGAATGTGTCCTGATTAATTCTACTGGATCTCTCAGATGCTTTTGAGACTATCATGACATTGGCCCAATTTGATAGGATGGAAAATGCTGTTTTGCAGTGGCTCCATTACTTCCCTGAGGGGCATATCCAGGGGTTGATGTGTAGGGTTCCTTAGGGTTCCACACACTATTTAACATATGCATCAAACTTCTGGTTGTCGTGAGTTTTGGAATCCGATGCCACCAGTGTGAAGATGACACTCTACTCCGCTATTCCTTTATAAAAATAATCTAAATCAAAATAATCTGTCTTGGTTTTAAACTGTTGGTTTTCTTCAGTAATGGGCTGGATGAAGGAGAACAAATTAAATTAACAAATTACACAATTGATAGCTGATGTTCCAGCTATCAATTCCTGTCCTTTCTACTGCAATACCTTCTACTTCAACGATTCTGCATCTAGCTACCTCCTTAAACATGAACATAATGCCCCTATATGCCTATTACTTTTAAATTTTCATTTAGAACTACTTTTTTGTTCATAAAGCCTTCGGCAAATTTTATTATTGCACTGTGTAATTTATACACCTTATTGATAAATTTTACTGAACATTTGGACATGCATTTGTTGAAACCTAAGTAAATAAATAGCAATATTATTAAAACTAATAATTTGGTTGACTGCACAGCTTTTCAAGCATCACTTTGCATTTCCTTTGTCTAATTTGTTCCACTACCAAAGAGCAAAGGGATTCCTTTTTCTATGATGTTTATTTCCCCTCCCTATTATTCTGTTTTAACTTTAAGGGATCATATTCCAAGCTGACACACCATGCAGATGGCTCCCGTTTCACTTCCTGATAATTATAAGTGGTTTTGTTGTTGTTGTTGGTTTTTTAAAAAAAAAGTACCATGAGCCAGGTGTGATAAATACAACCTCTCTCATTCTTTGCATAAATATTTCTTTAAAAAGGACATCCCCAGATACGTAGATACAATATTGAACTGGAAATTAGACTTGAGTCAACTCCCTCACCCAGTGTCTGACTGTGGATTTTAGCCATGTATTGGACAGGCTAGCCTAGGTTCCCTTCAAAGTACACAATTCTGGCATTATTATGCCACTTTTATTAGCATGGTTTAATCCTATGAAACCTTAGAATTGGTAGTTTGATGAGGCTATCTAGTTTTATTATATTTGTAATTTTGTATGATATACTTCATTTAAAATAGGTTGAATATGTTGGGTTGTTGTAGGTGTTTGGGTATACAGTAGGCCTGGGTAGGTTTGGTCAGAATCTGCGTAATTCAGAATAAATTTGGATCAAATTCCTTTTTGAAGCGATTTCGAAGCGATTTGGGAACCCTGAAGTATCCTTGCCATTTCAAAGCTTTTTCCGCCATTTCTCTTACGAATCAGTAAGTGAGTCGTAAATGATTCAGCTTTTCAAACCAGTGTGGATAGATTCCCTTCGTTTCCTTTCTTTCCTGCGGCAGACCTGGGGCAAGAGCCGTGTTTAACCCAGTTTGGATGCGGATGTCCTTCTCTCCCGTGTCTGACCTGGGGCGAGAACACCTTCTCTGAGGCCCTTTCCTCCAGCTGGGGACCCCTCAAAAGCCTTGACCTGGACAGTGGCACTTTGCCCATGCTCAGGAGCCCCTTTTGGTTGGTTCCTGCACCTTTAGCCTCATCTAAAGCCTTGACCTGGGCAGTGGCACTCTGCTCATGCTCAGAAACCCTTTGGCCAAACAGCCTACACAGGTGTGGAGGCCAAGGGCACTCTGCCCATGCTCAGGAACCACTTTTGGCTGTTTCCTGCACGTTTAGACTCTTCTAAAGCCTTGACTTGGCTCATGCTCAGGAACTCTTTCAGTGCAAAACTCCTGCTCTCTGCACGTTCTCTGGGACCCTTTCCTCAAGCTTTCTTCCTCAAAAGCCTTGACATGGGCAACGGTACTCTGCCCATGGTAAGGAGCCCTCTTTTGGCAATTTTCTGCACCTTTAGGCTCCTCAAAAGTCTTGACCTGGAAAAAGTCACTCTGCTCATGCTCAGGAACCATTTGTGTGCAAACCTCCTGCTCTCTGCATGTTCAGGTGTGGAGGCCAAGTGCACTCTGCTCATGCTCAGGAACCCTTTGTGAGCAAAGTATTTTAAAAAAATAATAAAGGAAATATGTTCCTGGTTTGAATTTTGAAAGTGTTTTTCCTGTTTCTTTGTGTGGTTGTTCTACTCCAGAAACTTTGTGTGTGCTGTGCTTAGCCACACCCACCTCATCCCTCTTTGCATCACCTCTTGCCAGGGAAAATGGCAAAAAGAAAAAAATTGCAAGGAAAGGCTTTGCTGCCTTGTGCCTTCTCTTTAGACACTGTAGTTATGTGTTCATTTCCCCCCCAAGGATATGAGTATTCACTCTGGCTGTCAGGGGCCCCTTTGAGTGGAATGCACTACAGCAGCGTTTCCCAACCGCTGTTCCGCAGCACACTAGTGTTCCATGAGAGATCACCTGGTGTGCCGTGGAAAAACCTCTCTTCCCCCCTTTCTTCCCCCTCCTGCCAAACTCTTGCTGCTGCTGTTTGTGGGGGGAGGAGGAAGGGCCGGGCCGAAATAGGCTGCTTCCGCTAATGGCAGTTGGAGAAGAGGAGGTGAGTGGGAGGGGCATGGGCGGGTGGCACGAGGCTCTTCAGCAGCCAACCAGGGAGCAGAGGGGAGAGCGTGCATACCCCCCTTCTTCCTTCCTTCCTTCCCTCCCTCCCGCACCCCATTCCTGGATGAGCGGGGTGGCCTTCCTCACACAGGTCAGGTCTGGCTCGAAGCGGAGCACTCTCTCGCAAGGTCATGAACACAACATGGCAAAAGAGGAGGTGGCCACGCCTGGGCACGGCGCGACGCGGGACCGGCCGGCTCCGCCTCTACCCAAGGAAGGTAGGAAGGAGGCGCACTCACGCAGATAGGCCCATGCAGAAGTGCAGGTCCCCCTCCGAGGGAGTGGAAGGCAGGCCTCTTGAGGATTATTCGAGTTATTTATATAGGCAAGTCAAAGTGTTAGCAAAGCAGTGCCCTCCCCTCAGGTTTGCAATTGGATGGTTCTATTTATTCAAGTAAAAACAATGTGTTGTCGAAGGCTTTCATGGGTTGCTGAAGCATTATCTCCTGACGTTGCGCCCACATCTATGGTTGGCATCCTCAGGAGTTGTGAGGTCTGTTGGAAAATAGACCAGTGGGGCAACCAAAGTGATCCAATGTTGGGAAGCTCAGCCTGATGAGGCTTGTATAACTATGTGACAGGGTATGAACAGGAAGAGGGAGCAGGCTTGTTTTCTGCTGGCCTTGAAACTAGGAAGAGTAGACAGGAAAGGAGATTCCACCTGAACATCAGAAAGAACTGACCGTGAGAGCTGTTCAGCAGTGGAACTCTCTGCCTCAGAGTTTGCATCCGTCTGGCTGCTCTCTTTCCAGCCGGCTTCCCTGAGGACCGGGTACGTTTTTCCTGAGGACCGGGTGACTGCGATTAAATCTAAACACAGAGAGAGACTGACAGCTGTTGACCTTTGTGTGTGTCTTTCTGCCATTCCTGCCAGGATATCTATGTTGTGTTTATCGAAACAGGCCCAGGTTTCACACTGAGTGTATAAATACATTTAAAAACATATTAACTATATGTATTACTGTGTTAGAGTGTCATTTTGTGTCATTTTGGTTGGTGGTGTGCCCCAAGATTTTGTAAATGTAAAAAATGTGCCGTGGCTCAAAAAAGGTTGGGAAACACTGCACTATAGAACAGAGACCTGGTGAGTCAGTTGATGAGCTCAAGACTGTGAAATTCCATTTTATAGTTAGTTGCAATACTGGCATTTTAAAGCAGCTTCCTTGCACTTTAATGTTTCTGCTATATTTAACAGGGTAAAAAAGAAAACAAATAGAAAAAAGAAAAGACGGAGGAAAAAGAAAGGAAGGAACCAAGAAGCAAGCAGGAAACAAGAATGGATAAGTCAACTCTTATGACAAGTTTCACTGTTGAGATCTTTCTGATGGTATCAGTTCAGATGGATTGTCTCTACTTGCACTCAGCATTTCTGGATTCATGTAGAAGTTCAGAGGAAGAAACAAAATGGAGAGAAAAGCCTAGGTATGGTTGGGTCACTGAGGTAACAATGCAATAATGTCTATGTCCTGAAGACACTACACTACATTCCAAGTTAGTCCCATTTCTGTTCATCTTGGACCTGCCACATTTCTCCTCCAGTGTAATGTATTGGATCTTGTTCTACCTCTTCCAAGATGTGTAGACTACCACTATCTAAGGAGGCATTCTATCATCTGGAACAGGTCAATAACACCACAGGAAAAAGGTTGGAAGTTGCCACCACATTAACTCCTAGTATGAATTGTGGATGAGAACCAAGAATCAAGGATTGACCACAGAAGTAAATGGTGCTACAATCTGGTGTTTTGTACATTTTCAAAATTTTAATTTAGCAATAGGTTTTGAATCTAAAAATGAACATTAAAAGTATAGAACCGGAATTCAAAGTCTGTTGGGTTGGTTGATTACCTTAACAAGTGACCTGAATGTGAAATGCACTCATCAGAATGCAAGTCAGGCACTGTCAAATATTGACTGCCACTGCAAGTTAGTTGTCAAATATTGTCAAGTATGGAAAGTGACATCTCCTCCTGTCACATTCTTGGTGGTGGTGCCTACCAGGCATCAAATGCTATCACAAGTTGACTGCTACTGCAATGCCTGTGTGTTGTCAAACATTGATGTCAAGCAGCAAATATTTGCTTAATGTTTACACAGCAAGACAATTTTTGGAGATATATAACAAGGACACGGGAGGGTTTTTTTGGGGGAGGTGTTTGAAGGCAAATTCATACTAATTGAGCTTAAATCAAGCCCAGATCGTATTCTCTTAGAGAGAACCAGCTGGTAATAAAGTATATCCCACAAAGAGGTTGATTCAACATCCTGACATGAAAGAAATTAACATCCATTGAAAGAGTTGAAAGGGAAGCAGAGTTTTCCAAATTAATATAGGCTGAGGGCAGTAGATTATATGGCTCTCTGAGAAGGGGTGCATATCACTAAAACTGAGTTAAGGTGGAAACCATGGGCTTATATCAGAATTGGTGGGTGATATAAAATAATTATAAGACCTATTGAGCACCTTAACTTATTTTTTCAATCATATAGCTGCAGTGTTTCTATTGCAATAGAATATAATTATCGGAAGTGTTGCTTCCTAGCATAACAGTTTTGCCGGAAGAACTATAGCATGATTGCTTACTCCACTTCATTGTAAACCTGTCTTTTTCATGTTTTTGCTTTCCTTATCTAATTCTTAGAATCACTTTCTGATCTGGACTGCGATGCCTTTGGTGCTCAGTAGCATTCTGTGATTGTGGGCCTAAACAAAAACCACAAATAAGCAGAGATTCAAAATGGAATGTGACCTATGGTTTTGAAAGCCTTTTGGCACAACTTCTGTCTTGTGCCACCAAAATTTATCAACTATTATTTCTTTGCATTTTTAATGCAACCAGGTGCACGTGGAACATGCACTTTGTCTTTACAATGAGTCATGCTTCTAACTACTTCATCACACTAGAGATTGAATCCACTTTAAATCCGGTTGCTGTCTCCTGCAGAATTCTGGGGTTTGTAGTTTAGGGTGGAGCCTTTAACTACAATCCCCAGAATTCTGCAGGAGGCAGAAGCCAGATTTAAAGTGGATTCATTATCTAGGATGCAGGCACTAGAAACATCTTCCAGAGAAGCCTTTTGGTAACATGATTCTCCTTTAAAACAAGGTGTATGATCCACCTGCACTTTATTTTGTTATGAGAAGGTTTTCTCTGCAAATGGAAATGGGTTCTTTAAAACTTTTTTGGGCTTTTTTTGTGTCAGGAGCAACTTGAGAAACTGCAAGTCACTTCTGGTGTGAGGGAATTGGCTGTCTGCAAGGACGTTGTCCAGGGGACACCTGGATGTTTGATATTTTACCATTCTCTGGGAGGTTTCTCTCATGTCCCCGCATGGGGAGCTGGAGCTGAGGGGGAGCTCATCCATGCTCTCTGGATTCGAACTGCCAACCTGTTGGTCAGTAATCCTGCTGGTACAAGGGTTTAACCCATTGTATTACAGGGGACATTTTTTTTTTGCTGCTGCTGCTGAATTTCAGAGGCGTATCCTATGTGTGTGGGGAGCAACTATGGACATTATTTGACGTTGGGCTCTGGGCCTGACAAAATTTCTCATCCCTGCTATAGATGTACATAGGGAGGATGCTGAAAACCACAAGGCATTGACAAAGCCTTCCTTCAAGCTGCCTCTCAGAATGTAATAAAAAGACTAGAAAAGATTTAAGGCAATTTAACAACAATAACACCACCACAACCAGAGCTCGATGACAAGAAAGTAGGGCCCGAGGAGAGATGGAAAGGAGGAAAAAGGGAGGGGAAGTGTTATATAAATTTTATAAGTTTAATAACCAGAATGAAACATCCCATCTGAAATCGCATCTGCTTGCTACTTGCTTTTTTAGTGGAAACATTTCAAGCCATTTTCTTGGAGAAAAGAGGTCAGAGAGAAACAGAGAGAGATAATATATATGGGCACCTCTGCGATGACAACAATCCTTCCAGAGCGCACACTCAGATAAAATATCTGCTCTGGTTTCCTTCTCTTCTAAGTTAACACATAAGAGAGATAAAAAAGAGATATAACCTCTCATACTCCAGCCCTTGATAGAAACTGCAGGGGAGACAGGAAAAGACAAATATTCCCCTAATGACAGTCTCCCTGATAGTGAAAGTCCAACTAATTTATTTTTCCAATATAACAAGGATGGAAGAGAGGCTTCCCTTATGGGGATTTTTGGTAGCCCAAAGGAGATGTGGGTGAGAAAGAAAACCTGAAATATCAGTCAGAAGACTGGGGCTATTGCAACTAAAGTCTGTCTTTGCCAATGTCTTGAATCTGCTAAAAAAAATTCCAATTTGTTCATCAGTTGTCATTCAAACTGTGAAATTTTAATTCAGAATTCAAATTGGCACTTAAAGTTTTTTTTAAAAAATCATCATAATTTTCTTATCAGTATATTGTTCAGGTTGCCAATAAATAGTTTTGGATAGCCATAATGAATCCCCCCTTTTACTTATTTGGGTGAGATGGGTTTCCATGGGCTACTATCTGCTTCATCACATGCATGTGGGTCTGTTGTGGCAATTTTGTTGAAACAGATTTCTTCATAAATGGAAAAAAAGAGTATCAAGATTTAAATATACTTAGGTGGAGTGTTCGTTTTAACGCTGACTGACTGATGTTAACCACAATCACAAGTTGGATGTTTAGGTGGCCAGAATATGATAAAGGTGAGCCTAGAAAGAATTCATATTGGCAAAGGATCCTCAATCCATCCATCTAAAGAGACAGAAATATGGAACCGGGTCTATTTCAATGGTCCATTCCATGAAATTCTGGAATTAGCATTTTAAATAGTGATGCTTAGACTTCTTTATGTACTATTTATTAATTTATTTATTTACTATGTTTTTATACCGCCCCTCTCAGCCTGAAGGCGACTCGAGGCAGTGCACACATGGCAACGAATGCCCACAGAAAAAGACTTCTCGACCAGAGAGTTCATCAACTACAAACTCCAAAATTCCATAGGATGCAGCTATGTCAGTAGTGAAATCACAGTGCATATACATATAAAGGCCCTAAGCATGGTCTCATTCCATTCTGAGATTGATGATGGTGATTCTCCTTCTCCTCCTCCTTCTAAATCTTCTTTAACGGAAATAAAACTGGGAGCTCTAGATGGAACATGGCATATGTCCAGCTACCCAGTTACTATCTATTCATGCCTTGAAAATGAATTATAGCGAAACACACTATGTCTATCCACCCTTTATGACTTCCAAATAGTGTCATTTGTGAAGGTCTATCTCATTTCTTGGAATGGACAATGCCATTTTGCATGTGCAGTGATGGGCAAGAACTTGCTGCAAGAGCATAGAAGCATAAAATCATAAAGTTAGTAGAGACCATATGGGCCATCTAGTCCAACCCCCTGCCATGCAGGAAAAGCACAAGCAAAGTATCTCTGATAGATTACCACCAAGTCTCTGTTTAAAGCCTCCAAGAAAGGAGCTTCCACCACACTCCGAGGCAGAGTGTGGTGGAACAGCTCGTATGTTTAGGAAGCTCTTCCTAATGTTCAGGTGGTATCTCCTTTCCTGTAATTTAAAATCATGGCTCCTACTCCAAGTTTCAAGGGCAGCAGAAAACAAATCTGTTTCCTCTGTCTTATGACATCCTTTCACAAATTTATACATGGTTTTCATGTCTCCTCTCAACCTTCTCTTCTGCAGGCCGAACATACCCAGTTCTTTATTAAGATGCTCCTCATAGGGCAGGGTCACCAGGCATTTAATCCTTTTAGTCACCCTCCTCTGGACACCTTCCAGCTTAGAGTCAATAGTCAATCATCTTTTGAACTATGGTTCCCAGAATTGGACACAGTATTCCAAGTGAGGTCTAACCAAAGCGGAATACAAAGCGGAATCATGACTTCCCTCGATCTAGATACTATAATATACTATACTATACTCCTTTTGATGAAGCCCAAAATCCTATTGGCTTTTTAGCCGCTACATCACACTCTTGGCTTATGTTCAACCTGTTGTCCATGAAGACTCCAAGATCTTTCTCACAAGGACTGTTGTTGAGCCAGGCATCACCCATCCAATATCTTTGCATTTCATTTTTTTCTGCCTAAGTGTAGTATCTTACATTTGTGCTTGTTGAAATTCATTTCATGTTGCCTCTGTAACTGTGGATTCCCAAGGATTCAAATTTATTATTCTGTGGGGCATAACTGAAGCCATATTCTAAAGTATGCTTGTACAGGTACAGGAGTAGCCCATGGCTCATACTCTTCAATTATCCCAATTTGGTAAGTACAGACTTGATTATTTGAATATATTTGTAAACCCAATTTCAACTTTTTAAAAAATTCCACTTCCTCTTTCCTTTTCAGGCGGCTTGCTACACTTTCCACAAAGGGCAAAAGACATAACCAATTTAGCAAGGCAAGGGAGGGGGCAGAATTTTGCTCTTTCCTATAAGCCAGCATTTCTCAACCTGGGGGTCAGGACCCCTTGGGGGGGTATGCAAGGGGGTGTCAGAGGGATCACAAAAGACCATCAGAAAACAGTATTTTCTATTGGTCATGAAGATTCTGTGTGGGAGGTTTGCCCCAATTCTGTTGTTGTTGGGGGATCAGAATTCTCTTTCATTATATGCAAACTATAAATCTCAGCAATGACAACTCCCAAATGTCAAGGTCTGTTTTCCCCAAGCTCCACCAGTGTTCACATTTGAGCATAATGAGTATTGTTGCCAGGTTTGGTCTGGATCCTTCATTGTTTGAGTCCACAGTGCTCTCTGGATGTAGGAGAACTACAACTGCAAGACTCAAGGTCAATGCCTTCCATTATTTTCTGTTGGTCATGGGAGTTCTGTGTGCCAAGTTTTGGTTCAATTCCATTGTTGGTGGAGTTCAGCTCTTTGATTGTAGGTGAACTATAAATCCTAGCAACTTCAACTTCCAAATGACAAAATCAACCCCCTCCCAATCCTACCAATATTCAAATTTGAGCATATTGGGTATTTGTGCCAAATTGGGTCCAATGAATGAAAATACATCTGGCATATCAGATATTTACATTACAATTCAAAACAGTAGCAAAATGACAGTTATGCAGTAGCAACAAAAATAATTTTGTGGTTTGGGGTCACCACAACATGAGGAACTGTATTAAGGGGTTGTGGCATTAGGAAGGTTGAGAACCCCTGCCATAAGCTCAGGCAGAAGCAAACTGCTGTGGTGTCTCTTAGCTTGTGTGTTCTTCCTCATTATTCACTTTTGCATCTCAACCACACTCTGATGTTGCTCAGCCTTACATATCCTAGTTTTCCATGTTGGAGAGTACGCTTCATCTCCCCTCTTCCCCTTCATAACTGATCTAACCTTCTGTGCTTTTTATTAACGCCCTTCTGAGTCTGCATTATTCCAGGGAACAGGGTCTATATTTCTGTGTTAAAATTTCTCATTAAAATTTATCCTGCCTGGCCAATAATTACTTTTTTCTTCTTTTCTCTTTCTTTCCCAAGTTTTCTGATGAGATGTCTCTGTGATTATGACCGAATGCGGGGCATGGAAACTATTAGCCACAAAACAGAGTCCCTGTCAACTCGCTTCTTCTGTTCTCTTGAAACAAGGGCATCCGTCTGCCGGCTTCTTTCCTCATCCTCCCTAAAGAGCTTGCCACATATCAAATGCAGATGGAGAATATCAACCCTGCAGCAAAAGAGACAGCCGCGGCAAAACTGCAACGGTCTCTTGGCTTGGCAGTGTGGGATCATTTACTGTAGCAATGACACTTGCGTCTTTGCCAAAATCCTTCTTTCTGGCTTCAGAACAAATTGAAATGGCCTGTCTTTGTCCACCGGCACTAATGAGAAACTAGCTGAAGAAAAACAAGCGTGATGTTTTCTAGCGCTGAAGCCAAGCTGGAGAACATATGCACTGGAAGGAGAGCAAACTTTTGTTTCTAGGCCTCAAATGATGGGATGCCTGAGCCAGAGGTTGGACACGCAAATTTTGAAAACATAATTTGCCATATAACTCATTATAAATTTCAATATTTAATGAAAAAATGGCCAGGCTTTATTATGATGCATACAAATCTGTAACCTAGAATTATTCACTTGTGACTGGTTTTAGTATTAATGATCCCTGTGTATTCACTGTTTCAGGGAATACCATGTATACGCATGTATAATTTGACCCCATGTATAAGTCGAGGGCAGGTTTGTGGGCCAAATTTTGATATAACCCATGGATAAGTTGAGGGCTGTTCCATGAAGAGGAGAAGGCCAATTCAGATCACTAGCCATCCCTGGCCATCACCACTAACGTTTTCCTACCTAGGCATTCAAAGATGACAGAGATGTGGGTTAGTTCTTCTTTTAGGTTCTTCCAGAATAGACTAAACACTCATTTTTCATCACTATACTTAGAGAAGAGGCTAGTTCTTAATGTTGGTAATGGCTAAGGTAGAGTACTTCCATTGATGTGTAGATGAATTGACTCAGATTTCTGGGGCTGATTTTTTAAACTGAAATTTCTATATTACATACAGTGTGTAGGGATTGTGAAAGTTACCCAATCTTCATTTACTGGGCAGCATCTGTTGCAAACAGTCTTGACCAAGAAAAAGCTGGCCAATTTTCCCACCTTTACTCATATGAGAAAACTTCTGTGTGAGGGGGAATTGCAATGGGATCTTTTCTACCTGTCATAAGGGGCACTTTGATTCAAATTTCATGGATCCTTTTTTTCTCCCTCCATTGTGGCCATCACATCCCTTATTGAGTGATGCTTGTGTCATGATTCTACTAGCTTTGTGCACAGATTCAATTTGGCTGGTTTCTTTCAGCTAATCTGACTGGTCCGGTTTGTATGGATGGTCATAATGTCAAGGGCTCAGCATCCATGTTTTTTCAGCTGCAACAGAACAGTGGCTGTCAAAAACTGCCTGCCTTTATTTACAAGTGGAGTGTGGGAGGGAGGCAGCCACTAGAAGGAAAAGGGCGAGGAGTTAAAAGGTACCACTCCATGTCCTGCAAATCAAGAGAATATAGAGTGCTTTTTAAAGGAAGGCCAGGGTAGGATAGCTCCAGGTTGATGACTTCCCTGGGAAGTGAGGAAGCCTCCTTAAAAAGTTAAAATGCCTTGGAAAGCTGCATGCTTCAGGGAAAGAGTGCTACATGCACCTGCAGTGCCTGCCTCCTCTGGAATAGAAACAGCTTTAAGCATTAAACCTGGTCTCCTCTATAGACAGAAGGGAAAGGATCGCAGAAAGAATGATATCCATGAGAACACTTAGATCTGAAGAGAGGAACCTTTTAGCCGTACCCAGTGTCAAGCAATACTATCTAACTTCAACACGGAGAAGGGTGTTTTCCATCATTGCCCCTGTCCTCTGGAATGCATTACCTCTGGAGGTTAGGGCCATGCACAATCTGTTGGCTTTTCGGAAGGCCTGCAAGTCGGATTTATTCTGGCAGGCCTTTGAGATGTGATATGTTACTGTGGTTTCTTTTAGGAATTGTTTTCTTCTGTGGTTTTAATGCTCCTGTAGATTGTGATTTTATCGTGATGTTGATGTAAGCTGCCCTGAGCCACTGGGAGTGGCGGCTAACAAGTCTAATAAAATAAATAAATAAATAAACTCTAATGCTTTTAATCCAGGTTTTAATGAAGGATATTACAACAAACAATGTCTAAAATGATGGGAAGGGGAGCCTGGAAAGTCGTCCGTCCCCTCCAATAATGGGCCGGATAAAAATGAATCTTTTGGCTTCCCAGACTGAAATTTTATTTCTTTTCTCCTAAATTTGGGGGGCTCTTGAAAAATTGATTGGAACCTCCACCGATATGCGGGACACCAAACAGATCACAGTTTCCCTGGATTGCACAATCCTAGATTCTACTAGGACTTCATATAGCTTGCACATGTACTGTTGTTAAGCAAGTTGTTGTCTTATATTTATAATCTGATTTTCTCCTAACGTCCAGTCTCAGTCTAGTTCATCAAATTTACACTTTAGATCCAGCTGCCCAATGTGTTGAGGTCACACAGAATCCTGATCCTGCCTCAAAATTATTTATTTATTTATTATTTATTTATTAACTTCGGTTTAGTATACCGCTCACTCCGAGGCTCAGAGCGGTGTACAGAGGATGTATAAACACAGTGAGTATGATAAAACAGATTAAACAAATTAAAAACACATTAAGACATTAAAACAATTAAAACATTTCGAAGCAATAGCCCTCAACGGAGGCTGGGTGGGACATGATGAGGATCTGGGACAACCATAGGCGGCATGGCATGGCACACAGTATGATTGGGTTAAGGGCCAAACGCCTTCCTAAAGAGCCAAGTCTTCAACGCCTTGCGGAAGGGCAGGAGAGCGCTGATGGTCTGGATCTCCTCAGGGAGGCCGTTCCAGAGAATTGGAGCAGCAACAGAGAAAGCCCTCCGCTGTGTGGAGGCCAATCTGCAGGTTCCGAGGGAAGGCACCTCAAGGAGGTTAAGCTCCTCAGAGCGCAGTGATCTCGCAGGCACATGAGGGGTAAGTCGCTCCCTCAGGTACACTGGCCCCAAACCATAGATGGCCTTGAAAGTAAGAACTAACACCTTGAAGAGGACCCGGAATTCAATTGGAAGCCAGTGCAGCTCGCGCAAGAGTGGGGTCGCGCGGTCAGATCTTGAAGCTCCCAGGAGGAGACGAGCTGCAGCATTCTGCACTAGCTTAAGCTTCCGGATCATCGACAAGGGAAGGGCAATGTAAAGCGCATTACAGTAATCAAGCCTCGAGGTGACCGTGGCTTGGATCACTGTAGCTAGGTCGTGTTGAGAGAGGTAGGGAGCCAGGCACTTAGCCAACCGGAGATGGTAAAATGCTGTCCTGCAGGTGCAGCCAATCTGCTCCTCCATGGACAGCTGGGCATCCAGCTGGACACCCAGACTTTTTACCGATGGCTGAGGGCAGAGGGCCACACCATCGAACGTTGGCAGCTGGGTCGCTACCCCCCCCCCCCGAGCGGCCCAGCCACAAGATCTCCGTCTTCGCCAGGTTCACCTTCAACTTACTGGCTCGCAGCCATCCAGTAACGGCCTCAAGGCAGAGATGGAAATTATCGGGTACAGAGACTGCCCCGGGATCCAACCTCAGAATGAGCTGGGTATCATCAGCGTACTGATGACACTCCAGCCCAAAACTCCGTACCAGTTGGGCGAGTGGTGGCATGTAGATGTTAAATAACAGCGGGGAGAGGATAACCCCCTGAGGGACCCCGCAACTCACCAGGGAACCTCCGGAGACCGCCCCTCCTCACTTCACTCGCTGCTGGCGGCGTTGGAGGAAGGAGGACAGCCAGTTGAGGGCTGTCCCCCTCACCCCCGCCACCGCCAGGCGGTGTATCAAAAGTTGGTAATCGACGGTATCAAACGCTGCCGTGAGGTCCAATAACATGAGCAGCGCCGATCCACCTCGGTCCAAATGGCAACGGAGTAGGTCTGTGATGGAGACCAGGACAGTCTCCGTCCCATGGCCTGAACGGAAGCCGGACTGGAAGGGGTCTAGCCAGGTTGCATCATCCAAGAATGTCTGCAGCTGGTCCATTGCTGCCCTCTCAATCATCTTGCTATATCTCAGCTATTCTGCCTCATCTGCAGACACAAGGATGAAGTTGACAATATAGAATGGAATTCAGCAATGGTCTGATTCAGAAAGCTTTATAAGATCACAAAATGAAGGCAAAAAGGTGTTAGGACAACTCTGGTCTTATATACATAACACTCCTTATGGCAAATAGACCATAGGTTTTCCCTTGATGCACAAATGTTTACTAGTGTAATTTGTATGTTTTGTTTGTGTGGTTGTGTTTTGATGTAGTTTTGTAGCTAATTGTATTAACTAGAATGTAGCTGTGTACTTTTAGCATTATATATTTCAAAATGTTGCATTTTTGTACTATTGCTGCTTTTCTATTATGCTTTTTTGATAAAAAAAATTTGGAGTCTGTAGATTGGTGAGAATCTATCACACTTGGGCTTGGAATTCTAAAGGGCTCTCTCTAAACTGCAGATCCTAAGTTTCCATAGGATGTTGTGTTGCAGTCCAAATGGAATCATAGTGCTATAATTCCACAGTGTGAGAGGACCCCTGGTATTTCAAGCATTATCATTGTCATTGTTATCATCATTGGCATTGCCACCAACTGCACTTCACCATCAAACCAAGTTGCTAGATAACCCTATTGAAGCTATACCATTCAGTGGCTATTTGCTCTAATCATTAAATGGAAATGCTGTGCTCAGAGGCAGTATATCTCAAAATGTGCAATGGTACATGGAGCAGTGGGTGGGGGGAATAAGAGGACAGTTGCCTTTATGCAATTTTGTGGGCTTCTTGGAATCATCTCGTTGGCTATCGCTGGGAACAGAATGGTGCACCAGATGGACTTATGGTCCAATCCAGCAGGACTTTTATATTTTTAGATGAAAGGGAGAACCAATGCCAGGGAATGCTACCAGCTCACCAGCTAGCAGGTAGCAAACTGAGCCACATGCTTAATCTTGTGTTTGTGTGTGGTACAAATACCCATTCCAAGCATACTTCTTGCTGGGCGGCTTTGCAAGGCCAACTGTGACAATCTTTTTTTCCAAATGGAAGGGAAGTATCCCTCCTTTCGAAGCAAAATTGTTAGCTGGAAATGAAATTCTGAAAGTTGGGAAGAAAGCAAAACTGTAATGACTTTCAAAGGAATATTCAGGAAGCATTGCCATCTGATGAATCGAAGCAATGGCTCATTTAGTACAGTACTAGTTATTCTGACTGGCAGAAACAATCCAAGAACTACAGGACATCAGCAGAACTCTTTTGTTGCCCGATACTTAGATCATTTTTAATGAATATGCCAACAACTGAATCTAGGGGTTTGTTGACAAGATCTGTTCAGAGGAGATCCACTTTTGCCTTTTTCTGGGGCTCAAATAATGAGACTTACATAAGTTCTCCCAATGGGTTTCCATTGTTAAATGGAGATTTGGTCTTGGTCTGCAGAGTGCTCAAGTCACTGTACCAAACTGACTTTCTTGACAATGAGCAATGGACAAAAAAGCATAAGAAGAGGTATAGACTACTGCAACGCTCTCTACGTGGGGTTGCCTACAGGGATTGTACAACTCCCCTGTTGCGCCAGCTCCACTGGCTGCCGATTAGCTTCCAAGCACAATTCAAAGTGCTGGTGTTGACCTACAAAACCTTGTATGGTTCCGGCCCAGTTTACCTGTCCGAATGTATTCTCCCTTATGAACCGTCAAGAGTGCTAAGATCATCTGGAGAGGCCCTGCTCTCGGTCCCACCATTTTTGCAGGCATGTCTGGTGGGGACAAGGGACAGGGCCTTTTCTGTGGTGTCCCCCAGCTGTGGAATTCCCTCCTAAATGAAATTAGATCCACCCCCTCCCCCCTGACTTTTAGGAAGTGGGTGAAAACGTGGCTGTGCAATGAGGCCTTCGCAGAATGAAGGAGGAGATCGCAAAGCGACTAAAGTCGCCAACCTCTTGATATGGACCAAATATATGGATTAAGTTGGACTTGATTTTATTTTGGCAAATGGCTCTTTAAATGTATTTATTGTGTCGTATCTGATAATTTTATTGTAAATTTATGATGTTTTTAGATTTTAAATGTTAGCATTTAATACTTGCTGTTTGCCAGTCTGAGTCCCTCTTCAGAGGTGAGAAGGCCGGGGTATAAAAGTTTTAAATAAATAATAATAAAAAATAAATATGACACCAAGAGGTTCCTAAACAATGACTTCAGATTTTCCTTCAAACCAGACTTGACCACCTGAGAGCGAGAGTTACCTGATTCACTTTTTCCATTTCCCACTCAAAATGTTCCTTCTACAGTTGATTGTTCTATCATCCATGCAATAATAAGCCACCATAGTGATTCTTTGGATTTAATGCACAAAGAACAGTTGCTGGCACGGCAGGTGCATTTTGTCCAACATCTCTGTTGCAAGAAGCAGCAATTAAATGGCTTATTAGACAAACCTCGGGAGACAGGGAAGTCTGTCTCAGACGCTGCAAGTACCAACACCCCAGAAACATTCAGGAAGCCTGTGAGTCTTTCGGAGAGCAATTAGAGATGGGTTAACTCCCCCTCCTGGTCCAATTCATAATTAATCAGAGAAAAAACAATTAATTAATGGAATGCCTGGTAGATGTCTGGAAAGCAACCATTTTTTAAAAGAAGAACTGCAATATGGATGTGAAAAAATCTCTCCATCTCCAGTTCCCGCAATCTTATTGCAAGTCTTTTTCTATTTACTCCCATATTGGATTGCTAAAATCTGATTTTCCTCTGACAGAAAATACAACTTTTCCACTGTGTGTGTATGTGCATGTGTGTGTGTTCAGGGTGGGCCAAAACTCATAAAGGGAACTCATGTCTTAAGAACTTTTGAAAATGATTATAGATTTTGTATATGTAAATTTATTTCCTATATATATATATATATTGTAAATATTGGTATGCTATTGGAAATTAAAAACAAAAAAGGAGTTATTAAATATTGAAAGCTCTTTTGGTCCACCCTGTATGCCATAGATATACCACCCACCCCCGCTATATCTATATATCTGTATCTATATCCCTGTGTGTGAGACACCAAATGTGCCAGAAATGGGTTTATTGAGTCAATACCCACCTCCATCTCATGACAGAAATAGGAGACCAGTGTCTACTGTTTGTTGTCCAGAATGTGTGTGTGGTGGAGGGATGTGGTATATATATATTGCATACAAGGTGGACCAAAAATCACAAAGGGCTTTCAATACTTAATAACTCCTTTATTTTTGTTTTTAATTTCCAATGATATTCCATTCCATTATTCTGGACACTAAACAGTAGACATTGGTCTCCTATTTGTGTTATGAGTTGGGGGTGGGTACTGAGTCAATAAGCACATATCTGGCACAATTGGTTTCAGATGTTAATTTGAAACTGGGGGAAAAATTCTGTCCTTGGGGTGGTTTCAAGGTCTTTACCCTCAACAAGGGCCTTGCAGCTTGAAGGTTTATACTCTCTGGTCAGCCTTTCAGATTACTAGCTTGTCTGAGAACAACCCTAACTTTTTGGGACTCCTCTTGGGGATACCTCTGTTTTCATCAATTGGTGGGGGGAGCCTGATCTGGATGAGACCCACCACTCCAACTATTCCTTCACCATTTTGTACTTTCCTTTTAATTTGCCAAAGATAAAAAATAGGTAACAGTTAATAACACTGCCCTCATTTCATTTGATTTTTTGTGTCTCATTTCATTACTACTTGGGTTGGTAAGCAAATAATCTTATCTTCTTTATTTCTTTATAATCTACTTCATTTTTATCCTGCATTTCTCTTTATATAAGGACTTATGGCAGCTAACCATAATTTTCTTTTTAATTTCTTTATAAAACACATATACATATTTATTTATTTATTTTTATATCCCACCTTTCTCTACCCCAAGGGGGACTCAAGACGGCTTCCAAGTGGCACTAACACAGTGTCTTAAGACATACAAAGTTAACTTTAAAATAAATTGGATTAAAATTAATATATATTAAACATAATTAAAATACATTCCAATGTTTAAAACATGCCATCCAGGGATAGATAGATGTCAGACTCACTATAGCAGTTCGAAATAACTCACAGGAGACATTCCGGATTTTACTCAGAACTTTTACTAAAGGATATCAAGACATGGTTAAAGCCAAGAGTGGCTGGTAACATTACTCACTCCCTTTTTATACCCCCCCCCTCAAACAAAACAGTTCCCGCCCGGCACAAACCCCGCGCTTTTCTCCCGCCAATTCTTGGAGTCGTTGTTTCCCATGGTCAGTGTGCAGGTTTCTTATCTCGTGTTTATACTGTCAGGCTCCAGATTGAGGGCCTCAATTCTCAGGCCATTAATCTGAGTCATGACAGATAGATAGATAGAGATAGAGAGATAGATATATAGACCTCAGTTTGATACCAGAGCCTCAGCATCACTCGAATAGCACTGAGGCCCCATGTGCACTGCCATATAATGCAGTTTGAAATGAAGTTTGAAACTGCATTATATGATCAGTGTAAACTTATATAATGCAGCTTAACTGCATTGAACTTCATTGTATGAGTCGTCACTGCATTATATGATTGGTGTAAACTCATATAATGCAGTTTAACTACATTGAACTGCATTGTATGAGTGGACACTGAACATATAATGCAGTTGGAAACTGTATTATATGGCAGTGTAGATGAGGCCAAAGAGAACCCCACATAGCACCACTGCATATTGTTTACCTTTATCACTACTTACTTCTTCTGCCGTTTCTCCTCACTTGAATTTGGGGATGTAAACATCAGAGGGCAGGAATCTGTTCTTTGTAAAGCATTGCATAGAATGGTGGTGAGGCATTTAAAAAAGTAATGTTGTGGCATCAGCATGTATGCCCCCCAGGTCCAGTGCTGGCCATAGGATATCAAGTTCTTATATATCCTCTAGAAAGACTTACAATCTGATTGTGAGCAAAATAAATTGGGGTTATCTTGTTGGGTGAAAGAAATTACTGCATACCAAAAAAAACCCCTCCTCTTTTAAGTAAGAAAGAAATAGTCCGACACACTTCTATGATTAACACTGTTAATTCCAGCAATATATTGGGTAAGATGCAGTAATCCAAAAATTGCCTCCAAGGCAGAGGAATTAACGGGTCTCCGAATATCTATTCATGGAAGACAGGTGGGCTGTCGAGACCTGGGCTTAGTCCCTAAGCGGTTTTTTATGCTGGCTTTGAGAAGGTTCCATGAGTGCCTAGTTACACATCAGATTGATTGGGAAGCTTTATTGTTTTATAAGCCCCTGCTTGGTCTGTTACCAAGTCACATTAACAATCTGTTAATGGCTTTCATTATTCCCAAAGCATGCACAATAGGTGTGTACAACCTGGAAATGTTCCTTGGAGGAACAAAGGGAGAATGGGGATAATTGTGTTGATCTGTTCTTCCAGTGACATTTTCGGATGACAACAGTCTAGCCAGACGCTCTGAACGATTTCTAAACATCGGCTTCCAATCTGGGGACCTGGACTAGCTCTTAAAGAAGAAGGAGAAAAAAGGTGGGGAGAGAGAGATGTTGCAGAAATGTCATTGCACCCAGTAACAGATTGTAGTAGCTGAGAGACCTGATTTGTTCATAGCAACCTTTTATTTTTAGCTCTGGCATGTAAAGAGACGAAGGGGTGGGTGGTAGGGGTAAATACTTTTCCAATCAAGGGAGTGATGAAAAGAAATTTGCTGACGCTTTAATTAATTTGTGAAAACGAAGTGAAAAGGCATGCATATCTTTTGTTTTTCCATCACTAGGTACAAACCACAAAGTCTACAGACATGCAAATCTTTTTGTCCCACTTTCTAGAAGTTGGATTAGTGTGCTTTGAGATCATTTCTTTATTTAACATGACGCTATGATGAATCTATCATGGGATTTGTGTTGCTGTGCATTTTTGGGCTGTATGGCCATGTTCCAGCAGCATTCTCCCCTAACGTTTCACCTGCATCTGTGGCTGGTATCTTCAAAGATCCATGAAAATGATAGATTCATCCTAGGGTCACCTTAAGTAAGTGTCATCTTATGATGCCAGCCATAGATGCAGGCAAAATGTTAAGAGAGAATGCTGCTGGAACATGGCCATACAGCCCAAAAAACTCATAGCAACCCAATGATTCCAGCCATGAAAGTCTTCAACAATACATATCATGGGATTTTCTTTGCAGAATTTGTTCAAAAGACGTTTGGCATTGTCTTCTCTCAGATTGAGAGAGTGGTCTTGCTGAAGGCCACTCAGGGGTTCCCATGGCCTAGTAGGATTCAAACCTGTCTCCAAAGTCATAGTCCAACACTCAAACCATTTCACTCAAATTACCTTCCACATTGAGGCATGACAGTTAATTTGGTGTTGAACTACACCATAGATCTAGCCTTAGAAACTAATCAAATGACCAATATTTCAAGACATGTGCACATTTTTTGTGAGTGTGTGTGGGGGTGTCAGGAGAGACTTGAGAAACTTCTGAGAGAAGTAACTTGAGAAACTGCAAGTTGCTTCTGGTGTGAGAGAATTGGCCATCTACAAGGACATTGCCCAGGGGATGCCCAGATGTTTTGATGTTTTACCATCCTTGTGGGAGGCTTCTCTCCTGTCCCCGTATGGGGATCCTAAGCTGACGGAGGGAGCTCATCCTCACTCTCTCTAGATTCGAACCTCTGACCTGTCAGTCTTCAGTCCTGCCGGCACAAGGGTTTAACCCATTGTGTCACCCTGGGGGCTCCACGTGCACAGTAATCAACATTTTTTTTGTTTTCCCATTCTTCCTGCCAAAATGTGACCACTTTATCTTCACCATAGCCAAACTTCCATTTAATGGTAATCATTAAAGGGAAGGCAAAACATCCCTTCTGCCTTTTCTACCTTCGTTGACCAGGTGACCAAAAAAATCAAAACATGACAACTGGCAGCTTGCATTGTTCAACTGGTATTCTTGTCAGATTCCCAAAACACTGGTAAGGACCACTGGGAATTGTGATTTACAGGATTGACAAGCAGAAGGTAGCTACTAAGATATTCATGTTCTGTTTAATACCAAAAAAAAAATTCAATTGCCATTTAACTTAGCTTAGTTTTTATCTGTAAAATTGACATGTTTTCCACATATGGCTCCTGTACCTTCAGGATCAGTATCCATGATTATGGTTACCCCTATCTGCTCTAATGAAGTATGTCATCTCTAAGAATTGTTTAGGTCCTTCAAGTGATTCTATGTCATGCTTGTGCCAGAAATTACCATCAAGTCACACTGGAAGATCTATCAAATCCCTAGAGATGATATTCTCTAGGACAGTTGTTTTCAACCTGTGAGTCCCAGATGTTTTGGTTTTCAACTCCGATAAATCCTAACAGCTAGTAAACTGGCCGGGATTTCTGGGGTTGAAGGACAGAACATCGGGAGACCCACAGGTTGAGAACCACTGCTCTAGGACCTCAGGACATCCCTATGGGAACTTCTGGTAGGAAGTTTGAAAATGCATCTCATTTCTTTCTTCATGAATGGACAAAGCCCCCAAACACAGGGAAGGGCATATTGTTCATATATATCTTGTTCCATATATGTTTGATTCAAACTCCTATGTGTTCCATCTGGCCTGGCTAAGGGTCAAGAATTTTTTTAAATGCTCTCTGAAAAAGTTATCACAAAGAGGGTTACATATTCTAATGCAGTGTTTCTCAACCTGTGAGGTGTTTTGGCCTACAACTCCCAGAAACCCCAGCCAGTTTACCAGCTGTTAGGATTTGTGGGAGTTATTTGGGGACCCACAGGTTGAGAAACACTGTTCTATGTACTATAAATTGTAGAAGGGCATATACTGAGTGAGCATTAGGAACTTCTTGAGATATTGGAGCCTATTACCTAAAGCAGTGTTTCCCAACCAGTGTACCGTGGCACACAAGTGTGCCGTGAGCGATTATCAGGTGTGCCGTGGGAAATTGGCACTCTTCCACCTCTAGCAGCTCTTTCTCCCTATTTCCCTCCCCAAAGATCCTCCCTGAGGCAAAGGAAGGGCTCCGCCAAATGCCAGGGCCAGGCCTGCCTTGAGGAAGCCTTCAGGAGCCTCGACTCAGCATGGCTCCAGCTCCCGCTCAGGGCTGCTTCAGCCCCCCGATACATTTCATAGATCTGTGTGGCCTCTTTTGCTGCCTCCCTCCTCCCTCCCTCCTCCCTCCGCAAAAGTAGAGTACTGGGCGGAAGTGATTGAGTCGGCATTTCGCGTTGGCTTGGATTTCTCGCGAGAACGTCAGTGAATTGGGCAGTGAGCAAACCTGGGAGCATCGGGAGCCTGGCGCATTCACAGGTTTCCAAGAAACAAATTGAGCCTCTCTGCTTGGAATTTTTTTTTTCTATTTTACTGGATTTTTGAGAGCCCCCCGGAACTGTTTATAATAGCTTCATGACGTCCATAGTTAACTAGAAGCAAGTTTCACTCAGGGTGAAATTTCACAAGGGTCTGGAGAACAAGCCCTATGTGAAACGGCTTGAAGAGCTGGGCATGTTTAGCCTGAAGAAGAGAAAGCTTAGAGAAGACATGATAGCCATGTATAAATATGTGAGAGGAAGTCATATATATGTTGTGTTCATCGAAGCAGGCCCAGGTTTCACACTGAGTATATAAATACATTTAAAAATTTATTTATTTATTTCCAACATTTCTATCCCGCTCTTCTCTATCCCCGAGGTAATAATAATAATAAATATAGTTTATAATAAACATATAAACTATATTTATTACTGTGTTAGAGTGTCATTTTGGTTGGTGGTGTGCCCCAGGATTTTGTAAATGAAAAAAATGTGCCACGGCTCAAAAAAGGTTGAAAAACACTCACCTAAAGTGATAGTGTAGACTCTCTCTTTTTTGGTTATATCCAAAATATCTAACTGGAGTACCTGCACTGTGTGTAGTGGGATTAGATTTGATGACCTATGGCACCCTTCCAATTCTATGATCCTATGATCAGGGGGCAAGAAAACACAAAGGACGATATATAGATTGTCAAGTCATTTTCAAAGTGATCTCACTCTGAGATTCCTCCCTTTCACCCTGAAGGCTACAGAAGAGGATCCAGGCTCTGAGATTCATATTCTTGACATTTGGTAAATCACACGCAGTCTTTACCTCACTACCCATTGACTCCTTCCTTGAAAAGTTACTCTCTGAGCCCTGGGGGTGACATTGAAATCAGAGCAAAAAGTAATACAGTTTCCAAGTCGCTGATTGTTTCCCCTTGTGAAGAGCGCCTGCGATAGTCCTGCATCTTCCTTTGGCTTTTCATAAAGCATTTAAATGATGTTGTATATATTTATTTCTCAGGTTGTTAAGAAAACAGCACAAAATGAAGAAATCTTGCCACATAAAAAAAGAGAAACAAAATGCAGTCTTTTTACTTTAGATTCGTTTGGTGATAGCTTATAAAAACTGGGGGGTTTATATGAAGCATTTAATCCATCACCTACAGCCTTGCCTTTCTCATTGAAAATACATTTTTCCCTGAATTGCATTTTAAATTATTTAGTCTTTTTTTATAGGCAGAAGGTGATCAGATAGATAATGTAGCACTGGCACACTCCAAAACAGCCCTGATGTGTTCCCGTTTCTGCTAATTAAAATCACACCATTCTTAGTGAAAGGAGAAGCGGCAGAGGAGGGAGGAAGAGATAAAGGTTGTTTCTTTGCCTCTTTTTATTATTATACCGCATGGGTTCATTCTTTTTTATTAAAAAAAATCTGGGAAAAATAAAGGTCAGCCGTTAATTAGTGGCTTTCTGAAAGTATCCATTAATATTACATAAATTACAGGCTCAAAAATCCAATTAGAATCCTGGGCCGTATTGGAACTAAATAGATCATTTAATTTTTGGACCACAGTATGAAATGAGTTCTGGGGTAGAAATCAATAGTGGTTCAAAAAGGAAGCCTGGATATTCTTTCCTTCCATTTCTCTCTGCCTGTCCTCAGATATATAAGCACCAAGGGGGAGTATTTCTTTTTTGAATACATGTGGTTGCACTTTGGGGGCATTGCACAATGGGTACATTCTATTGATTGGTTGGGCAAGGGGAGATTTTCAAGTGTAACATTACCCACTGTAATTGTATATTCTCAGATAGTGTGTAACTAGTTGTTGTCAGTACCTTCAATGTACCTTTGAATCACAATAAACACAGCCATTATATGCACAATGGCACAATAAGCAAACAACAAACACAACAACAAGAACAGTTACTCCCCCCCCCCTTTTCATGGCTCAAGACAGGGCACAACATAGATAAAATACAAAATAAAAATAAGACCATTAAGGTTCAAGTATTCAAAGTCATAGAACAAAGAATACCAATACGAATAAAATGTAAATTTTAAAATCAAATTTCACACTTATGCAATTGGTTGTGGTGTAATGGGTTAAACCAGTGGGTCCCAACCATTTTTTGACCAGGGACCACTTGACCAGGGGCCACTCTCCAACGTTAGTACCAAAAGGGTTACGAATCAGTTTTGGTCAACTTTTGATTTGGTTTGGTTATTTGGGGTGCTGATTCAAAAGTTTTCTTTGGATAGACCACATCAGCTCTAGTTTCTGATACAAAACATATGCCATACAGTAGTCATCATCTGCTCGTCCACAGAAAACCATATTTGATAGGCACTATAAGAGGGTTTCATGAGACCAGGAGCTCTTGTTGCAATGGTGTAGTAACGGTGAGGCTGCGTACCATATTTTAGTTCTGGCGGACCACTGAACTTGTTGACCTGAAGGTTGGCAGTTCAAATGCATGGGTTGGGGTGAGCTCCTGCTATTAGCCCCAGCTCCTACCTACCTGGTAGTTTCAAAAATGTGCAAATGTGAGTAGATCAATAAGTACCGCAAACAGGCACTCCATCATGTCAGCCATGCAACCAGGAGGTGTCTACAGACAATGCATGCTTTTCAGCTTAGAAATGGATATGAGCACCTCCTCCAGAGTTGGAGTTGGGCACCACCTCCAGAAGCTGGAGATGAAAGGGGGAAGCTTTTGCCTTTGTTTGTGAATTTCTGTCTTATTGTATCAAGGCATTGAATGTTTGCCTGTGTCTGTGCTTGTATATATACTGAAATCCGCTCGGAGTCCCCTTGGGGAAATAGGGTGAAATATAAATAAGATGTTATAATTATTGTGCAGTGCCAACATTCAAAAGAAGAAGAAGAATGTATGATTGGTTTCACATTAATATGTCCAACCTTGATTTTTATCAGATAACTTAATGTCATCCACATTGTTATGCCTCACCTGGAGAAGGTTTCAGTAAAATAAAATGATGACCCACAGCTGGAACCAGGAATGTCACAGTCCCTTTGTAACAGAAGCAGAGATCCATCCTGAAGCAGCACTTTCAATTTTTATGGAAAAGACAAGCTCTATATCTTATCATAAGCCAACAGCTCAAATGCAAGGAACAGAAACAAGAGATACACTCTTTTCCACATTAAATAAATGATGCCGAGTTAATGAGACCAATTGGACTATTTTAACGCCAGTTATATATTAGCTATGACAAGGCAGTATGATGCTGCAGACAATAGATCCAATCTTCCTCACAACCTTGGCTGTGTGCATCTCTGATCTTTTGTTTGAATGTTGACTAACTGTCTGGATTATTCTTCTGCTTCTTCAGATGTCTGTGACACTTCCCCCTGATCAGCCTCTCCAAATGGGTGGTGCATGCTCTTGGGTGCTTTCCTGCTATAAAACAGGACACACATAATGATGGCACAAGTTTTATAATCCCAACCAACAGGTCAAATTAAAAGAAAGCCAATTTCAGCAAACTAAATGACTTTCCAGTCAGAGCCAGTTCTTCATTGCTGGAGTGCCTTGAAAAGTGTTAGACTCCCTTCAATTCATGGTGTTTGCGTACAAACTGGATAAACACTTATCAATAAGGATATTATATACCTGTGCATATTATTTATTAGGGAAGAGTCTGATTGAATGACTCTGCTTCTGTGTTTGTCCATGGATTTTTCATTTCCAAAATGGAACTGATAATGGATTTATCCACATACACCCACCTTATTTTTTCTCCAAAGTAGAATCTTTTGGTCAAGATGAGCTCTACTTTCTGTGCTCATTTCCTGATGACTCACCTCACTGCTTCTAGTGGAAGGGTCTGTGATAAGCACCTGTCCTGCTCTTAACATTAAACAAGATTTAAGGTTTCCCATGTCAAATGCTATCGAAGCAAGGGATATCCTGTGTCAAAGTAGTCTAGTGTCTAGAAAGCAGTAACTGTGAGGCAGGATTCCAGGAAATTATATTCAGCAAAATGGCTGATGAATCTAACCTCCTTCCATGGGTAGCATGTTCAACAATACCCTGATCTTAGGTAACATTCGAAAGAGGGTGTGCTCTTCCCAATACTTGAATTGCAGCAATTTACTCCATCCACAAGGATGGTTTGAGTCAGACACATGAGTTTCAAGCTTTCTCAGGGATTGAGGAGGTCATTCTCCAGCTTCTTTTCTGTTTTGAACCCAAGCTGATCTGTTAGACCAAGACATCACTGGCTTTTGGGTATCTGTTGAGGCTTCTCTAAAAGAATTCCTGCTTTGTCTTCATTGGAATATGAACATTCAATGAAGGAGCATAACAGCAGCTTCATCCAAGTCCAAAATGGCAACAGCTCCCTTGAGCAAGGACTGTTCCCAGGGGGTTTGAAAGAGGGCATGGTAAGACCGCTGCTGAAGAAGCCGAGCCTAGACCCTTCGACTCCCTCCAATTACCGACCGGTTTCCAACTTGCCATTCCTAGGAAAGGTAATTGAGAGGGCAGCAGTGGATCAGCTGCAACGGTTCTTAGACAACACAGCTGGACTTGATCCCTTCCAGTCCGGCTTCCGTATTGGGCATGGGACGGAGACCGTGCTTGTCGCCATTACAGATCAACTTCACCACCAGCTGGACCAAGGCGGGTCAGCCCTGCTCGTGTTGTTAGATCTCATGGCAGCGTTTGATATGCTAGACCACGCATTACTGACCCACCGTTTAGCCGTGATGGGAGTTAGGGGGTCTGCCCTTAAATGGGTGGCCTCCTTCCTCCAAGATTGGGGACAACGTGTGGAGAGGGGGAAGGAGGTCTCTGGGAGACTCCCATTAAGTTGTGGGGTACCCCAGGGGGCATCCTTTCCCCTTTATTATTCAACATCTATATGTGTCCGCTGGCCCAGCTGGTTCGCAATTTTGGTCTGGAGTGTTATCAGTACGCTGATGACACCCAGCTTGTGCTGAGAATGAATGGATACCCAATTGTTTCCATCAATGCCTTGAAGCCGTGACTGGTTGGCTGCGTTCCAGCCGGCTGAAGGTTAATCCATCAAAGACGGAGATTCTGTGGCTCAGTCGCCCTGGGTTGGATGAGTGTCGGTTGCCTACCCTGGATGGCGAGCAGTTAAGCTCGTCATCTTTGGTAAAAAGCCTAGGGGTCCAGTTGGACCCATTGCTGTCCATGGAGCCCCAGGTCTCCATGGTCAGAAAAACATCATTTTTCCATCTGCGACAGGCTAGGCGACTGGCCCCCTACCTGTCCAGGAACGACCTGGCCACGGAAATCCAAGCGACGGTCATCTTGAGGCTAGACTACTGTAATGCCCTCTACATCGGCCTTCCCTTGTCGACAATCTGGAAACTTATGCTAGTGCAAAATGCTGTGGCTCGATTGCTGGTGGGAGCACCGGCAAGAGAGCACATTACTCCCATCTTGCAGCATTTGCACTGGTTACCAATTGAGTACCAAATTGTCTTCAAGGTGCTGGTTTTGACCTTTAAGGTCATGTATGGTCTAGGGCCAGTGTACCTGAGGGACCGCCTCACCCCATATGTTCCCCCGAGATCACTACGCTCAGAAGAGCGAAATCTTCTAACTGTGCCATCTATTCGCTCCTGTCATCTCTCCACAACAAGGCAACTTGCCTTCTCGGTTGCGGCCCCGGCACTGTGGAACGCACTGCCGGATGATGTTCGGGCCATTACAGAACTCATTCCATTCCGGAGGGCATGCAAAACCACCTTGTTCAGGCTCACTTTTAATTGAAGCCCTGGATATTGTAATACTCCATTTCACCACATTTTATGTACGATCGTATCTACGGTATTTTATGTAATTGTCTTGCATATTTATGCAATTTTATGTGTACTGCTGTACGATTTGTTGTAATTTGGTCATGTGTGAACCGCCCCGAGCTTGCAGGAAGGAGCGGTATACAAAATCGAAAAAATAAATAAATAAATAAGAGGAAAGAATAGACAATATTGGAAGAAGAATGTACCTATTAAGTGGATCCTCCTAATTCAAAAGTACACTTTATAATTTCTTTTTGTGTTTTTAATTTTAAAAAGAGAATCCTTCTGAGACTCCATATTTGCTCAGCCTATTGCTAAAGTTGTTGTGAAAAAACTCATCCTTCCACTCAACTTACACAATTTTGGCACAATTCCATACTCTACAGTCATTGTGCAGGACTGAGCTAAATCATGTTGCAGTTTCCTTTTAATGCCACCCTGGTGCTTAAAGCATTCCCTTCCTGGGTTTGCTAGCACCTTGGAGAAAAATAAGAGTTGAATGCATCAGCCATTTAGAACTAACAAGTCAATAAAGTCACATTTATGTGGCTTCTTTGTTCCCTACCTTGGAGGGGAACAGCTAGTTACTGAAGTGAAAGACAATGAAGGAGTCATTTTTTTCTGTCAATTAGCCTCCATAATTTCCCCCTAGCCTAATGAGTAGAAGGATAGAAGAGATTGTGTATTTTTTAAAGCATGCTAATAAAGAAGGATGTGGAGAACATATCTAGGTGGTGAGGCAGAGAGGTTTATGTCATATGTTTCACTGGAGCCATGATAACAAAGTACCTATAAAGCCCTATATGGTTCCAGCCCAGTTTACTTGTCCAAACACATCTCCCTCTATGACCCACCTCAGAGTTTACGATCATTTGAGGAGGCCCTGCTCTCGATCTTTCCACCCTCACAAGCATGATTGATAGGGGTGAGAGAAAGGGCCTGGTGGCCCCCCTGTCTGTGGAATGCACTTCCCAGTGAAATCAGGGTGATTCCTTCTCTCCACTCCTTCAGGAAGAAACTCAAGTTTTGGCTTTTGGACCAAGCATTTGGGCAGCTGGCTGAGCAACAACTGTAATGATTCATGAGAATTGTCTATTAAGAGACCTTGGACTGGAACTCTACACTATGATTTGGACTCAGATTTGGTTGAGTTAATATTTTAAGGGCCAATATTTTTAATGTATTTTTATGGCTTTTTAATGTATTTTTTATTGTTATTGACCTGTTTATGTTAATTGTTGTGCTCTAACTGTTTCCTTGTCTACATCTAATTACTGCCAATTGTAAGCCGTCCTGAGTCCCCCTTCGGGGGTTGAGAAGGACGGGATACAAATGCTCATACATACATAACAAGGGTGGATGGAGGACCAGGTAGGGAAGGAAAGGAATCCCATTCAGGGTAATGAAGGTTGACTAAACTTGCATTTGCATGCTAAATGGGAAAACATTGATTTGGTCCTCCATGTGAATTTACATGGGAGAGCAATATTGGAAAGGCATTAGTCCCTGGGAAGGACATGTGAGCTAGAATTCTATATGGCAGTTACAAATACATAACCTGAAGTCATGCACCTGTGACCACTTCATATTCACAATCCCACTAGGTTAAAGATTGCATAGGAATCACAAAAGTCCCTCAGTCTCCACTAAACCACTTTTTTCTTCTTCAGAATATATTTCTCCTCAGCCTCCCAGCTGGTTAACTTATGACTTTTAGTCACTCTCTTCTGTCAATAGTTTGAAAACTTATTCCCAAAGGAATCTTTTTCTGCCAATTTCACTTAACTGATAATTTAGACTTATATTAGCTTTTTCTTTACTTCAATATAATGATGGAAGCTACAAACTTAAACACTGATCCTCTTTCCCCTAGCTCCTGGCTACAGAGTCTCTACCTGTTAAAATGTTCCCCTCTATTTTTATCTAGCTCTGCCCCTTTTCTTGCTAGCCGCTCTAAAATGGATACTTTTCTACTGCAAAGGCTATGTATCCATGGCAACTCAACAACCAATCAGATATAATCAGCTCATGACTGCCCTTGCCATAATATCAACACTAATTAACATAGACAATAAAACTCCATTATAATTAGCTTTTCCATTACACAAGGCTTAAGTATTGTATCTACATACTGTTTTGGATTCCAATTCATTTGGTAATGAGTGTTGCACAATTTAATGTTCCCAGAATATTTCTCAAGTATGAAAAAGGATTACTGAAATTTCATATTAAATAGGCTCTTGGGATTATTGCCTATAGTTACTAGGCCTGTTTGATCAAAATAAATTCTTAAAAACTTGTTTTGGATGTAGGGGGCATTGGTGGTTTGGATCGAAAGTCAATTCCAATTTTCACAGAAAAAAAAGTTCAAAACTGTTCACAACTTTTGAGACTTCCGAATCCTTCCTAAATGGTTTCAAAGTGTTATTTCCTGTTTCATTGGGTGGCCTTTACTTTGAAAGTAGTTGTTTTATTCCAGAAGGGGGAGGAAGCAAAGGGAAGAAATCCGCATCCTAACTGGATTAGACATGGCTCTCGCCCAGGACTTATGCGGGAGAGAAGGAAATCCGCATCCAAACTGGGTTAAACATGGCTCTGGCACCAGGTCTGACGCGGGAGGGAAGGAAATCTGCATCCAAACTGGGTTAAACATGTCTCTTGCCCCAGGTCTGATGCAGGAGGGAAGGATATCCACATCCAAACCGGATTAAACATAGCTCTCACCCCAGGTCTGATGGAGGAGGGAAGGAAATCTGCATCCAAACTAGATTAAACATGGCTCTCGCCCAGGACTGATGCGGGAGAGAAGGAAATCCTTATCCAAAGTGGGTTAAACATGGCTCTCGCCCCAGGTCTGACGTGGGAGGGAAGGGAAACGAAGGGAATCAATCCACACTGTTTTGAAAAGCTAAATAATTTCCGACTCACTTATTGATTCGTAAGAGAAATGGCGGAAAAAGCTTTGAAATTGCAAGGATACTTCCGGGTTCCAAAATCTCTTCGAAATCGCTTCAAAAAGGAATTTGATCCAAATTTATTCTGAATTAAGAGAATTTTGAACGAACCAACCCAGGTCTAATAGTTACAATGTTTAGATATTTCTGTGTCCAAACAATGGGGTCTTTCCAAGTGGAATCTATTTAAGTGGATTAAACAGCCTAAACAACCATTTTAATTAGGGGTGAACAGAAGTACCCTACTCAAAAAATGTATCTAGAATGTTACTTCCATACAGTGCTAACAGTTTTAGCAAGGTGATGAACAAGACAACCAGATTGCCTGGGCTTTGTGTAAAAGAAAATACCAAAATGCATCCTCTTTGCAGTGACTGTAAGCAACAAGCAACAATAAACCCACTTTAGGTGTACTTTGAAAGCAGAAGTTAGAAGCTAGAAGTTCACCTATGAAAGTATGTGATCTCTTGGGATCCAGAGAATTCAGCTAAAGGAAGATGATTGGAGGAACAGCTGAAATCCTATATTACCATTTCTGTCTGTCTATACTGTTTGTTTAATCCAGTGTCAGTCCAGAGTTCCTCCAGGCTAATGCCAGATTCACTTTGATGGACAAGGCCAAGCTCTGCTTGGGCATCATTGCATTGGTGCAATTGGGCCTTCCCTGTTTTGTTGCTACTGCCACTAATCCCTCACCATCCTTGGCATGCTATGGCTGTCCAGCACATCATTCCTTCTGCAGAGATTGTAAATGGGCACCCAGGCATGTGATCAATAAAAAGGGGCCACTCTCCCCTTTCATATGCATAAGTGACAATCAGTGACCTGGAACCTGTCTATGCCCATATTTTAACATTTTAACATTTTAAAATTTTAATATTTTAGTATTGTAGATGCCTAGCTGTGTAAGTCGCCCGGAGCACATTTGTGGAGGGCGACTCATAAATAATAAAATTAGTTAGTTAGTTAGTTAGTAGGCATGGATTAGAACCCAAAAACCGCGATTCAAAAATCAAATGGGGGATTTTTTTATTAGTAATAGAAAGACTTATAAAAAATTCCCAAAAAGTTCTAAAATGTAACGTAATTACTAACGAAATTCTAAATTGGTTCTAAAGTCTGAAAAGCAGGGAAACAGGACTGACACTGTTTTAAGCACAGGCAAATCAAGGGGCAACATTTCCCTTGGTTTCCTTGCAGGCAGATATAATGCATTAATTTATTATTATTATTAGTAGTAGTAGTATTATTATTAAATAAAATAGTCAAGGCTTGCTTCTCCAGAGCATTTATTAGAATTAAATAATAAATTCTAATAGTAAGAATGTAGTAAGGGTGATAGTGACCTGGAGGGTATGAGGAACGTGCTCTTGGTAAACTAGAACATGCTCTTAGGTTTGTAGTTAGAGCCCTGTCAATTTTACAGTATTTCAATCCATGTCTGTTATCAATTATGTAAGGCCACATGCACTCTAGTGCCCTCAAGAACAAGCAAACATATTATTATAATTATGTCAGGCCCAAGTTGTTTCTATAATTATTTTAGTATTATTATTACTTCACTGTGCGTCTCCCATTGATTTTGAGAGCTGTTGTTGCTTTTAGACACCTTAAAGTCATATGGCTTGGCATGACTGCATGGATTGCTGTTATTTCCCACCAGAGCAGTACCTATTGATCTACTCACATTTACATTGATCCCAGTGCCATCAATAACAAGTAGGGCCCTTCTTCCAGAAAATTAGAAGGGGTAAATATTATTAATATATTTATTATTATTATTAGAATTAAATAATGCCCAGGGCCCTTCTTCCAGGAAATTAGAAGGGTAAATATTATTAATATATTTATTATATTTATTAGATTTAAATAATGCCCAGGGCCCTTCTTCCAGGAAATTAGAAGGGTAAATATTATTAATATATTTATTATTATTATTAGATTTAGATAATGCCCAGGGCCCTTCTTCCAGGAAATTAGAAGGGGTAAATATTATTAATATATTTATTATTATTATTAGAATTAAATAATGCCCAGGGCCCTTCTTCCAGGAAATTAGAAGGGGTAAATATTATTAATATATTTATTATTATTATTAGATTTAAATAATGCCCAGGGCCCTTCTTCCAGGAAATTAGAAGGGGTAAATATTATTAATATATTTATTATTATTAATTATAAAATAGTTGCCTACCTTCTCCAGAGCTCTTTTTCACTGCAGCTTTCTCCCCATTCATTTTCCCATAGCTCTCTAGGAGGTTTGAACTCTATGGCTTTTCCTTGAATCTGCACTTTTCCTGCTCCTCTCCGGGCTGTTTTCAACCCCTTCTGCCATTGTTTCAGCCTTCCTCATGCCCTTCTCGCCTGCCCTCCTATCTAGGCTCCTTTCCCTGCAGTTTAAAGCGCTTTTTTCCTGAGTCCTCCAGCCGCTCTAGGACTTCCGGTCTGGATCTCTCTATGGTTCTGGCTGGTTTTTCTCTTCCTGGAGGCAAGGCCTTTCAGTTAAAGTAGGCCTCGAGCATGGAAAGGCCCCATCTGACTGTGGGTAATGTCTGGGATTTTGGATTTTGGAGGGGATAATAGGGAGCCTTCTGAAATATTTAGAATTCTAACAAAATTTTGGGCCCAGGGGGTGCGAAAAAGAAAGTCCACTTCCGGGATTGGCCTTGCGATCCGTAAAAACTTGAAAGTCCCATTACATACGAATCACTTACGAATTCTTTTGATTTTCATAACTTTTTGCTCATGCCTATTAGTTAGTATATTGATCAAAAGGGGAAGTGAATGGTGTGCCACTGCTTCTACCCATTGAGGACACCCCATTCTGACATCAACAGAGGCCCACATGACCAGAAAGAAATAATGGGTGATCTGCAGGTATCTGCCAGTGATGATGGCAGAGACATGGGCCTTTTCCCCATACTGACAAGCACGGGAAAACAGGAATTATGGCAGTTGCCCGTGTCAACAGCGGACAGATATACATCCGACACAGCTCTGCTGTCACACTGTGCCAAAGCATTTCTGGATTTCTCCCTAACTTTTTAAATTTGGGGTTAAATCAGGTTAATCAAGGTTTACCCCATAATAATTACCAGAAGTTTCAAAACATCTTTTAAACAGCTCAGAGTAACTATAATGTGAGTGCAGGTTATTAAGCCCATGTAGATGAACTTTCAGTGTCCTCTTCTTTACCTTAAACATATCCAATTCCCATAAACATACCTGACAGGACTTTGGTTTCTAGATGTTCTGTCATTTTCATTGCCCTCCTCTGGACATATTCCATCTTATTAGTATCCTTCTTAAACTGGGCTGAACAGCACACTAATATTCTAGGTAAAGTCTGACTAAAGTAGAATAGCATGGAATTGTGGCTTCCCTTGATCGAGGCACTATAATTCTGTTGATGTAGACTCAAATTGCCTTGCTGCACTTCAGCGTCAAAAATGGCCAGACATGAAGTGAACAGTAAATATATCCAATGCAAAGTAGCCACCCCACCGAGTCTCATTTCCCTGACTTTAATGCAGAAGGAAAGAGAAGGTGTATTAACCATCATTTTGCATTTTGTTGTACTGTGATCCTTCCTCTGTACCGTGATGTACTGTCATATTCCCCACAATTTGCTGAGAGATTGCTCCGTATCATGTTGCATTATAATAGTCTTTTTCCAGAGGCATTAATTCCTACCTGGACTGAAGTGGTAATGCACAGATGACAAAAGCTTCTGTCATTATGCACTCAGGAACATCTCCAATACAAGGCAGAGCATTTGTACCACTCTGGAAATTATTATGTGGTGCTTATATTTCCAGGAACACATATTAAACAAGACACCTCCAATAGCTCCCCTTCTCAGCCTATATTTTCACAAAACCATCCGAGTCACTTGGGTAATTGAAATTTTAAATGTCTCTGAGCATTTTTGCTCCCCAGCCGTGCATCACCTCATCCCTCTACACCAAACTGGACTGTGCTTTGGCTAATGACAGAACATTTGCAGGGGAAAGAGAAATGAGAAAGATGCATTTATTTAACTGAAAAGTCTGTCAGAAGCCCAAGGCAGAGCAATGATGGTTTTATTTTACATTTTTAACTCATCTGTACTCTTATGCTAGAGGATGTCTCTACTGTGTCCATTTTAGAGAAGGCAAATTGTGAGTGAGATCCCACCAAATACAAACTACTAACAGTTTTTATTCAGCGTTGGGCCCAGAAATGTTAATCTTTATTGATGACTTAGAAGAAGCTTTAGAGAGCATGCTTATCAAGTTTGCAGATGACATCAAATTAGGAGGAATAGCTAATAGCCCAGAGCACAGGATCCAGGGGTGGTCTAAGGTAATTCTAAGTTGTAAGCAAACACTATTTTGGCGCCCCCAAAAACATTATTTCCCCCGCTCCTCCGGTTCCTTTCACGCTCCCCCTCTTCTCCGCCGCCCCTCTCGCCTTCCCTGACTTACCGGAGGTTTTCGCACGCATGCCCAGTGCCTACGGAGCTCAAGTGAACTCCGTAGGCACTGGGCATGCGTGCAAAAATCTCGCACGCATGCGCTGTATCGGAGCCCTCTTGAGCTCCAGATACAGCGCATGCTCTGCTGAGAGGCACCGCACGCATGCCCAGTGCCTACGGAGCTCAAGTGAACTCCGTAGGCACTGGGCATGTGCGCGAAAATCTCCGCGCGCATGCGCTGTATCTACGGAGCCCTCTTGAGCTTCAGTAGATACAGCGCATGCCAAGGAGCCACCGCGATGCCCAGTGCTGCGGAGCTCAAGTGCCTACTGAGCTCAAGTGAACTCCGTGCATGGCACTGAGCCCTCTCTTGTAGAGATACAGCGCATCCGAGACACCGCCGCGCGCATGCCCAGTGAAGGCTCATGAACCAGGCGCAGCGCAGCAGCAGCACAGAGATGCGGTTGCGTAGTCCGCGTGATGGGAAAGACCGCCCCTGACAGGATCAAAATTTAACGTGACCTCAATAAATTAAAGAGTTGAGTTAAAACTAACAAAATGAATTTCAACAAGGACAAATGTAAAATACTCCACTTAGGCAGAAAACAATTAAATGCAAAGGTACAGGATGGGTGATGCCTGGTTCAACAACAGTCCATCTGAAAAAGGTCTTGGAGTCTTCATGGACAACAAGTTAAACATGAGCCAAAAGTGTGATGCAACAGCTTAAAAAGCCAATGGGATGTGGGGCTGCATCAAAAGGAGCATAGTATCTACGTCAGCATTGGGAAACTTCGGCCCTTCGGGTGTTTTGGACTTCAACTCCCACAATTTCTAATAGCCGGCAAGCTGGCTGGGATTTCTAGGAGTTGAAATTGAAAACACCTGGAGGGTCAAATTTGGTCTATGCCTGGTCTAGATCAAGGGAAGTCATGGTGCCTCTCTATTCAGCTTTGGTCAGACTTCTTTAGCTGAAATAACACTGTGTCCAATTCTGGGCACCATAGTTCAAAAGAGATATTGACAAGCTGGAAAGTGTCCAGAGGAGGGTGACTAAAATGATCAAGGGTCTGGAAACCATGTCATATGAGGAGCATCTTAAAGTGATAGGTCTGTTTAGCCTGCAGAAAAGAAGGCTACAAAGAGACATGATTGTCATGCTTACATATTTGAGAGGCTGCCATAAGGCTCCATAAGGAAGATGGAGCAAGTTTGTTTTCTGCTGCCTTGGAAGCCAAGACTTGGAGCAGTGAGTTCAAATTCCAGGAAAGGAGATTGACCTGAGCACAAGGAAGAACTTCCTGACTGTAAGAGCTGTTCAACAGTGGAAATCCCTGCCTCAGAGTCTGATGGAAGCTCCTTCTTTGAAGGCTTTTAAACAGAGGCTGGATGGTCATCTGTTGGGGGTACTCTGAACAGCTTTTCCTGCATGGCAGGGGGTTGGACTAGATGGCCATGTGGTCTCTTCTAACTCTAAGATTCTATGTCTATATCTCCTTATCCAGGTACAAAAAGATGACATCAGCATTGAGATTTTTCAGGCTCCTCCAGGACACTCAATGCTACGGTAAGTACTAAGTATAGTGTGTTTGGTTATTTGGTAGAAATCAACCACTTATCCAGTCCTGTCTGCTTGCTGTGCAGCATGAAATGGCCATGAAGGACAACTTCAAGTCTCCTAAAAGAATCCAGAAAGAGTGTACATGCGTGGCTCGATGTAGCACAAACATCCATGCAGATGTTTACACTATTCTCAGAATTTGTTGGATTGAAAGTGAAGGCTGGGATTCTGTATGCTCAGGATACAGAGTTGTGTTGACATCATACAGCTGTATAAATTTGCTTATAAATATATATGGATGGCAAACTCCCAGTATCCATGGGCAATACATTCCAAGGCATACACCTCTCACACCTGTGGCTATCTGAAATCATAATTGACACTGCATCAATCACTTCAATTATTTCTAGTATCACTAAATTTTATGCATATTTAATATATGAACTATTTGACAAGCCTATGTACTAGTAGTCACCATCCTCACCCACTCAGAAGTATCATTTATTTTATTCTTTTTAATGTCTGTTCATTTTGATTAAATCTGTTGTTTATTTCTTTTTTATAGTGCTGGTCATAGACTGTAATAGGCTGGTGGATGATCATGGATCTTGACAAATGAACATGTTACACTTCGTCAATGTGTTTCTTGAATTGTGGTGTCAAAAACTAAATGCAGTATTCCAGGTGAGATCTGACCAAAGCAGAATAGATTGTGACTATTTTTTCCCTTGATCTAGACCAGTGGTTCTTAACCTCTGGGCTATGGACCACCAGTGGGCCATGAGGACAAAAATCTGGTCCGCAAGCCTCTTCGTTTTATTTTATTTTATTTTATTTTATTTCCATTCCTTTTGCGCTGCCTGCCGCTCCTTCCCTGTCACCTCGACCCCTTGGATAGACCATATCTGGTCTGGAGTATTAAATATGGTTTTCTGTGGGTGAGCAGATGGTGACTACTCAGTGGCATTAGATGGAATCTCCTTTCTTGTAGTTTGAAGCCATTGTTCCATTGCCCAGGATGGAACCCTGCTGATGGCACTCCGCTCATCACTTATTTCCAGGATGAAGAGGAAGCATTGGTGAGTACCCTCTGGGTTCGTCTACTTAACCAATTACAGATCCATCTAACTGTAGCTTTGCCTAGCCCACATTGGACTAGTTTGTTTGCCAGAAGGTCATGGGGGACCTTGTCGAAAGTCCAGATAAGCTACATCCATGGCATTCCCCGCATCTAACCAGCTTGTAACTCTATCGAAAAAAGAGATCAGATTAGTCTGGCATGACTTGTTTTTGACTCTGTTGACTCATGTTTAGCTTGTGTCTTGTAAGACTTCTAAATGCTTTCTATATATACTGCTTTAAAGTTTTGATTGTGTATTTCTCTATAGCAGATTGGGGATGGACTGGATAGTCCTTGTGGTCTCTTTGAGCTTCATCATTCCAGGAGAGTTAGAAGATATGCAGTGCACCATGTCCCCTATATTTAATGGCTTAATTATTTATTTGGAGAAAACCAAATAGAATAATCATGGGGTTTTGGGTAGGGTTATATACATTCTTGAGACCATTCAGGAAAAATGAAATAACAACAGTAACCCAACTGAAAGAATGTCTGCAGCAGCAGAAAAGCTGTTATCTTCTTTTCTCCAGAATCCCCAGTTTGACATTACATTCCAAACTGAGGAGAAGGAATAGCCATTCCTGTAATTATGATGCTGCTATACTGGTGCGGGTTGCCCGGACAACGTTTTTGCTTAGCCATGTTGCAAGGATGTGTTTCTAGGTATTTATTCATTTATTTTAATTACTGCTCTATTGTAAGAGGCCTCTTCTTTCATCCACCTGAACTCCACTGCTCCCTTTCCTCTGTGCCTCATTGTAATTACTGTACGTCTGACTGACGGGAGAATGGGGATGGTGAGAGGGAGAAAGAAACCAACAAGGAAAAGATTTTGTTAGCAATCCAATTTCTTTCTACCGTATTTTCCACGTTCCAATGTAAGCAGCTCATAATGTACCTGTGTGCCTTTCTGCTAAAACACTGACAATGAACGAATATCTTTGGAGAATAAAAGAGAAAGGAAAGGGAGAAAGAGAGAGGGACGGAGAAAGAGAAGGAGAAGAAAATACAGAACATAATGTGTTGAATTGTTGGGGGAACTCCATTCAATATTCATTTGTGCTGTGTCTTAACACATTTAATAACTGCCAGTTTGGTACACACAACCTTGGCAAGGCACTTTAAGAAGTATTTCATCACCACCCCTTACCAGAGGAAAGATGTGGAAGTGAATATAGCATGGTTACTGAATGCCAAAGCAGTGTGTTTTATTATGTTTGCTTTATAATCCCATCATTCCTCCACCAACGCCAGCACCAATGCATTTGAGGGGTTGGGAAGACAACTGTCTTTACTCCCTCTTGGCTTCTTGTCTTTCAGCGCAAGCCCTGTGGTACTTAAAAATGACAGTATAAAGAATTTATGTGTAGATGAACGCGTTGATTTGGGGAATTGAGCTGCTTCCAGACAAGGGTTTTCATTTGGTTGACTTAATTCCTTTAGCAAAGGGGTATAAACCGTCGGGGACAATTCTTGTCATGTAGAAGGAAGTTAGTTAAATCCTGGGTGGAATAGAGTTCCTTGAATTTTAATGAAACTTGTGTCAATCTGTCTTATCTTTACTCTGATACTCAAATCCGTGGTCAAGTAGTCAGCAGTAAATCAGAGGAAATATGCTAAATGGGGAGACAAAGAAGAATGTGAAATAGGTGTGCGTACTGTGAAATGCAAGGTTGTTTTTATAAACAAAAAAACAAAAGGCACACACACATTTTGAAGGAGGCTGATGCTACATCAGATACTGCAGTATAAGTTTTGATGCCACCATATGTGCAACCCAAAGTAAGTGGAGAAAAAGCAGAAAACCTGATCAGAAAAAAATACTTTAAAAGTGCAGCTTAAAAAACATTGTGCTGCTAGGCTGCATCAATATGTCTCCAGTGTCTATATGAAGGGAAATAATAGTCTCATTCTGTTCTGTGTTGGTCATACCTCACCTGGAATAACCCTGTGCCCAGTTCGGAGCACCACACTTAAAGATATTGACAAGCTCGAAGGTGTCCAGAGAATTGTGCCCAAAATGGTCAAAGGTCTGAAAGCCAAGTCCTCTGAGGAACAGCTTAGGGAGATGGGTATGTTTAGCTTGGACAAGAGAGAGTTGAGAGGGGGCATGATCGCCATATTTAAATATTTGAAAAGGTGTCACATTAAAGAGGAAGCAAATTTGTTTCCTGCTGCTCCAGTAACCAGGAAATGGAGCAATTGATTCAAAATACAGAAAAGAGATTCCTCCTAAACATTAGGAAAAACTTACTGATGGCAAGAGCTGTTTGACAGTAGAATATGTTGCCTGGGAATGTGGCAGAGTCTCCTTCTCTAAAGGTTTTTAAATAGCGGCTAAATACTAGTCACCTGTCAGGAATGTTTGGATTGTGCTTTTCCTGTATGGCGGAAAGGGGTAGGACTGGATGGCCCTTGTGATCTCACTGAACTCTATGATTCTATGTTCTATTATGTGAAAGAAAACTGCAACTGATCGTTTTGCATTATTGTGTTCAGGAAACAAGGGGCTTTTTTGCATAGAATTTGTATTTCTGAGCAGAAATAAAAATTTCTAAACAGAAAATTGTGGGGTTTATGCACAGAAAATGCTGTAATGGGAATTTATTCTATGTAACATTTGCAAATGATTGATTTGCATAGCAGACCACCTTTTCTGCATTGAAATATTTCTCATATAATAGTAATAGTAATAATAATGTTTATTTATAGCCTTCTTTTTCCTCTCCACAAGAAGACGCAAAGTGGCTTACATTAAAAGCATTTCAATACAATTTAAAATCTAAAAAATATATAAGCATTCAAAAAGAATTAAACATAAATGTTATTAAAATTTCACAGTTAAAATCCATAAAAAACTTAACCAAATGTAAAAACCACAGCACCCCCTCACTTTTTGTTTAAATCCTCCTTCTTTAAAAGCCTCCTTGAATAAGAATATTTTAACCTGCCACTGGAAGGACAGCAGAGAGGTGGTCATTCTGGCTTCTCTGGGAAGAAGGGAATTCCAGAGTTGAGGCCAGCCACCAAGAAGGAAATCCACTGTCTCGTTCCTACCAACCGAGCTTGAGATGGAGGTGAGAATGAGAGAAGGGCCTCTTCTGAAGATCTCAGGGCCCAGACTGGTTCTTACAACGGGGTGCAGTCTGCAAATTAAATTAGACACGAGCCTTTTAGGGCTTTAAAGGTCATAACCAGCACTTTGAATTGTGCCTGGAAACAGACTGGCAGCCAGTGAAAGTGCTGCAACAGGGAGGGTTGTACACTCCTCAGTAACAACCTGGCTGCAGCTCTTTGAACCAGCTGAAGTTTCCAAGCACTCTTTAGAGGCAGCCCCACATAGAGTGTGTTACAGTAATCCAGACAGGATGTAACTAAGGCATGTATTTGGCTTCTCAAGGAACAGGCGCAGTTGGCACATAAGGCTTAATGGTGCAAAACCCTTTCTGGCCACCGCCAACCCCTGGGCCTCCAGGTTCAGTGCTGACTCTTGAGTCCAGAAGGACCCCCAAACCATGGGCCTGTATTTACACAGGGTGCATCCTTATTTCCTAATCTGCCTTCCAATTTACCAGGGGTACTTCTGTCTTGCCTGGATTAAGTTTCAGTTTGTTTGCCCTCATCCAGTCCATTACTTTATGTATTTTTAATATACTGTATTTTTACATTTTTATCTATTTTTATTTTTATTACTGATTATTTAGGATCAGGACAGCTTCCTTGACTTTTGGTGGGAAGGAATAGTAGAGTTGGGTGCCATTTGCATATAGGTGGCACTGTACTGGAAATCACCGGCTGACCTCTCCCAGTGGTTTCATGTATATGTTAAATAGTGTGAGGAGCAAAACAGAACCATGAGGTATCCCATAGGACAATGGCCAGGGGGAATCGAACAGGAGCCCCCCTCCCCCGTACCATCTTCTGGGTACAGCCCTCTAGGAAGGAATGGAGCCACTGAAAACAGTGCCATCCTAGCAAGACAACCCAGAAGGATACCATGGTCGATGGTATTGAAAGCTACGAAGAGGTCTGCTTCTCTGCATAGGTCACCAAGGTGAATAAGTGTTTCTGTTCAATAACCAGGCCTGAAATCACATTGAAATGAATCTAGATAATCAATTGAAATCATGAGAACCCTGGAGTTGGGAGGACACCACATGTTCCAAAATCTCCCTCAAAATTTGAAGTTTGGGCATTGGGCAATAGTTGTACATAATGGAGGGATTAAAATGGCTTTTTAAAAATATTTGCTTCACAACTGCCTCATTTAGGCCAGTTGGAATGTTGCCTTGTTCCATGAAGGAATTGACCACCACCTTCATCCACTCTTCCAGTCTCCCTCTGGCCTGTTTGATCAGTGGGGAAGGGCAAGGATATAGAACAGGGTTGTCCAACATCTTTTGGGCCAAGGGCCGGAGCCCTGGCCACTGAGGACCTGGGGGCCGGAGCAGGGGCGGGCCGCTCCTGACGGCACGCTGACATCACCACGTCTGATGTCACCACGTCTGACGTCACCATGCCGGCGTCCTGCATGGCCCGCCCCATTTCGGCCAGGCTTGCTGATGTCACCAAGCCCCGGCGAAAAGGGACGGGCCGCGCAGGACGCCGGCGTGGTGACGTCAGATGTGGTGACGTCAGCGCGCCGTCAGGAGCGGCCCGCCCCCACCTCCCTCCCTCCTACAGTGACAGCCAGGGCGGCAGAACCGGCGATTTCTCTCGGTTCTGCTGCCCCAGCTGAGGCTGTAAGAGGAAGGGCAAAGCCGAGGAGAACCCTCCTCCTCAGCTTCGCCTTCCAGCTAAAGGCACACGCCAGCCTCAGAAGCAGCGATTTCCCGCTTCCGAGGCTGGCGTGTCCCATTAGCTTTGCTGGAAGGGCAAAGCTGAGGAGAGCCCTCCTCAGCTCTCGCCCTTCCAGCTAAAGCGTCACGCCAGGCTGCCTCCTCCAAGCAGTCCGCCCTCCTCAGCTGCCCCCGGCGCACCGATCGGAGCTGGGGGTGGAGGAGGCCTTCCTCAGCCGCCCTTCCAGGAGGAGGCGGCGCCTATGGAGGAAGAAGGGAAGCGCTTCCCTTCCTCCCCTTTAGGCCCGCCTTCTCCCTCCCTCCCCCGGCGTTCACGATTGGTACGCTGGGAAGAGGCAGGATGGAGGAGGAGGAAGGGAGTGGGCGGGGCTGGGTGATGTCAGTCTCGGCGCTGGCGCCATGTCTGATGTCACCCCGCCCCGCCCCCCGGAGATCGAATTTTTTTTAAAAAAAATTTCAGGGTAGGCTGGGGCCGTAGGGAAGGGGCTGGGGGCCATATACGGCCCCAGGGCCGGCAGTTGGACAGCCCTGATATAGAATATATGTGGTAGATATTACCTCTCCAAGGATATTAAAGAGAATTTACTGTAGGGAAAATGTTCATTTTGACACAGAACAATTATGTGTAAATATTGTGCAGAAGAAATCCTGAACTGGGAAGATTCTCATTCATCCAAGATTCTACTCATCAGTTCCACATGTGAACAGAATATGACCACAATGGGCAAAAAAGCTGCCCGACTGCTTCTAGAGAGAACTTACATATGTGTAAGACACCAGCAGGATCCCAACCAATGGCTCATACATTGACTGGCATGGACTGTTGTGTAATCAAAATTGTCATACAGACTATTCTCCATGTCCCCAACATTAACATGCATGAAGAGAAGTTCAAGCCTTTCAATGCTGAAAATAAGTACTTCAGCTTTTCAGTTGTCAAATGTTTCTCCTCAGCCTAATTAACAGAGGAACTTCTTCATTCTGATTTCATTTCCAAGAGCTCTGTAAAATTAATCAACGTACTCAGTTGCTCAGCTTTTAAAGCCAAGCTCTGCATTACCATAGCTTCAAAAAACACGAGCTTTTAGGATAGAAATGAATACATATGTGATTTTTCCCCCTCATTAGTAAAGAGAATATCTTTTTTTAAAAAAACCCCATCAACCCTGTTTTATTGGGTTTGTTTTGAAGATGACAAGACTTTCTCCTAAGAGTGAATGTACATTTATGGATGCTACAATATATGACCAGGCAATGTCCATGCTCGTTCAAATCTTGCATTTGTTCCAGCAGAAGATACATAGGAGGAAACTCAATGAAAACTCAGAAAACTACCTTAGAATAGATCACACTTTTCCTTTCCATTGTGATCCCCTACAAATTTTGTTACAACAAAGAAAACTGGGGGTAGGCTATGGGAAATGGCAAACACAAAACATGCCTGTTGGGATGGAACGGTATATAAAATCAAAGTAATAAATAAATAAATATTCACCGTCCTTGAGGATATTTTCTTCTTATATATTTGGTAGCTTTATTGGATTACACAATATAACACTGCCTAGAGTATGTGATATATATATATATATATATATATATATATATATATATATATACACATACTAGGCATGGTTTAGAACCCAAAAATAGGAAATCGAAAATCTACTTGGGGGATTTAAGCCCTTCTCCCCGCGCCCTGGCTCCTCCTCCCTTCCAAGGGTGGGGGAAGAGAGCCAGGGGCGGGACGACGGCGACGCATCACTGTGACGCGGCGATCCTCACCATGCCCCTGGCTCCTTCCCCCTCCCTTCTTTCCTCAAGCAGGGGAGGGGAAAGAGCCAGGGCGTGGTGAGGATCGCCGCGCCACAGTGACGCCGTCATCGCTTCGTCCCGCCCCTGGCTCCTTTCCTCCTCCCTTGCTTGGAGGCCTGGCGAAGAGGTGTGCCGCGGAGGTGTGCCGCAGGTGTGCCGCGGCACACCTCCGGTTGCAGCGGCGTGGCGGCGGAGGCGGCGGCGCAGGCATGGCAACGGGTACGTCTTGGGTTATATAAGACGTACCCGTAAGTCATCAGGGGGACTTTTTTGGGGAAAAGAAAGTAAGACGCTGTCTTACTTTCTGGGAAACACGGTATATATATATATATACATACATACATACTAGGCATGGTTTAGAACCCAAAATAGGAAATTTTGATTAGTAATAGAAAGACTTACAAAAAAATTTCCAAAAATTTCTAAAATATAACTTAATTACTAACGAAATTCGTTAGTAGTTCGTATGCCAGCGCATGCGCATTCCAGATAGTTTTGGCCTACAACTCCCAGAAATCCTAACAGCTGGTAAATTGGCTGGGATTTCTGGGAGTTGTAGGCCAAAACTTGAATAAATCACACTGAATTCTAGATGGGACTCTCCAAATAGGAAGGAGGGAGGGAAGGAGGGAGGGATGGGGTATTCTATTATTGGAAGCAGCAAAAAGGAGGAGGAGCCCCCCTCACTCCTCGCTGCCTCTCTCTCACCCCGATCCTGAGGGAGCGAGGGCCCAAGTTTGCCCAGGCTGAGAGGAAAAGGAAGAGGCCTGAGGCTGTGAGGAATGGTGTGAGTTGAAGTCCAAAACACTTGGAGGGCTGAAGTTGGCCCATGCGATGGGGCAAGACAGAGCAACGGGGAAGAGAAGGGAGGGGGAGAAGCCACCAGGAAAGAGGAGGGGGCAGAGAAGCATGTGAGAGAGTGCAGGGAGAGAGAGGAGGAGAAGTGTGTGTGTGTGTGTGTGTGAAGTTGGCCCGTGCGGTGGGGCAAGACAGAGCAACGGGGAAGAGAAGGGAGGGGGGAGAAGCCACCAGGAAAGAGGCGGGGCAGAGAAGCATGTGAGGGAGTGCAGGGAGAGAGAGGAGGAGAAGCGTGTGTGTGTGTGTGTGTGTGTGTGCAATGTGTGTGTGAAGTTGGCCAGGAAAGAGGAGGGGGTGGGGCAAGACAGAGCAACGGGGAAGAGCAAAGGGGGAGAAGAGGTGGAGGACTACACTTTCCAGAATGCCTAGCAGCAGCGTCACTTCCAGTTCCCCATAGAAATGCGGGAAAAAGAAGAAGATGAATGAAGGCGGAAAGGAAATGAGGGGGAGAAGGCAGGGAGAAGTGAGTCGTACAATAATTAAGAATTTATTACGATCATAACGCAAATTGTTGGCCTCAAGGACTGTAAAAGAAAGTCTACTTCCTGGTTAGCTGCCGTGATGCGTATAAACTAGAAAGTCCCATTACATACGAATCACTTACGATTTCTTTTAATTTTCATAACTTTTTTCTCATGCCTAATATATACTCATTTTCTGACTTATTATTTGATATATTGATATTATACATCACTGTTTGTTGTGTGTTTCCCCTACACATTTTGCCATTTCTATGGCATCCAGGAACAGTTTCCCAAGGATGTGAAAATCCATCTCAAACATTAGTCCAAAATAGAATAATATGTTTTAGTTTCTGTAGCACCAGAGAAGAAAATTTGCTCCATCTTCTGCATGACATCCCTTCAGATATTTAAAACTACTATCATGTCCCCTCTCAGTGTTCTCTTACCCAAGCTATAATGATGACCATGACTATGGCTTTGAAGAATTAAACCCTCAGTCACATAGAGCCTTACTGATTGTGGCACTTAACTGAGCAAGGTTGTATCAAATCTACATATGTTAACAATAAAGTACATCAGGTTGAAAATTAAGAGCATTTAATTGAAGCTGTGTGAGGAGCAGAGGAGGGAAACCTTAAATCGTCCAGCACTGTGGTCTACCTTCTACCTTTTAATTAATTAGTTTATCTCTCTCCGGTATAAATCGTGAGCTAGTATAACCTCATTTTACATTCTCATTAACACATGCAGCTGCTGAGGTTGCAGCCTTGTTGTGTATATTCCTTGGATGGGCCACAAAATTTTTACATTCCTTGCAGTTCAAAGTGTCGCCCACAAACCACTACAGATCCTATATGTTTGTGTTCACATCAGTTCAACAATACTGATAATCATGGGCTTTAGAGAAAATGAGTCTTCTTAAGTGTTTGAAGGTTCACAGCTCAAATTTTATAATTAATGACAATTATTGTCTGCACAGATATAAACAGGTAAGGATGCTGATGTGTTACTTTGGAAGCAGATCAAACACAACAACGGATCATATGTATTTACTTAATTTATCATTTGCACATTGACTGAATAACCCATTAATGAATTAACAAAACTGAAAGCAAAGTAATATATGATACAGCTTGACAGTATGTCAGACTATAATAAAAATAATAATAAAACTTTATTTGTAGACCACCCTATTTCCCCGAAGGGACTCAGGGCAGTTTTCAACAAAATAAGCACAATGGTAAACATTCAATGCCAAAACAACAAATGATAAGTCAAACCAAAGAGTAAAAACAGACTCAATAAAATTATAGAATAACAACTTAAATAAACAATTATGATACATCACAAACATTTACAACATGACAAGATTTTAGAACTCTTCAAATTACATTAAAAGTATTAACCCCAAGATGGTATACAACTTCTTAACGAGTGACGAATGGGTGTCCATCACGAAGACAAGTTTTATATATATAAAGATGTCTTAATCTTCCTATGTAACCTAGGATTATCTGTTCCTATGTCAAGATGGCAAAAGTCTTTCTATTCTTTATCACTTGGTGATCTCTCACTGGAAGTTGAAGGGACTGAAAGTTGGACTTTCTAAATCAGGGGTGCTCACACCTTTTCACCATGCTAGCTACTTATAAAACAACCAAGTCAAAATGATCTACCTACCCACTACTCAGAGAGCCATAAAAGCAAAATATTTGGAAATTTATTTCAGTGAGAGCCATATAATATATTTCAAGACTGAATTCAACTAAATGTGAGTATAATAAACCCCTGAATTTATTCATAATAATGATGATGATAATATTGATTCAGCCTCTACTACTACTACTACTACTACTACTACTAATAGTAACAACAACAACAGGTTCCTAGAGTAGAAGGAGACCTCCAAGGGCCATCCAGTCCAACCTCCTTCTGCACCTGGGGAGCCTGTGGGGTGGGACTGAGCCTTCCTCCCACCCTGCCTGCAATCTACCAGGACGCCCTACAGGATCTACCAGTAGATCGCAATCTACCTAATGAGCACCCCTGTTCTAAATGAAGTTAATATAATCTGCTGTTTAATCATAGCTGCTTCTCCGTGGGAAATTATTTAGCATCAGAAACATAAAGCATATGGCTTTTTGAGATACACAATGATTTTACTACTACTTAGGAAACTGTTTTTTTGGATGTTATGTTTGTTACCAATTTATATCCTGCTTTGTTTTACTTTACATCCATAATGGGATTCCAAGCATCCAACAACATTTTAAAAACAATACAGATTGAAACAAATACCCCCCCAAAGCCTTTAAAAAGAATAAATATAAAATTTGTTTGACCAATTTATAAAATTAAAACATTAAAGATTAAAAATATTAACATTATTTTTTAAAATACTATACAAACAATAGAATATCACAGACCACTCAATTGCCAAAAATCTGAATGTTTTCCAATGCTGGTGTAAGGAGCTCAAGGAGGGAGTCATCTTGTATTGAGTTCCAAAGTTTGGCAGCAGCCACTCCAAAAGGGATTGTGGGGAAGAGAGAAAGCCTCTCCAGAGATTTAGCTACTTACTTAGCCATGTATTAGTAGAAAAATGTTAATAATGTACAGCTGGGGAGAAGGAGGAGGAGGAGAAGGAAGGAAACAACAGTGATGGCTAATTAGAAAGTGTCCATGTTTTCCCCTTCTAGATAAAATTGGTTTCTGAGGTCAAACGAAGAATTCAGAGACAATATCGAATTCACCCAAAAATGTCAACAGCAGCAACAACATTTTATTATGGTCCAAAGACCCTTATTGCACTGTAGGCATACAAAGTATGCAGGTAATGGGATTAAGAACATCCAGTTGATTGAACATACAAATTGATAAAATTTACAACAGTAAAAACTGCTTTAAAAACATAGGTAAAAGACTACAAGAAGTGCCAGCGTGTTTCAGCCTCAAGGTATGCAGGTAATGAGGTTAAGAATTCTCCCAAAATCTGTCATGATAGATTGAGAGCGTCAAGGAATCTACCTTGATTTCAAAAGTTTATGATGAGACATTCTGATTAATACAGCATAGTAAATAAAATATATTTCTTGACCTAGCACAATAAACATTTTTCTAAAGCATCTGGATCTCCCAAGCACAGACCGGATTCCTCCCTAAAAGACACATGAGAAAGAATATCAGACTAATAATAAATATCATAGAGTACCTTGACAAAAATATAGACAAAAAAGCAATAATAGCATTCCTCGATGCCGAGAAGGCATTTGATCGGATAAACTGGGGGATAATAGAAAGCCTACTGGCGGAATTAGATATGGGATACAATTTTCAATCAGCAATAAAGGCAATTTATAAGACCCAATGGGCCCAGGTGGTAGTAAATGGCCAGAGATCAGAAAAGATTCCAATAAACAGAGGCACGAGACAGGGTTGTCCCCTGTCACCCCTAATCTTTAATTTTGTTCTGGACTTATTATTAAAGGAGGTAGAGAAAGACACTGAAACTAAAGGCCTGACAATCAAAAATAGGAAATATAAGGTATTCGCGTTTGCGGATGACCTTGCATGCGTAATATCTAACCCACTAGAAAATATAGACAAGTGGATGGACAAATTAGAAAAATTTGGTAAAATCTCTGGATTTAAATTGAATAAACTAAAATCACAGATGATAACTAAAAATATAGAAAACAAAGAGGCCCAAATGATTGAAAAGAAAGCTGGGATTCCAATAACAAAACAGGTCAGATACTTAGGGATAAATATCACGGCCAAAAATTGCCAGCTGGTTAAAAACAATTATGAAAAAGTTTGGAACGAGATTAAAGGAGATCTAAGTAGGTGGAAAAATTTTAATTTATCCTTATTAGGAAGGATTTCCACTATTAAAATGAAAATATTCCCCAAACTTAACTTTTTATTTCAAATGCTACCAATCCTGAAAAATCAGACTTTGATCAAAAGATGGCAAGCCGACCTTTCAGCTTTTATTTGGCGAGCCAAAAAACCAAGGATAAGACAGAAATACCTTCAGGAACTCCCAGAAAACGGAGGCTTCGGCCTCCCGGATCTGGCGGGGTATTACGAGGCCAACTGTTTAGACAGTTTAAAAACATGGATTGATATAAGAGACAAAGACCTCTTAACAGTGGAAGGGTGGGAAAATAAAGCTGGTTGGCACGCCTACCTGTTCTATGACAAAATCAAACAAGATAAAAATTTCAAAAATCACATTTTTAAAGGCCCCTTTATAAGGTATGGGAAAAACACAAAAATCTAATGAGCAATAAACTTCCACTATGGGTGTCACCCGTAGAAGCCTTCACAATATATAAAACAGGAGAAAGGCCTTGGACAATTTATGAGGAAGTACTTAAGAAAGAGGGGAACAGTTATATCCTGAAGACACAGGAGGAGCTGAGGCAATATAACATAAACTGGCTTCAATACAACCAGCTACGGGCCAGATTTGTGAAGGATAAAGAAAGAGGATGGGAAGATAAATTAACCGAGGGGGGGAAGATCATGATACACTCGGAATCAAAAAGAGTTAGCAAATTATATAAACTGATCCTAAAAAATCAACATGAAAAGAAACCAATAAAGGATTTCATGCAGAAGTGGGAGGACAATTTGGGTTACAGTATTCCCCAGGGAAGCTGGCAAAAAGCATGGACATTTAATTTAAAATTCACTTGTGCATATTCGTTAAGAGAGAACCTCCTAAAGATGATCCATAGATGGTACTTAACCCCTGCCCAAATAGGAAAAATATATAAGACTGGGGACGACTTATGTTGGAAATGTCAATGTAATAGAGGAACTTTATTCCACCAATGGTGGTCTTGCCCCGAGGTGAGAAAGTATTGGAAAAAGGTTCACAGCTGGGCAGAGGAGGTACTACATCTGAAAATTGAATTTAAGCCTGAGTTGTTTCTGTTAAATATTTTAGATACGGAAAAATTGGAAAAAGGACTGGAAAGACTCCTGATCTACATAATTACGGCTGCTAGGATCTGTTGGGCAAAGCATTGGAGAGAGAAAGTAATACCCGAAACTGACGAAATTATTCTCAAACTATTGGACATAGCGGAATCAGACAAGCTGACCTGTATGGTTAGAAGAGGCCCCACGAAATTCTTTGAGAAAACATGGAAACCATTTATTGTATATGTTAAAACTAAGAAAAAGGAAGAATTAAAGGGGTACTGGTTATAATAATCAAGGCGCCAAAAAATGGGTGCAGCGTTATTTCTTCTCCCTTTTTGTTTGGTCTAGCGAGTAGAAGGTTCGATATCGACGGGTGAAGTCAACCCGTGAGTTAGATGTATTTTAAATGTGTGTCATTGGATAGATGTAGTATTGTTACCCTACACCCCCAGGAGGGTCTAGGGATCTGTTGATGTGCTGTGTTATGTTTCTGTTATGTTTTTGTATTTTAAACAATAAAAACTTTTTAAAAACCACATTTTTCTAAAGAGAGGGTCTAAATGGGAAAAGGCCACCTTCCACTCAAAATGCATAAAACGTATATGGGTAACAAATAACACATTCAATGCATACTCTTATTTTTGCGCTTAGATAATTATACAGTACTATAGAAAGTACAGCATTGTAAACTGTGTTGTCATAGTCTATCTGTGTATTGCACCATTATGTAACATATTCCCAGGAAGATAAAAATAAACAGGATTAATAATTTCATTATACTTAGTCCAGATATAAATGAAAGGTCCTGCATTCATTCCAGCTGCACTTGTTGTGAAAGGAGAGAAGAGACAACAATTGTTACATTTAGTTGCCTCCAACATTGCTACCCTCCTTTTTTTTCTTTTGTGTGATATTTTCATTGGATTGTAAGACAAAAAGCAGTGAAGTGTTGTTTTGTTGTTATTTTACTTAATAAAGGGTCACATATAGTGATGCCACTATACCAGTCATAATCATCACCATCAGGAGGAGGAAGGGGACATATAGCTAAATCATTGGGATCATTGTGGAATGGACCCATCAATGTGGTTTTTGTAGAACAGTCCTTGCACAATGTCTCACAATACATAGTTTGTTCCATTGCTCAATTGGGCATCTTGCATTGTTCTCTTTATTTGATTGTTGGACATAACAAATGCACATAAATTCGGTAGTATTGAGTAAAGCAGTTGTTCATGATTTGCAGTTCCCAATTCCTAAAATGGGAATTGCAAGTTCCATGCAAAGGTGAATACACTAAGGCAGGACAAGCATTTTGCATATTTAAAAATTGTTAAAGAAATATTGCTTTTATTAGATTGCAACAAAATCAATTATGCAAATTAAGTAATTATGCAAACTGCACTATTATGCAAATTGAGTTTGTGTAATGATCCCAACTGAGTTTCCTCATCATGAATTTGGTTTACGTGGGGCCAGTTTCTTCCATTATCAGCATATATGTGTGTGCGTGTGTGTGTGTGAGTAAGATTCATGAATATAAATGTAGCTGCTCACACAGGAGATAATTTGGGTGCCCCTCCTGCCCCCAAATGATGACCATGATATTTAGCATCATGCATGTGTTTGCGTAAATGGGTATATTAGTAAGAGCTGATTGTCAAAAAGTGTTAATACTTTGCCCTCCCATTGCTGCCTCCAATTGTCTTGCCTCATTGAAGTAGTCAATGTAGCTATTTCTGAGATGCTAGCTGTGGTTGATTCCTGGAGAAGATAACTCAATAGAAAGAAACCAGATCTGGTTGAGAAAAGGCTCCAAGAGGAAACAAAGTGCCAAGATGGACATTTTGTCCTTTTTCATGGCTATTGTATTTTGAGATTTCACAAATGCCCAAACAAGATTCTTATCCTATATTGGTCTCAAATTCAAGTTCTTAAAAATGTACTTAGTCTTAAAGTATGAGGAGTGAAATTCCAGTAGTTGGTTCAAGATTACCAGATATTGCCAGAATTTGTAAATCACCTGGCATTTCTTAAGTGCTAACAGAGTTAATATCTCTGGCATGACCACATGTGAAAGTGTTGTGATTAGGGTGTGGAGACTGATGTAGTGGAAGAAGTATAAAAGTTGTGTTCTCTCTAATCAGGGTTGATGAGGAATGCATGGCCGTTGTTGGAGAGGGGAGTGGAGAGAAAAAGGAATACTGTAAAGTTTGTATATATTGTATTATCTCTCTCTCTCTGTGTGTGTGTGTGTGTGTGTGTGTGTGTGTGTGTATGTATGTATGTATGTATGTATTAGGCATGAGAAAAATGAAACGGAAATTAAAAGAAATCGTAAGTGATTCGTATGTAATGGGCCTATCAAGTTTATACGGATTGCAAGGCCAATCCCGGAAGTGGACTTTCTTTTACGCACCCCCTGGGCCCAAAATTTCGTTAGATTATTAAATATTTCGTTAGATTATTAAACAGGAAAATTTCCCCCTCCAAAATAGCTTTGCAGACATAACTCACAGTGAAATCGGGGCCTTTCCATGCTTGAAGCCTAATTAGAGTGGAAGGCCTCCTCCAGGAAGTGAAAAGGGAGCTGGAAACGATAGAGAGCCCAAAATCGGGACTCCTAGAGGGGCTGGAGGACTGACGAAAAAAGCGATTTAAACACCCAGGAAGGGGTTTAGATAGAAGAACAGAGTAGGAGGACATAAGAACTGCTGAGAGAAGGACAGCAGGAGTGAAAAGAGCATGGAGAGGAGAAGGAAGAGTTCAGAATCCAGAAAAGCCATAGAGTTCCAACGGAGGTCCTAGACTGCTATGGTAAAACTGAATGGGGAAAAAGATGGAGTGAGGAGAACTCTACAGATTAGCAAGGCCTGCACCAGAGGTAGGCCTAGGCATTTATTTAATAATATTAATAATAATAATAATATATTAATGCATTATATGTGTCCCTGCAAAGGAACCCTGTCCTTTAATAATATTAATAATAATAATAATATATTAATGCATTATATGTGTCCCTGCAAAGGAACCCTGTCCTTTAATAATATTAATAATAATAATATATTAATGCTTTATATCTCCCTGCAAGGAAACCAAGGGAAATGTTGCCCCTTGATTTGCCTGTGTTTAAAACAGTATCAGTCCTGTTTCCCTGGTTTGCCTACTTTAGAACTACTAACGAATTTCGTAAGTAATTAAGTTACATTTCCGAAATTTTTGGGATTTTTTTGGTAAGTCTTTGATATACTAATCAAACCCCCCCCCATTTGATTTTAGAATCGCCATTTTTCGATTTGTTATCATGCCTAGTATGTATGTATATATCTGCAACAAAGAAGAAAAAACTTGTGCGCCAGCTGCGCCCATACCTTGAGAAGTCTGACTTGGCCACGGTGGTCCATGCTCTGGTTACATCCCGTATAGATTACTGCAATACTCTCTACGTGGGGTTGCCTTTGAAGACTGTTTGGAAGCTGCAACTAGTCCAATGGACAGCAGCCAGGTTGATAACAAGAGCGCCATTCAGAGAGCGTACAACTCCTCTGTTGTGCCAGCTCCACTGGCTGCCAGCTCCACTGGCTGCCAGTTTGCTACCGGGCACAATTCAAAGTGCTGGCATTAGCCTTTAAAGCCCTAAATGGTTCAGGTCCAACTTACCTGTCTGCACGCATCTCTCCCTATGAACCATCGAGATGTTTAAGATCATCTTGAGAGGCCCTGCTCTCGGTCCCGCCTTCTTCGCAGGCGTGACTGGCGGGGACGAGAGACAGGGCCTTTTCAGTGGTGGCTCCTCGGCTTTGGAACGCCCTCCCTAAAGACATCAGATCAGCCCCCTCCCTCCTGACATTTCGCAAGAAAGTCAAGACCTGGTTATTTGAGCAGGCATTTGTTGATGAAATATAAGGCTTAATTGGATATAAGGAATGACGACGATGTAAAGGAAACTGATTTCAACATGACGCTAAGGCTGCAATTGTATGTTTTTAATTGTTAAATTGTTATTATATGGTTTTTTCTGGGGGGGGGGGTTGACTTGTTGCTGTGTTGTATTGAAGGCAGAGGCTGCCTGTGTAAACCGTTCCGAGTTGCCTTTGGGCTGAGAGGGGCGGTATAGAAACGTGACAAATAATGACAAATAATAATAAATAAAAACTTTCTCACATTTTTTTTGAAAGAACAACTGTATTTGTGTGCTCTTGTTACTGCAGAAGTCCAATACACCTATCTGTGGGTATCTGGTTCTGTGATTGGAGTTAGTAGAGTCCCTTCCATGCTATCAGTTGTTTTTTTTATTGCATAAAGCCTCTGACAGATATATCCTGATTCGATATTTTTTTCAGAGTCAGAAAAGCTCTTCATTAACCAGAAGGCCAAACTGAGACCCAATTACAACCTCAGGAAATTATGGCAAAGTAAGAAGACTGGTCTGAAATAATTAGCTTTGGTTAGGAATGGATGTAGAAGTTTCTCAACCAACTTATCAGAGTCTGGAAAGAATTTTGTACGGTCTCATTTTCAGATTCAAAGCAGCTGCCGCATGATCAGCCTGAAGTTGTCACTTATCCTGATCATTCATTGCAGGAAGAGAAAAATGTGGCAATATTTTCTTACTTGTTGCTATCACCCTGTTAAATTTGGGAGATGGGGCAGATCTGGCAGTGATTGTGGTCACCAAAAGATCTAGGGCAGGGGGGCTCACACTTTTTCAGCATGCGAGCTACTCTTAGAGCAACCAAGCCCAAAAGATCTACCTGCCCCCACCGCCGTGTGCTCCCGCACTCCCGCCACCACATGCTCTTGCCACCGCGCGTGCTCCTGCTGCTGTTTTCTGCCCGTGCAGCGCTTCTTCTGCCTGTGGGGCATTGCAGGAAGGAGAAACCACGAGGTGGGGCATCCAGAGGGAGCGCTCCGCCCTGCCTGTCTCGCCGGCAACGGAGGCTGCACAGCTGCTTCTGGACGAGAGAGAGGCAGGGCGCTCCCTCCAGAAGCCCCGCCTCATGCTTCCTTCTTCCTTGCAATGCCCCACAGGCGAAAGAAGGACCGCAAGAGCAGAAGCCAGCAGCAGGAGCATGTGTGCGTGTGCGTGCAGGGTGTTCGCGCGCATGGCAGGTGCGCCCCATCATTTTCATGTAAACACGAAGTGAGATAAACCAACCCCTGGGAAGGTAAATTCATTCTTGAAAGAGTTCTCATGGGGAAAGTGTCTCAACAAAAGCTAGCACCAATCCTTGTTTCTATAAGTTCAATTTTTTCAAACTTCAATTTTCACAGTGACAGAGGGGTGAAATAATCTGAGTAGGAGCACAGATAGCAAAACAAACACAATAGGGATTTTAACTGTTCGCTATGCTAGCCAAACCATGCATATGTGTGTTTGTTTGTTTGGAGTTATACTTAAAGATGTACCTGTTCTGGCTTACATTGCAAATTCAACTTAAGAACAAACCTACAGAACCTATCTGATTCATAACTTGGGGACTGCCTGCACATTCAAAGTCTTCATTTAAGTAACGTGGCCAGGAAACCTCTTTTTCTGCATAGTATCCCTCTTTTTATGTAGCTTCATAGACTGATGGCATTCCATTTTTTAAAATGATTTTATTAGGTTTTTTGTTACACAATAGGTTAAAAAGAAAGGGGTAGTGGGGGGATAATAAAGGGTTGAAAGGGTTGGAAAGGGTTTGGTGGAAGCGAAGTGGGGATGAAAAGAGGGGGTCGGGAGGTGGAATAGGTGGATGAGAGGTGGGGTTGGTAAGGTATGTTGTATGTTCTGCGTTCCAATCTTCTTCACTACGGTTGTTGATAGTCGTAGGTTCTTCAAGGTTTCTCGGTTGACCAGCTGACCCTTTCCTGCTAATTTCCTTAAGAGCATTTTATTCTAAAGTTCATCTTATATCTATTAACCATTTCAGGTTTTCTTGAGTTATAAAGTTCTTTACTGGTGTCCAGTCTGTTTTAAATATAATTAAAAACATTTAATGATGACATTCCATTTTGATTCCTAACTTTGTGTTTTTCCCAACATGATTATTCCCCTCCCCGGCCTTTATAAAAAAGATCTTCCAGTCATAAGACCTCATCAGAAAGCCTGGGCAAAGTGTTTGGCTTCACTGGGCTTCTGCGAGGAAAGGGGGAGTAGTAGGGCAAATCTGTGACCCCATGCTCAGCTCATTTTCCACAATGCTTTCCCCATCATATGGAAAAAGCATCGCCCTTGTGGAGAGACCCCGTGCTGGCTCCATTGGAGTCAGCACAACATGCACTTCTATGTTGGGGTGGAAGCATCCAGCAATGCTTTTACCCTGATTGTAGGTGAGGCATTTGCCAGATGTCACACGAAATAGTGTGATGTCCGGTGTCAGTTTCTGTCCCCTAGATGGGGTGAAAGCATTTTAAAATGCTAAAATCACTCCATCAGATGAGGTAGTTCTGGCTTTCCATCAACATTGCCTGTGGATCAATTTTCTTATAGAGGTTTATCCAGTGGTGTTATGGACTGACATATTAGCTCTTGCATGTCGGCTTTTGCATTTGAATTACAACTATCCCCCTATAGGGGGTAAAATATCCCATGAGTGAATGTGCATGTTCTTATATGTCTCATGAGGAAAGGTTATGAATCACCACCTGCTATCAGAAACCTGGAAGTCTTCACCAGTCCTATGATTTTCTGGTAGTGCCCTCATGTTAAATGTTTCATTGCACAAAGAACCCAATTTCCATTCCATACCAGCCTCAGTCTTAATTCTTTCAGTAGAGTTTTCTTTGACAGGGAAGATTTTTCTGACATCCCAGCCTCAGTTATATATCCATAAAATATAGTGTTGACTATGGATTAGAGAAGGGTTGCCAAGCACAGTGTTCAAAAACCTGCTGCTATTGATTTTACACTTTTTCATGCGATTCTACATCATGTTCCTTTTGTTTCTGGCAATCTCCATGACTTTTATACTGACATAAATTGCAATAAAATAGGAATCAGATAATCCCCCTCTTTCCCCTCTGGAACAGCTGTATTACTCCATTAACATGTTTTGTTAATATAGCTGTTCTCTCGGGAGTGTGGCAAGAAGAGGAGAGAGCAATTCACAGTGCAATTCATAGACCATTATTTTCAGTTTCCTCCCTGCATGACTCCCCTTCTTTTTCATTCTTTTTTCTTCTTCTCTCTTTCATGCTGGTATCAAATGTGCTTATCAACACAAAGCTACCCAGAGGGCACATGCTTTCTTGCTTTTGAGAAATCATGGGGCTAATACAGATGGATCTCCAATGTGTTGCAGATGTCTAAACCTTCCAGTGTGTCGGCTCATGCACTGAGGTGGGTGACTCAGGTGAAATAATGACAAGTGGAGGCATATATGGGGCTATGGCCAGTTGTGATCTCATGAAAATGTTCACCTTTTCATGGTCCAGGGGTACATCTGCCACAGCTCAGAGAATAAGGGAGCATTAACTTTTTTATTTTCAGTTGTTCAAAGCTTTGGAGATGTATGAGATGCCAACACTAATCTTGTCCTACATTAAAAATATATGCAATAAATCCCATAAACATGGAGATTAGAATTGTTCTATAAGCTTAATGTTTCTGGGATTTAAAGCCTATATTTCAAATGCGAGTTCTAGAACAGTAATATACATGTCTAAGTTCTCCTTTGGAGGTGTCTGGAAATGTTTGTCTAGATCAGAACAGTCACGTCCAGTTCAAGACATGGAAATGGAGTTTTGTGTGCAGACCCACTATCCATAAGCATTTCAGATGGAGATATCCATGCACAGGAAGATATACTGTACATACACATTCAGTCACACATCCAATCATGAAATGGCTCAATTTATTAAGAAGGGGCCATTATAACCCACAATGTCATCCATGAACATAAAAATATACTCAAATTATGAACTATAATCAACATTCCTTTTTGGTTGAGACTCTCAGGGAGAGTCTTGTAGTGTGAAGAGGATAAGAATCCTATCTCCTGATTTGACTTTACTATTGGTATGCATGCAAAGGAGTGAAAGGGACCCATAACACCAAGGTAGATGACATAAACTTTGCAGGATTTGGAACTATTGATGTCAGTAGTGAAAGGAATAATCATGGGTAGGAGGCAGTTGCAATGCTAATTTGTCTGCCTCATGCAATAAAATCCTTAGTCCTAATTCAAACTAATAAACCACACTGCCTTTCACTTCCATTTAGCCTTTTCTTTCTGTAGTATTTGCATTAGGATGGTGACATCTCAAACCTGCAAGGACACAAAACACACCATTCCCCAACTAAGCTTCTTCAATAGGATCATTAAGAAAGGACCCACCCACGACCTCATTACATTGAGAGGGGAAAGAAACTGTAACTGTACCTTTAAGAGTAGAGAATTATCCCTCTTATATCATCAGCAGTCCCATTTATAGTTCTGCCTTCCCATCACACTCACACATGGAAAATCAAGAGCTGGCAATACATTCATCTTGCATTCATCATAAAGTCAATATTACTCTCTCCCTCTTTTTAGAAATAACAATATCAGAAGACCAAAATATCCCTTGCCCTTTACATTAAAGGAGAATGACATCAGTTTAAAACGACTTCCTTATTTAAATGGGATCCTAATGGGATCCAAACTCCATAGAATACAAGAGACTGCTGACGGTTGGGCAATGAAACAGGATGGGAAACTGTGATTGTTTCCATTGTACCTGTTTTTCAGTTATAAAGGAGGGAACTCTGTACCCATGTTCAGAGTTCCCTCCTTTCAGGACATTTCTGCCTCTTTTCAACCCCAGGACATAAGATGAGCTCCGTACGTCTCCACGCTTGAAAAGAAGCTGAAGTATCTTACGACTGGGAAATTTCTGTGTGATAAGGTGTCTAGATTCTTTCACTATGTGTATAATAAGAAAAAGCCTGAAAAATTTGCCTTTTTGGAGCTTATATCTCAATATATGCTTGCTGGCACAGTGGGTTAAACCGCTGAGCTGCTGAACCTGATGACCGAATGGTTGGTGGTTCAAAACTGGGGAGCAGAATGAGCTCCCATTGTTGGCCCCAACTGCTGCTGACATAGCAGATTGAAAACACGTAAAGGTGAGTAGATCAATAGGCACCACTCCAGTGGGAAGGTAACAGCATTCCATGCAACGTGTCAGTCACATGACCAAGGAGGTCTCTAGTAGGCCTGATTGATCCAAAAAATGGTTCAAGACTTATTTTGGCTGTTGGGGGGCTCTGGTGATTCAAATCTTACATTATTTCTGAAGTTTTCTGGGAAAATGTTTCGAAATCCCCAAAATTTTGGAAATTTCAGAAATGCTTCGGAAATGCTTCAAAATACTTTCCATTCTGATGCGGCTTTCTTTCCTTGGACACAACTTTCTATCCCCTCCCACATCAGAGGGAAAGAAAGCCACATCCAAACCGGGTGTTTAACCCGGTTTGGACACGGCTTTCTTTCCCATCCCTTGTCCCTCTTTCCCCTCCCGAGAAGGATGTGGGGCAAGACACGTGTTTAACCAGACTGATACGAGAGGGAAGAAATCTGCTTGCATGCTGGGTTAAACACGGGTCTCACCCCACATCCTTCTCATGGGGAATGAGGAAAGAGAGAACGAAGGAAAATGTAACATGGCTCTGCTATCCACTGGGGTTTGGTACAATCTCTACAGCTGGTTGCCTCCAGCCAATAAGGGGAAAGCACCTCGGGAGGGGCGGGAATCTAATGCAGATTCCTTTCCAAAAATGGCGGTGGTGACTTCGAAATGGCAAATTCACTTCCGGGTTGCTTACATCGCTTCAAAATCGCTTCAAAAGTGAACCCGGCGAAGATGGAGATCTTGTAGCTGGGCTGCCCGAGGGGGGGGGGGACGGAGGTCCAGCTGCCGACATTGGACGGTGTGGCACTATGCCTGCAGCCTTTAGTTAAGAGTTTGGGGGTCCGGCTGGACCCTCAACTGTCTATGGAGGCGCAGATTGCGTGCGCCTGCAAGACAGCCTTTTACCACCTACGGCAGGCAAATGTCTGGTTCCCTTTCTCTCCCGTCGTGACCTGGCCATGGTGATTCAAGCCACAGTCATCTCGAGGCTTGATTACTGTAATGCACTGTAAATTGGCCTACCTTTGTCGGCGATCCGGAAACTCAAGCTGGTGCAGAACGCGGCAGCTTGCCTGCTTCTGGGAGCCTCAAGAATGGCTCATGTAACACCACTCCTACGTGAACTGCACTGGCTGCCAATTGAATTCCGGGTCTCCTTCAAGGTGTTAATTCTTACTTTCAAGGCCTTATATGGTTTGGGGCCAGTGTACTTGAGGGAGCGGCTTACCCCATATGTGCCCAGTAGATCACTGCATTCAGAGGGGCTTAACATGTTGGAGGTCCCTGGTATCAGGACTTACAGACTATCCAGCACGCGGCAGAGGGCATTTTCAGTGGCTGCGGCAGCCTTGTGGAACTCGTTGCCAGCGGAGACACGAGCCCTGCGGGACTTAATGACTTTCTGCAGGTCCTGTAAGACCTGGCTCTTTAGGCAGGCGTTCAGAGCCTGATTAACGCCTACTATGCCTACTATGCCTCATCACCCTGCCGTGCTGCTACCGTCAGTGCTACGTGCTTGATGTGCTATGGTTTTATTGTAAGGGGTGGGATTTTTAATCCAGTTTTATGATGTATTTTTTAGTATTTTTATGTTTTCTTGGGATGTTTTTATGTGCTGTAAACCGTCCTGAGCTTCGGATAGGGCGGTCTACCAAGCTGAAATAATAAATAAATAAATAAATAAATCTGAATTCATCCCGAAGAACCTGTCCAGGCCTAGTCTCTAGGGATGACACTGGCTCTTCAGCTTGGAAATGGAGATGAGTGCCAGCTCCCAGAGTCGACACGACTGGACTTAATGTCAAGAGGAAACCTTTACCTTATCTCAGTATTATACATTAGACATGGCCACTAGCCATGCTGGATGAAGCATTCTGGGAGCTGTAGTTCAAATAAAATAATATGAGAGAGAAGATGATGAGTGCAGAGTGGATGGTATGTCAAGAAGAAAAGAAGTGGTTTCTAGTCTGTATATTATCCAACCCAGGCACTCGTGAACATGAAAAGAGCTCTTGCTATGCAGTGTTTTCGAGTTCGGAACACAAGGGGCTATGAGCCCTCTGATGCTGTCTGTAGTTTGCCTGCCAAACTCCTTCCCAGGGCCAATAAAACATATTTATGGGACTGCCTTACCATAGCCAGTATTGATTCCCTTGCATGTACTACTGCAAGAGGAGGAAGGCTTTAAGAATTTACTTCTCTCTTGTTCTTCTCTTTTCCCAAGTACTCATTATTCAGTGGGGAAAAAATCCCATTCACTTGGCAAAACTGTGTCTTGCGAGTCCAAATGCTTCTTTAGCAAATTATCGATCTCAATGATGAGAATGGGAATCATTTGCACCCACTCCGACAATAGACCATCAGATCTGCATTCGGCCCTGCTCTGTTTTCTCTATAGATCTTTCATGGGGACTAGACAAATGGATCATAAAAGGAAGAGGAGGAGGAAAATTCACAGCGTTTGATGGCACATTTGAGCTGAAGCCTAGGTTTATTGGGCTTTCTCAGGTTCTATTTGAAAACTTATAAACACTACACTTCACAGAGCTTTATGGCATCTCCCCTCCTCTTTCCATCCAGTAATGGATTTTCCATCCCAATAAAATAGATGTATGATCACCCAATGACACTAGTTGTAGGGTCACTGGAATGTCAGTGGGATTGACTCTGAAAATGAGGAAAGTTTGACCTTCTTAATAGGGTCAGAAATATTTTCCTGCTCAAAGAAGCTCCCCATCTATCCCTCCAGAGGGGAGAGATGCAAAGCCAATCTACACTGAACTTGTATATCAGTTCATACCAGTATAGCTGTCAAAGTGTTCCCCAAGGAATCATGAGGATGGTAGTTTGAAGAAAGTGCTATGAATTCTGTTAAGAGCTTCCTATTCCCTTTTCACAGATCTACAGTTCTCAGAGTTTCCTGGGAATATGGGGTGACTATTAAACCTCTTTAAGTAGGGGATACTCACCAAATTATAGTCCTCTACAGTTCTCCGAGGATTTGGGGTTCCAAATTACCTAGTCTTCTTCCTGGAAAGGCACTGATGCTGATCCAATTTGCTACTCTTTGGATTTCACACAGAGCATTGGGCCTATGCCATTTGTCACCACTTTCATTTCTTTATCACCTCCAAATTGTTCCCAGTAGTCTATCTATCTGAACACATAGTTGAACTGAAGAAACATCACATAAAACAATCTTCAAGCAATGATGCTGTTTCATCAGTGTACATAGGTATGCATGTACAACAGCGGATACAGTTGTTCAGTTGGGTGGGTGAGGAGATGGAAAATACAGAAGCCAATGAAAGATTTCAGTTGGACCTGAAATGGTATCATATATTGCAGCTATGACTGAAATTACATTGTTAAATCCCACTTTGAAAGCAGTTGCACATTTTTGTCAGTTGCAGAATGGTCATTTTCAGCTCAAGGTTGAGGAAATAGTATAATGCATATATTGCCAATGATTTTGTATGGTTGTGTGTTTCTTGGACACACAGCACATCACATTTCATATCTCGACACAGTTCATAAAGCAGCCGTTCTTTGGCAGATAACATGCTTTCGATGTTGGTTGAGATTGTTGTTGTAGCTGGTCCTGAAAAGGCCCATTTGTTTGTTTGTTGCATGCTTCAAGTCAATTCTGGTGTGAGAGAATCAGCCATCTACAAAGACATTGCCCAGGGGACACCCAGATGTGTTATGATCCTGTGGGGTGGCTTCTATGATGTCTCCCTGGGGATCACAACCAGACACAGTGGAGATATCTGCCCTTGCACTTTGCTGCTGAATACACATGCCCAGTGTGGAATACATTTCACCATGTTCAAACAATGGATGTGGCTCTTACTGAGGCATACAGTATTATCACAGGTTGTCTATAACCTACACCACTGGAGATATACTGTTTAGCCAGTATTGCACCACCTGACGTTCATTGAGAAGTAGCAGCCTGTAGTGAAAGGATCAAGCAGTGACCTCTCTGACCCATCTTCTGTTCAGATATCAGCCAGAAAGCCAATACCTTAAATCAAGAAATAGCTTCCTAAGATCTACAGAAATACTCACAGGAACACATCAGCAAGCAAGAGTCCAAAAGTGGCAGACAAAACCCAGAACCTCAATCAGTGGCTGATTCCAGATGAGAGACTCTCCACTGGGCACACAGAAGATTGGGCGACTTAGAAGGTACTGAACAGGCTGCATTCTGGCACCACGATATGCAGAGCTAACCTTAAGAAATGTGACTTCAAAGTGAACTCCACGACATGCAAGTGCGGAGAAGAGCAAACCTACTACAATGCAACCTGAGTCCTGCCCACATGCACAATGGAAGACCTTCTCACAGTGACACGAGAGACACTCCATGTGGTCAGCTTCTGGTCAAAGGACATTTAGCATAATGCCATAACTTTCCTTGTGTTTTAAAATACATAACTGTACCCTCAATTCACTTCTGACATGCTAAATAAAATAAATTATTTTGTGTGTGTAAACTGTAAGAATGAGCACGGATGTGCAGCACATGTGGGGGTTGCATTGTTCTTTCATTTGTAGGACACTGCAATTTGCTTATAAAGGAGCATAGTACAACTAATGTATATAGCTCACTAAACATAACATTTTTCAACGCTGTCTTAATGTATAATCTCAGCCACTGTTTTCCATATGTCCTCAGAACCCTTCCAAAAATCATAGCTTCTATTTCCCAACCTCAAAGGGTAAAAATGAATGATTATGGTTAAATCCTCATGATCATCTCAGCTAGAGCAAACCCATTGAATCCATTGTTTAACATTAAGTCAATATTTATGTAAATCCCATTGATTCAACAAGTCTATACCAACTGAGACTACCAATAGTTTTTAAGTCAATGAGACCATCAGTCCCTATAGACAAGAGCGAAGAATAAGCAAGCTTAACAGAAACCCAAGATTTACAGATGCACAAAAAGGCTTCAGGTTTTTACTGAACAAATGTGTGCTTCTGTGATGTAAATCTACATTCGCGTAGTTAATTGGTCATTACACTACATCAACCTTCTGCTGCAAAATACCAACATTGGGCAACCAGTTGTATTTCTGTAAATGTGCTTGTTGTTTCTGCAATCCCAGTAAATCAAATGGCACACTGAAGGCACTGATGTGTAATTACAACCACCCAAGAATGTGGAAATGCATGTGGAAGAGTTATACACATGGAAATCTGATGACATGATTGTAAACTGCATATGGGCACTACACCATGGCCAGCTATAGTTCATCTACAAATGCACTTTTACATGTTTGTAACCCATAAATGGGTTACCAATGAAATTTATATAATTCAGCATATGATTCAACCCCCCCCCCCCACACACACACACACATGTCTATTTGCATAAAAATCCACTGGAATCATTTACTGGTGCAAGGTAAACAATCTAGAAGACGCGAGACTGCCCAAGTTGTGCCTGATGGAGCAATCCAGAGTTCACTCTCAGAAAACATGGGGGGGCTCCATAATGACATATCTCAACCTACAGGGGCTCCAGGTGGATCCGTCGAACATCAGAGTGACTTCAATGATGAACCGGGTGAAGCAGAGGGTACTCGATGTATGTGCCCAAGATGACCTAGCCCATTTGGCTAGGGTTAAATCCATGCACTGGTTAGCCCAACAACCCAACCACTTTGATACTGCCCCGTATCTGGCTCGCCCACTCCTACCTCACCTTAGGATTGCCCTAACTAGAGCTAGGTTCGAGCAATTCGAGTCTATGGTGAGGGCCGGCAGATATGCTGCCACACCCTATAGGGACAGAGTCTGTGTCTGCGGCTTACCAGAAGTCGAGGATCTAGTCCACATCTTGTTGATCTGTCCCATATATGCAGAGGAGAGGGAGAAATACCTTAGCTATTTACTATTCAAAAGGACATTTTGGCCCTCTACATTTAAAATTAAGTTCCTCCTCTCGGACTCAAACCCTCAAACAGTGTATAAGGTAGCTGCTTACTTATTTAGAGCATATAAAAAGAGACAGCGGTATATGGAGTCTATTGGAGTCAACTGTGCGGGGGATGAGTTCCAGTAGGCGGCATGGAACAGCCCGCGGTACAGCGGTAATAAGCATCACATCAACTGATCACCGGGCCTCTTAAGTATCCTATGCTAATAGTTCCCCTTCCTATGTGTTGACGCAAGACAATTGCAATAAGTTTAGTTTTTAATGTGTTACATTGTTTGCCTTGTACATTAGGTACTGATTTTATCCTTTATCTTGTATACTACCACTGCTGTTGAAGCTTTTATTTGAAATGACCTGACGGTTACTCAATAAACGTGACTGACTGACTCAATGACTCAATGACACTGGAATCCGGGCTCTTGTGGTGAGCTTCTAAAATATATTGTATTGGTGCCTGGTTGAATGGACTAGGAACAAGAAATAGCAGGAAATGAGTTTCTGGACAGAGCAGTTAAGATGCTACATGGGAAGAAACCCTTTTGATGGCTTCCATGGTCAGAGACCAGGAAGCTTTGGAATACGGCATTGTGCCAAAATGCTGTTTGCTATGAATGTGGACCTACAGTATACCTAAGGCCAGACCACCCCTTCACTTGCCTCTTTAAGTTTTGAACAAAGCTCACCTTACCACCAGTTCAATGTGAGATTATGTGATCTCTCTGGAGCCAGGTAGAAATTTTCTCCCTCTTTACATGGGGTCTTTCACTGTATCTGGGGAAATTTGACAATTGATTAGGGTACTGTTTATAGATAGGTTGTGATACGGCAGATAATGGGGAGAAGTTAAGAGACACTGATTTGGTGTAGGGTATGGCTCTGGAGCAGCATCTATGAGTCAAAGGGTCTGGGGAGTTGTGAAAGAAATGCCCTTGGTAAATGTTGGGCTTTTGGTGAAAGTGTCCAAGATTTACTTTCCAGTTTACTTTCCAGTAAAGGGCCAGACAAGAAACAACACAAATGTTTGGTCTGTTATGAGCACTCAGCTGATTCACTCAAGGAACAGCCAAATATGCTGGTCTCAGGGAAGACTTGTTTTTTCATGGTTGGTCATCAAACCATGATTTGTGTTTATGGGTAAGGTGAACCAAGACTAGGGATATACATTTTGTAACTCTTATTTCATACCACCAAGGAAGAACACTTCACATTTTTGTCAACACTATAGAATCCTAAAGACCTTTCTGGGGCTTTTTTTTAATACGTATGCTTCCGTGATAAAGGCCTGTCTGGATCCGGCCTTTTCCAGCTGCTTTTCAAATGTCCCAGTTGCTCTCTCCTCAACACACTTCCCACCTATTCAGCTTTCTTTACTTGCCACAAAAAGCAGTTTGCACTCAACTCAGCAGGGAGGATACGAGAAGGTAGTATCTTGACCTTCTCTACAGGCTTAAGCAAAAGCAAGCAGAACCAGTCTCATGTAGCTTGTGTTTTCTTCCTTATTAATACATTTTGCTGATCTAGTTTGGCCATATGTGTCCCAATAGAAATCTGTGAAATGTTAGAGGGTATGGTAATGAAAGAGACAGGGTGACATAGTGGTTCAAGCAATGGCATACCTTTTCTGAACAAATCTTGCCAAGAAAACCCCATGTTAGGTTCATTTTATGGTAATCATAAATGAGTAAAACATGTGAAGACACAACAATGACAATAGCAAGCAAAGAGAAATGACAATGATTTCATATGTGCTAACTCCAAGAATCCTTGACGTGACTGGATTGACCTTGAAGGAGATAGGGGTTGTGACCGCCGACAGGGAACTCTGGCGTGGGCTGGTCCATGAGGTCACAAAGAGTCAGAAGCAACTGAATGAATAAACAACAACATATATCATTTTTGGGTGAAAAGTGTGGCATGCTTCATGCAGAAGAACTCCAAATGGCAAATAATCTTATATTAAACATTCTTCCCATGGCTTGTGAAGTTCTTTAAAAAATAAGTTATACAAATATTTGGAAATATTCTTTCCATCCTTAACTTAGAAAGCCTAAACAGAGGGCTTGAAATGCAGCAGTGAGGAAGAGGGAAAAGAAAACAGATGCCAGAACATGGGGGAAAGAGGCACAAATGCAAAAGAGCAGAAGTTCAGAAGATGATGCAAACTGGAGACGGTAGAGGTCAACCAACAATTCAAGTAAATGGTTGGTAGGTAGGTAAAAATGTAAACAAGAATTGTCTGAGTATGGAGGAGGAAATAACAACCTAATTAGAGAAGGCAAGAGAGGGGGAAACGGTAGGGAAAATGCTAAGGCAAATCGCAAGACAGACGGAATGTGGAAGGAAGCATGAAAAAAGATTGGAGAAGTGAAAGACATGGAGATGTCATTAATTTGATGCAGTCAGCTCGTTAATTAATTGAACATGCAATTGATTGAGAGTATTCACTTGCAGGTTTTGCCCATGTCTCTTGGAGAACTTCTGTGCCCAAGAATAAACTTCCACCATTGCCACTGAATCTCATTTTAAACAAAAGTGGTAAGCTATATCTAGCAATTAAGTTTCTGTGTACTGGCATTCAATGCATTTTAAACTAATAATAATCCCTTTTTATGTTCTGTTTCAAGCGCATATTTTGAATTAAATGCATAATACTGTGCTTTGGGTGCTGTCCCTCTGACAAAATACTTGGAAGCTTCTCAAAAAATCTTGAGCCAAAGATGTTAATACCAGGGACCTTCTATTATTAAAATAACTCCCACTGCTCTCTCCAGGTCAATATGCAGTAGTAACTTCCCATTAAGCAGATATTATGTCCTTTTATTACATTCTCCGAGTCTCATTATTCTACATTTATCTGCATTGAATTTGCTATCTATTAGCTGGAGTGCTTAACTGATCGAAACCCCTCCCTACCTGCCTGTATTGTTTCTTCTGGGTGACCTTTCCTCCCAATTTAGTATCATTGGTGTAGCAGAAATTCTTAGTTTAAAATAATGGCTCTTGAAGTTTCTTGGAGATGTGTGTAGGAAAAGTGGTGAATTGAGCATAATGAGTTCCTGTACCAAGGAAATGAGCCTCACTGGGCTTCCAAATATTAGACACGCCGGCACCTTGCTTACACAGTATAATAGTGGTTTCAATATACTGTCCTTTTGTCAAATGCCAACTTTGTTTCCCCATCTGCCAATGCACCTACATATTGTCCTATTGTGAAATAGGGAAAGCACAGTGATTGCTTTCAGAATCCCAGTGAAAAGTGTGGTAAATTAAAAGCACCAATGAAGAGTTGGCATCCTTCCACACAGCCGTATAACCCAGAATATCAAGGCAGATAATCCACAATAATTATTATAAAATTGTTGAAGGCTTTCATGGCTGGAATCACTGGGTTGTTGTAGGTTTTTTGGGCTATATGGCCAACCTCTGAGGATGCTTGCATAAATGCAAGTTAAACGTTAGGAGAAAATGCTTCTAGAACATGGCTATATAGCCCAAAAAACCTACAACAACCCAATAATAATAAAACTATTTCTAGACCGCCCCTTCATCCTGAAGGGACTCAAAGCAGTTTACACACACAAAAAGGCAAGTATTCAATGCCCCAGGTGAGTACAAACATATCAAAATAATACACAATAAAGCAACAGTGATAAATGGCTTGGCCCGACATACTGGGCCAAGCAGGATGCGGCGCTGGGTGTCCTCACCCCCATTATGGCTCGGAAGGGGGCTTCTCCCCAGAAGCTCCCTGGGTGGTGGGAGATTTTCCCACCACCAGAGCCAGCTGGCCAATGGTGGGGCTGGCTCCGCCCTGGCCTGGTTCGGAGTTGGAGCCAGCCCTCTCGTCTTCCCGAGCAGCCTACTTAAGGCTGCCCAAGACCTACCAGCAGGCACTGGGCCTGCATCAGCTTTTCCAGCCACCCTCCCTGCATGTATTATTGCTCCGCATTTGTTAGCTGATCTTGCTGATGTTGGGTGTTTATCTTGTTGCAACTCTGTGTTGGGTGTGTAGAATGGCCCCTGGATCAGGGTGGTGTTTCACTCCTTGTTGGAAGGGGAGATAACGCCCTGGCCCCTGGAGTGCCAAGCTTATGGGAACTGGTAGCGTGCCGGTGGCACCCAGGGGCGTGCCCTGCCCAGTGCAGCTGTGTTCTCAATAGCATGGCCTCAATGCTGGTTATCCCTGCTTGTTCAAAGACAGCAACATTTGTCACATTGTCGGTCCAGTGTATATTTAGGATTGTGCGAAGACAGCGCTGATGAAAACGTTGAGTAGTCGTAGGTATTGGCGATAGGTGACCCATGTTTCAGACCCATAAAGGAGAATAGACAGTATGATAGCTCTGTACACACTGATTTTTGTGCTTTGCCTCAGGTGCTTAATTACTCCTCAATGTGAACTAGTGTTATAATATGTACTGTATAGTGTGGCAGGAAACAATAGTCTTTATTCAACCTACTGTCAATTCAAGTTGTGTGTTTCTCCCATTTCTTTCATTTCTTTTGATACTTCAGGAGCATGAAATGGGAAGGCCCCTTCTGGTACGAAAATCAGCTTGACATAAAAAGCAAGTGGGAGCAGGTCCCAGTTCCTGGCCTGCTTTTCAGTATCAGAGTTTAATCTTTCTTATTAATCCCCCAGCAAACAAAAAGCAAACCCCCTTTCTCTTGAAAACTACTCTCCTCTTCCAGGAGGTCATCGCTCTTCCTTACCTGGAAGTAGGACGCCTACTTAAAATGCCTTGAAGAATGTATGACTGGCTGGCATGGTGTAGCACAGGAGAGAAATAGTTTGCGTCTGCACCTGAGCACCTCCCAAAAGTTGCCTCCTTGCCTTGAAAAGAGAGAGTGTGTGACATGCAGGCCCAGAAAGCACACACCTGCCAGTGCCTGCAGCCAAGCACTTCCTCTAGAGTAGAAACAGTAGACAAGAAGAAGCCTCCTTAAAGTGTGTTCCAGGAAGGGGAGCCTGGGTGGAATAGAAAATGAATTATTGGCACCTCAGAGGGAAAACAGATACCTGCCTTCCCGGTTTCTGGAAGCTCCTAAAAAATGGATCTGGGCCCTTACTGAAAGCTGGGACACAAAACAGGTCAAGTTGTGCATTTACCCCAAATGCACAACTCTATTGTCAGTTGACTGCAGTTTGTGGATATATTTTAATTTTGTTGCTTCTCTTTCCAATCTTCCTTTCTAGCAATAGATAGATATGGAATAAATACAATAAATATTCACATACTGCTGTTCTTATGCCTGAGATGGAATCACAGAAAGATTATGATGGGTATGGGGACTTATACCTGTGTATGTCACCAGCCATCAGAATCCATGTGGTGTAGTGGCTTGAATGGAGACTAGTAAGACATTGTCAGTTTCAATCTGAACAAGACTTTGGAGGAATTTGGAGTTGTAGATAAGGTTTCTCATCCTGAGCTTGAACAGCTTTTCTACAGAGGACAACTCCATGTTTCCCTATATTTCATCCCCTTCCCTTTTCGAAAAAGAGCAAGCTATATGTGTTACCTCTAATACCTCACATCCCATCCATCACAGTTCTTTAGAAAAGAATTGTAACCATTTTAAATCTTAACAACCCAATGTAGGCAGAGACACACAGAGAATAACCTCAGTAGGTGATTATTTCTTAGGAAGTGTTCCAGCAATTTGAGGACTGTCACAATGGAAACAGTTTTGGCTCTGGCTCCCCCAGGACGTATCTCAATGGTTATTGCTTTTTCCTCTCTATTTTACCTGTTTGGCTATCTTTTTTTTCCTTCTTCTCTTCCTTTTTAAAAAGAAAATGACTCTACTTCCACTAGGGGAGATTTGCAGTACTAAAGCTATCTCATCATTAAATGCAGTGAAGGAAAATCTAGATTCTTCGATTCTTTGGATAGTGGATTAACATCCCTGTGCATGATGTGAGCCTGGGGAGTTCAAACAAAAAAAAGTCACAACAGCTATACACACAAATTCTTATTCCCCTTTTCAGTTCTTTTAATTAGAAGTGGATTCTCTTCACTGCTGTCAATATTATTGCACACCTAAGAAAATGCATGAGAAAAGTGCTGTCTGGTAAGATGGGTTTGAGCTCTTGACTTTGCTATCGTATATGACAGATGTCTTCCATGAACAACCCTGCAAGTTAGTGAAGATGGGCTGGTTAATGGTTCTTCGCAGGCACGACTGGCGGGGACGAGAGACAGGGCCTTTTCAGTGGTGGCTCCTCGGCTTTGGAACGCCCTCCCTAAAGACATCAGATCGGCCCCCTCCCTCCTGGCATTTCGCAAGAAAGTCAAGACCTGGTTATTTGAGCAGGCATTTGTTGATGTAATATAAGGCTTAATTGGATATAAGGAATGACGACGATGTGATGGAAACCGATTTCAACATGACGCTGAGGCTGCAATTGTATGTTTTAATTGTTAAATTGTTATTATATGTTTTTTTCTGGGGGGGGGGGTTGACTTGTTGCTGTGTTGTATTGAGGGCAGAGACTGCCTGTGTAAACCGTCCCAAGTCGCCTTCGGGCTGAGAGGGGCGGTATAGAAACGTGACAAATAATAATAATAATTAATAAGTCAAACTTGGACTATAAGCCAATTCATAATTTCCTTGGTTGATGTAAGTAGTAGTACAGTCTAGATGTCAGCTCCGGCAAGGGGGGTCTAATGAACCACGCTCACTCCAACGATGCTGAAGGATAAGTAGTTTAATAGGTCCTTAATCCAGGGCAAGGAAAGATAGACTAAAGTTTTCCCGCACAAGAGTCTCTTCAAAAGCCCTCCCGGCCCGCCCCTGCTGGGCCCCTCCTTCCTCAGGGATGACCATCCGGCTCTCTGCATATCAAAGTTCAGGAAAGGTGCCTGGCACATCAAGGGCGGTTCCATATCAAAGCCCGCCAGTTCCAGTTCAAAGGCCGCCAGATGTTGCTCTTATCTGATGGCGTGCGGGGCTTGGTCCGTTAGGACAACAAACGGGTCAAGCGGCGCTGACATAGCGCCCCCCTCCAAAAAGCGGGCACCTGCAAGGGAGAGAAGAACAAAGGGGAGGGAGAAAATCAGGGTCCCGGCTTGGCAGGGAAGGCAGCATGAAAGGCTTTCAGCAGTCTTGGGGCTTTCACGTGCTGGGCTAGCACCCACTCGGGATGTAAGTCCTTGGCAGTCCACTTCACTAAGTAACTGAGGTGGCCCTTGTGGCGCCGCGAGTCCAATACCTCCCGAATCTCAAAGTGGGTGTGGGGCCCCACCATGATCGGCACTGGAGCGTCTTCCGACACGGACCACTTCCGGTCGGTCACCGCTTTCTTGAGCAGGCTCACATGGAAGACAGGGTGGACCTTGCGCCAGGTGTGCGGGAGGTCCAGCTTAACCGCCATGGGGTTAATAATTTCTACCACCCGGAGAGGGCCCACAAATTTGTTGGCAAACTTGCGAGACTGCTGTGTAGACTTGAGATGCTTGGTGGACAGGAACACGCGGTCCCCAACAGCGTAGGTAGGCTGGGCCCCCCTCTTCTTGTCAGCGTGCAGCTTGTAGGAGTCTCGGGTCTGGCGGAGGGCGGCCTGGATCTGCGGCCAAGCGGCAGCGACTTTGGCACCCCAGTCGGTCGGCGGCGTGTCCGAGTCAGCCACCGGATCCGCAGCCAGGAAGGGGGGGAAATCTCGCCCGGAGACGACCCGGAAGGGGGAGGCCCCCGTCGCTGAATGTTCAGAGTTGTTGTAGCAGTACTTCGCGACGTCTAGCAGTTCTGCCCAGTTGTCTTGCTGATAGGTGGAGTAGCACCTGAGGTACTGTTGTAGGGTTCGCTGGACCCTCTCCATTGCCCCGTCCGTCTCCGGGTGGAAAGCGGTGCTCAGGGCACGTCAGGACGCCAGTCCCGCCAGGAACGCCTTCCAAAACTTCGATGTGAACTGTGGCCCACGGTCACTCACAACGCGGCGCGGGCAGCCGTGGAGCCGGAAGACGTGGTGCGTGAACAGGCGGCCCAACTCGGGGGCCGTGGGGAGCCGTCGCAGAGGGACGAAGTGGGCCTACTTGGAGAAGAGGTCCACCACCGTCCAGATGGTGGTGTACCCCCCGCTAGGTGGGAGGTCGACCACAAAGTCCATGGCGATTTCGCTCCAGGGCTCAGCTGGATCGGCCACTGGCTGCAGCAACCCTGTGGGTCGGCCCGTCTTCGGCTTGTTCTTCGCGCAGACGTCGCATTTGGCAATATAGTCATTGGTGTCTTTCCGCATCGCCGGCCACCAGAACTGCCACGCTAGAAGCTTCAGGGTCTTGGTGAGGCCGAAATGGCCCAACAGCTTGGAGTCGTGTGCTTGGCGGGGTCCCGGGGACCGCTGGTTGCGGCGGCTTGGCAGCTGCTCGAGTGCGGGCCACCAGGCCCAGCTGGCGTTTGGTGAACGCTATGCCCACTTCCTCCGGCACCAAGTAGTCGGCCTCAGGCATCCGGGACAGGGTGTCGGCGAGCACATTCTTCGCCCCGGGTAGATACTTCAGCTCGAAGTTGAACCAGCTGAAGAACTGCGCCCATCTCAGCTGTTTGGCGTTGAGCCGCGAGGGACTGCAGCGCTTGTAGGTTCTTGTGGTCCGTCCATACTTCAAAGGGCGAAGTGGTGCCTTCTAGGAAGTGTCTCCAGTGGCTTAACGCGGCCCGGACCGCGAACGACTCCTTTTCCCACACGTGCCAGCGTTTCTTCGTCTCCGTAAACTTCTTGGAGAGGTAGGTGCACGGTCGAAGGGTGCCCCCCTCGTCCCGCCGTAGGCCGCCTCGGAGGCGTCACACTGCACCGTGAATGGGCGGTCGGCTTGGGGGTGCATCAGCAGTGGCTGGCTGGTGAAGCTCTGCTTTAGGCTGTCGAAGGCTTCTTGGCACTCCGGTGTCCACTTTAGCTTGGCGCTTGGGGACTTTGCCTTCTTCGTCTCCCCCAGGCCCTTAGTTTTTAGCAGTTCAGTCAGGGGGAGCGCTATTTTTGCAAAGTTCTGGATGAACTGCCGGTAGAAATTGGCAAACCCCAGAAAGCCCTGTAGCTGACGCCTGGTCCGGGGCGCCTCCCACGCGAGCACATCCCTTACTTTACTGGGGTCCATGGCCAGGCCTCGCGTGGAGATACGATACCCCAGATAGTCCAGTTCCTGTCTGTGGAACTCACACTTGGAAAGCTTGACGAAAAGTTGGTTCTCTCGTAGCCGGCGAAGGACTTCCCTGGTCAACTCGATGTGTTCCGCTTCAGACGTCGAGTAGATCAACACGTCATCTAGGTAGACTAGAACTCCCTTGTATAGCAAGTCCCGAAAGATCTCGTTGATGAATTGCTGGAATATTTTCGGAGCGCCTTTTAGCCCGAACGGCGTGACCCGGAACTGGAACTGGCCCAGGTGGCAGTTGAACGCCGTCTTCCAGCAGTCTTCGTCTCTCACCCGTATCTGGTAAAACGCCTCCCGGATGTCCAACTTGGTGAAGAAGCGAGCCCCCAGCTGGGCCAGTATCTCCGACATCAGGGGTAAAGGGTAGGGGCTCGATGCGCTGATTGCGTTGAGCCCGCGGTAGTCCACACACAGCCGCAGTGAGCCATCCGCCTTGGGGTGGAACAGGACCGGCGCTGCCAACGGGCTCGTAGACTTTTCAATAACCCCTCTGTCCATGTTCTTGTCAATGAACTCTCTTAGTGCCTTTCGCTCCGGCTCGGACAAGGCGTATAACTTTGGGCTTGGCAGCTTGGCGCCCTTTTCGATTTCAATTGCACAGTCCGACTTCTGGTGGGGGGGGTAGCTGGTCACTTTCCCGCTCGCTAAAGACCTCCTCAAAGTCTTTGTATTCTCGTGGGATATTGCAAAGTTGGCTCTCTGCGGCCCCCACTCCGGCTCCTTCCTGGCTTGGGGTCCCGTCTCTGCTAGGGTCATCTACTCTCACCCGTGCCTCTCCGTCTCGGAACTTCACCGTCCCTGTCTCCCAATCGATCTGTGGGTTTTGGGTGCGTAGCCAGGGGGCCCCCAGGATTACGGGCTGGTGCGCCATGGCGGAGATCACAAATTTCAGGGTCTCCTGGTGGGTCCCAATCTGGACTCTCATCTCTCCCGTCTTTTGGGTGGCAGGCTTCCCGTTGGCTGGGGACCCATCCAGCTGGGAGAAGAGGATCTGCTCTATAAAGGCTTGGGGCTTTATCCCCAATTGCTTGGCCAGTTGGGGGGACATCAGGCACCGGGTGCACCCACTATCTAGCATGGCTATTGTCTCTATGGATTGGGGCCCCTCTGGGTTCCACAGTTTGATATCAAATCTATAAGTGTCGCAACCAAGGGGATCAGACTCACCGCCCTGTTGGAGTCGGACCTGCCGCCGGGCGTCTACAGCAGATCATTGTCGTTTCCCGCCGGCCATTCAGGGTCACTTTCCTCCATCTCCAGCTCCAACTCGTCCGCCTCTCGTAGGCTTTGGGGCGCCCTCGCGGTCTCCGCTGCAGCTGCAGCCTTGCCTCGGACTGGAGTCTTGGCCTGCAGGGTCAGTTTGGCCTCCGGCGACTTCTCTGGCTTCGGCGGGAGGCTCTTCCTTGGGCAACCGCGGCCCGATGGCCCTCGGCCGCACGAGAAGCAAGCTCCTCTCTTTCCCTTGGCCCCTTCCCGGCTGCTCGACCGGGCTCTTGGCGATGCCGTCTGGGCTGGCCCCGGTCTCCCCGTCGGGCCTGAGCCCCGTGCTCTTCCGCCGTCCCGGTGATGGCGTGGCATCTGTTCCACATCGCACTCCACTCTCCCCGCCGAGACTATCCAGTCTTCTAGGGTCTCGGGGTTCCCTCGGTGCATCGCCCACTCAAGGATGTCTGACCTCAGGCCCGCCTTGAAGCATTCCAGCTTTGTGACTGCGGACCAGTCCCGGATCTTCCCTGCCAGCGCCTTGAAGCTTAGGGCATATTCGGAGACAGACCTCTGGCCCTGGTAGATCCTCTTTAGCTGGGTCTTGGCCTTTTCGCCTGCTAGGGGGTCTCGGAAGCGAGTCTGCAGGGCCTCTAGGAAAGCGTCTAGCCGTCTCAGCTGTGGGGCCTGGACGTCGGTCATCTGCACCAACCAGTCCGCCGCGGCCTCCTTCAGGTTGGCCCCCACAGCCCGCACCTTGGCCCCTCAGAGGGGAACAAATCCCCATAGTCTAGCATAAAGTTCTGCACATTTGTGACAAAGTAGGATAGCTGGCGGGGTCCCCACAAACTTTACCTTCAGCTCCCTCCGGCTTCCCGCCATTTCTTGGCGCTGGTCGGCCTGGGCCAGGTTGAACGTGGAAGCTCCCCTCGGTGGGATGAAGTCGTCTCCACCGTTCCGAAAGTCACCCTTCCCGATGGTCGGCCTGGCTGCCCGATGCTTGGCTCGCACCTCGCTCCCGGGGTCGGTCGTCTGGGGTGACACACGGCACCTCCTCCGGTCTGGTCAGTAACAGCTCCATCTGGGACTGGAGCTTCTGCACCGCCTCGGTCAGCGCGAATACTTGCACTTCCAGCCGCAGTTCCGCTGCACTGGGGAACCCACCGTCCAGGGCTGGGTCCCTATCTCCGGACCGCGCCGGCTTCTTGCGCTGGGTCACATCCTTCGGTGCCGGGACGGGGAGCTGAGGCGCCTCTTCCCCCATTCCTGTGATGGCGACCTGGGGTGCCGCCCTTGGGGCTCCGGCCTCGTCTCCTTCTCCATCCTCACCCGAGTCCTCAGGGAGCAGGTCGGCGAGTGGATCCATCTCGGCGTAAGACATCTTGCAAAGGTTGTTACGGTCAGAAGGTTTTCACGGTCGTAGAAATTGGTGAGTCTATCTTTATGTCAGCTCCGGCAAGGGGGGTCTAATGAACCACACTCACTCCAACGATGCTGAAGGATAAGTAGTTTAATAGGTCCTTAATCCAGGGCAAGCAAAGATAGACTAAAGTTTTCCCGTGCAAGAGTCTCTTCAAAAGCCCTCCCGGCCCGCCCCTGCTGGGCCCCTCCTTCCTCAGGGATGACCATCCGGCTCTCTGCATATAAAAGTTCAGGAAAGGTGCCTGGCACATCAAGGGCAGTTCCATATCAAAGCCCGCCAGTTCCAGTTCAAAGGCCGCCAGATGTTGCTCTTATCTGATGGCGCGCGGGGCTTGGTCCGTTAGGCCAACAAACGGGTCAAGCGGCGCTGACACTAGATTCCAACCAGTACCCTGGCTCAGGGAATGCTAAGGCATGACACAACTTTTAGCCCGGGACCTATGTTGTAATTTTATATTGTATTTTATTGTATGGCGACATGGATGTTACATGCCAGCCAAGTTTTTATGATGTTATCCGCCCCGAGCCTGCAGGGAGGAGCGGAATACAAGAAGGAACAAATAAATAAATAAATAAATAAATAAATAGATTTGTGTGTGGATCTGTTTTTAGCCATTTTCTTTGGCCAATCCGGCTCCTTCAGTTTGTTCAGGTGCATGAAACGGAAAAGGACCAGCTGTCATGGATTACCGTCTGTAATGGGACCAACTGGCAGACAATTTCAGATCCTTCTCCCCTATTCGACATCAAAGTTTAATCTTTTTTGTTTATTAATCTCAGCAAACAAAACGAAAATCCTCATTTCCTGAAAGCTACCAGTTATCTCTTACAGAAACAGCTGTAAGGAAGCATTAAACCCAAACAGAAAGAAGATTGAAGTGCACCAGGAAGGCTTTTTTAAGGATGCCCAGGAAGGATAGCTCTAGGACAGTGGTTCTCAACTTGTGGGTCCCCAGGTGTTTTGGCCTACAACTCCCAGAAAGCCCAGCCAGTTTACTAGCTGTTAGGATTTCTGGGAGTTGAAGGCCAAAACATCTGGGGACCCACAGGTTCGGAACCACTGCTCTAGGAGATCATCACTCCTCCTTAAAATGCCTTGGAAAGAGTGTGTGGCGTGGTGCAGAGAAGGAGACTCCACCATGCTCCCAGACCGTATATCCCACTGTCAAACAGTTCTAACCATATGGAAGTTTTTCCTAATGTTTAGGTGGGATCTCTTTTCCTCCAGTTTTGGACCTACTGCTCCATGTCTTATGTTTAGAGCAGCAGAAAACAATCTTGCTCTCTCCTCAATATGGCATCTTATCAAATATTGAAACATGGCTACTATGTTCCCGCCCAACCTTCTCTTGTTCAGAGCTCCATGGCCTGCTAAGAGTAGTGGCAACACAGGCACTTTCTCTATACTGTTCAGTTCAGGAAAAGGATGATGGCAATAGCCAGTAGTCAGTGGATCAAGCCGAAATGAACCTGATCCAGCTGTCAAATGGCTACACAGCCCCAGTATACTCCAGAGTTTTCTGCAAACTCTGAAGTATCTACTGAAATTGCCTAAAGTGTAACAAAGATGACCTAATGGCTGAAAAACTGAGATACTCACAAAAGCCTCAATATAGATAGCCTACACTGTATTCGAGATGGATCCAGAATCCTTTGTTTGGGTAGACAGGTCTTTTGACTGACACTTTTCTATGGATCCATAAGCTATATTTCTAAATGCTCAGTTTTCAAGTTATCAAAATGCTAGAAATGTGGGGAGTGAAGAGAAATGCATTATTTTTGACATTGGAATTCTTATTGGGGGAGGAAATGTTCTCATCCACCCCATTCCTCACATTATATCTCAAATGCGTAGAACTGTTTTGCGACCAACATGAATTATATGTATGTCATACATATACAATTCAAATCATAAAGAAATATCTGTGGTAGTTTGCCAAAACCAAAGCTGGAGTGAGTAATTTATTACAGCATAAGTTACCCCGGAAACCCTCCACTGATGAACTCTACTATAGTTTGCAAAAGCTTTGGCCACAGTAAATTGTTTAGTCTGAAAGTGTCACAGGATTCTTGATTCTCTTCAACTGAAAAGTGTCACACAGTTCTTCTCCAAAATAATAAAGACGCAGATTTAATTGACAGTGGGGGTTGTGAGTTGGCACAAGCTCAGAAACCTGCTGTAGTTATCCATTGCCTTCTGTGTCTTTTTTCTCCCTGCCTCCTGCTCGTCCTCTCTCTGTTCGTGAAATTGATTTCCATCTAATGGATACAAAACAGGAGTTTGTGTTAGAAGCTCTTCAGTCAGAGAGACAAAATTCCATCTGATGTCTCCTGCCGCCATGCATTATTTACACCTCCCACTGAGTCACATGGACTACACTTCAGCATGACAGCAGATTCCTGCTTCCAGAGGGAATCTATGATTAACTCTTTTGCTTTTGCTTGCCTCTCCCCAGGCAGGGGGGTACCCCATTCAGGGCTTCCTCTAGCTTTTTTATTGGTTGATAAACAGATATAATTAATCTATTTTCTATTTTAATATTCTTAATTTCTGAATAGCTTCACTCAGGCATATGAGACTGAATCCTATTATTAATGTCAACCAGATTAGACCCATTGAACCAATGGGAATTTACATAAATATTAGCTCATGAAATTACTACTACTACTGTTAAGAACACTATGACTACTACTAATAATTATAACACTAACAACAACAACAATAACACTACTTCTGCTGCTGCTGATAATAATAATAATAATACAGTCAGTTCACCAAGTTACAAGATAGGTTCTGTAGGTTTGTTCTTAAGTTGAATTTGTATGTATGTCTGAATAGGTACATTTTAAGTCTCTCTCTCTCTCTTTCTCTCTCTCTCTCTCTCTATATATATAGTTTCTTTTGCTGAATATGCAGAAGATTTCACTGCCCCGGAGTGTGGTGGAGGCTCCTTCTTTGGAGGCTTTTAAGCAGAGGCTGGATGGCCATCTGTCGGGAATGCTTTGAATGCAATTTTCCTGCTTCTTAGCTGAATGGAGTTGGACTGGATGGCCCATGAGGTCTTGTCCAAATATATGACTCTATGATTCTATGATTCTGCCACTGTGATAATTGGATAATTGGATTTTGAAAAAAATGGGTTGTTGTGGAAACAAGGAGTGCTGTCAAAGCTTCGTTGGAGACACCTTTCCCCACGATAACTCTTTCAGGAGTGAATTTCCCTTCTGATGGGTAGATTTCACTCACTTCCTGTTGTCTCACTCCCATTTTTAACTTTGGGAGTGAGACAACTCCCATAGTTTGTATGTCAGATATTTGTAAGCCTGAGACTGCCTGTAACCTAGATCCTACATTGCCTCCTTTATTATGAACTAAGTATGCATCTACACTGTAGAAAGGATGCAGTTAGACACTACTTTTATTGCTTGGATTAATGTTATGAAAACATGGGATATGTCATTTTTTGAGACACCAGAGCAATTTGGCAGAGAAAGACCTTGTAAAAGTACAGCTCCTCTGATTAAATAGCATTTAGCCATGGGAGTCAAAGTGGTGCCAAACTGGATTTGCTCAACAGTGTTGGTGTACTATAGGTAATGTCTCCTAGTCTGGCTCCATAAAGCTACCCTTATAGTCACACCAATTAGTGGAAGTCTGTACTGCTGATGACTGGGATCCAGCAAGATGGCATTTCCACCCCCCTACATACAGTGACTGAAGCTGTGTTGATCAGAAAACAGGGACACTGTTACAACTTTTCATCACAGCCTCACTCATTGGCTAGAGGGGCTTAGAAATATCATCCTGCTGTGTCCTAATCGCTTGTAAGACAGACTACAACCCAAGCATGTAGGTGGGGGGAGGGGGGCTTGAGGGGCTTGTTTTCTGCTGCCCTGGAGACTAGGACACAGAACTACAAGAAAGAAAATTCCATCTAAACATTAGGAAGAACTTCCTGACTGTGAGAGCTGTTCAGCAGTGGAACTCTCATCCCTGGAGTGTGGTGGAGGCTCCTTCTTTGTAAGCTTTTAAACAGAGGCTGGATGGCGGTGCTTTGAATGCAATTGCCCTGCTACTTGGCAGGGGGCTGGACTGGATGGCCCATGATGTCTCATCCAACTCTATGATTCTATGATTCTAAGGGTACTGTCAGTGCTGTTCCCGGTTGCCATTGCCACCATTTTCTCAGCCAGGTATCCAAAAAAACCTTTCACCACTCAAAGAATTCTCCCCAAAAAGGAAGCATCCACATCTTTGAGAACTGGCTTAAAGGTGAGAGCCTGTACCAAGAGAACATTTTAAAAGCACTGACTATGACTACTCTTTTGGTGCTCCTTTAAGGGGAAACATCAAAGAACAGCCGCCACCACCATTTTCCTCCTAAGACCTTTAAAAAAAATCAGAAATGGCACCGCAACAGAGACAGTAGTGGGGAGTAGAGTAGGCCTGGTTGATCCAAAGAAAAAAGAAAAAAAAGTTTGAATCTGAATGACTTCCGAAATTTTTCCAAAACAAATTTTGAAATTTATTCGAAAAAATTCTGAAATTTTGGCATGGCTTTGTTAATTGCAAACATGCATGCTCAGTAAGAAAGAAACGGCATTGGCAGTAGGAAAGAAACAGCATTGGTTAAACACCCAGGTTGGACGCCAATGCCTTCCCTCCGCTCAGAACTGGGTTGGACGCTGGATCTTTCCTTCTGCGTTAGTCCAAACTGGGTATTATTTATATGCACCACAGCCAATAGGATGCAAGAGACAGTGGCCCTGGTTAAAACCACTTTCTCCCATGGGATCCTATTTATATATACCAAAGCCCATAGGATGCAAGAGACAGTGGCCCTGGTTAGGTCTAATATCCACGTCCAACAGGATCCCATGGGGAAAGTGGTTTTAATCAGTGCCACTGTCTCTTGCATCCTATGGGCTTCAGTGTATATAAATAGTATCCCATGGGAGAAAGTGGTTTTAACCAGAGCCACTGTCTCTTGCATCCTATGGGCTGTGGTGCATATATATAGGATCCCATGGGAGAAAGTGATTTTAACTAGGGCCACTGTCTCTTGCATCCTACAGACTTTGGTATATATTAATAGGATCCCATGGGGGAAAGTGGTTTTAACTAGGGCCACTGTCTCTTGCATCCTACGGACATTGGTATATATTAATAGGATCCCATGGGGGAAAGTGGTTTTAACTAGGGCCACTGTCTCTTGCATCCTACAGACTATGGTATACAGTATATTAATAGGATCCCATGATGGAAAGTGGTTTTAACTAGGGCCGCTGTCTCTTGCATCCTATGGGCTGTGGTGCATATAAATAAAACCCAGTTTGGATGCTAATGTCCTTCCCTCTGCTCAGAACTGGGGTGAGAGCTGCACAGGGAAGGGAAGGCCAGGGAAGGGAAACCCGCTGATTCCTTTACGAAAATGGCAGCGGTGGCTTCGAAATGGCAAATTGACTTCTAGGTTGCTTACATTGCTTCAAAACCACTTCAAAAGTGAATTTAATCTGAATTCATTCCAATTTTAGAAGCATTTCAATGGACCTGACCAGGCCTAGAGTAGAGTAGTACTTGCCCATTGAGTGACCATGGGCAAATAATGCACTCAGAAAACCCAATGATAGATTCAATTTGGGGTTAGCAAAACTTGGAAATGACTTGAAGGCACACAATAACAACAGTGATATTCTTAACAGAAGCCTAGATTATCTCCTGCCAAGGCTGGTCCTGGGAGCAATCTTTACTTGGTGCCTCAGGTTTACCCTAACAATACCTTAATCTAATGCACATTTTATTTAAAAGCTCTTGTGCTTCAGCAAGACAAAATGCAAAGTGAACAACCTTGGAATCTGCTCTCCGATATTGATTGAAACTGCTTGGGCATTCCTGCGGGTAATACTTCCTTTGTTTGCTTAAGCAAAAATAACTCATTTGTCTCTTTAATAAGAACATTATGGATACCCCATGAATTGGTATGTCAGCAGTAGTTCGTAAAGATGGTGTGCATGCCGACAGGGCAGCCAAGAATAAATAAGCAACCATGCGCATTACTTGTCAGTAGCGCAGTTGATGAACCTCAGGGCAAAATATCTCACAACTTTGCCTAATATAAATGCTAGCTTGCTTTGGGAGAGGAAATGGATTGTGATGGTATAGCATTGTTGAAATCATCTAACTGGATTTTTTTGGGAGGGAAAATAATAATACAAATATAGTTTGCGTTTTGAGGAGTAGAGTGGATGGAATGAGAATTATGTTCCATCAGGTTTGATTTACCCTCAGTGCAATTTGGTACACTGCTAAAACCTTCCCTACATTTGCGGTCATGCAAGTGTCCTCAAGGAAGTATGACCTTTTAAGTTTTCAGCTTGTTCCTATTTGTTCTACACATTTTCATCTGTCCAATAACATCAACTGAAAATGCATTTTTCTGTGACATTTCACTCTTCTCTGCCCATTATGTTTTCCTGAATGCAACTCTAAACACGTTGAGTTCATTTTGGGTTTTACTCTAAACCTTAAAGTTAACATGTCCATGAGACTGAGTCTAAATAGGAGATGGGGTTTACCTCCTTGGATTGTTGTTGTCAACTGGGTTTCAGTTTATGATGAAATGATAAATGAGAGGCCTCCAAGTCACCCTGTTATCAACAATCCTGCAAAGCCTGTGGTTTCGAATAGAGGTGTGCAAAACCGCTGAAATTTGATTAGTAATTTGTTTCAGAGATTTGGGTAGCCCCCACTTCAATTGGTAAAAATTCAGAGGGATCCCGGTCCAACTCGTAATCTGAATCTCTGAAGCTTCATTAAGGTTTCTTCTATTAGTGGCAATGGCTTGTTTCTCTGTCATTTTTATCAGGATGAAATGTGGCACACGTGGCAATATTTCAGAGTTTCAGAACTCTTTTATCATCCACAGATTTTTAGAAGTATCCCTTTGAATTTCTGCACAATGAAACAATTTGCCATGATGGTCCACTCTCTTGTTACATCCTGAATAGATTACTGCAACACGCTCTACTTGGGGTTGCTTTTGAAGACTGTTTCGAAGCTTCAAATGGTTCAATGGGTGGAAGCCAGATTGCTCACTGGAGCAGCATACAGGGAGCATACAAACCCCCATTACACCAGCTCCACTGGCTGCCAGTCTGCTACTGAGCACAATTCAAAGTGCTAACTTTAGCCTATAAAGGCCCAAATTGTTCTGGCCCAGCTTACCTGTCTGAACATATCTCCCTCTATGACCCACTTTGCAAGGTAAATCATCTGAGGAAGCCCTGCTCTTGATCCCACCACCTTCGCAAGTATGATTGTTGGGGATGAGAGACAGGGCCTTCTCAGTGGTGGCCCCTTGTCTATGAAACTCCCTTCCCAATGAAAACAGGTCAGCTCCATCCCTCCTGTCTTTCAGGAAAAAGTTTAAGATGTGACTGGTGAGAAGGGTGGGATACAAACATGTGAAATCAATAAATAATAAACAGGCCTTCAAACCTGCAAAATTTCAGTAAGATTCGTTCAACCCATTCTCTCAAGCCCCTTCCACAGCCATATAACCCAGAATATCAAGGCAGATAATACACAATATCTGCTTTGAACTAGATTGTCTGAATCCACAATACCATATCATCCAGTTCAACGTGGATTTTATACAGCTGTGTGGAAGGGTCTTAAGCAGCAAAAGGATGCCAAATGGATTTTGAGTCACATGTAATTTTATTTGTGGTGGTTGAAAAATATTTGCTTCTAAACCTGGTGAATATTCCTGCCTTTGCTCAATTATTTTCTGCACAAGTAAAGGAAAATAAAACTTTACTTATTCAAGATGTTGTGTGTCCTTAAATCCCTAGAGGATACCTGCCTTTCACAACACAGGTCTTAACCATCCAGTATTTTAAACATTTTCTGCACTTTCACGTAATGTTAATTGAAGGGGAAAGAGCTTGAATAGAGTGTCTCTGCTCTGCGAGGCCTCATAGAAATTAGTTCTGAAGTCATCACAAAACCCAGATACCATCTCCGATAGTATAAATAAATAATCCTTCGTAAAATGTCATATTTTGCATTCAAATCAAATTATTGTTAAACATATTGCATTGTTAAGCCTCAGCTTATCTTAGGTCTATTCACTCCCAGCAGCACATTAGTGGGTCCTAATGGGTGTAGGGAGAGGATGCCACAGGGGAGACTGAAACATAGACCGCAGCCGAGATGTGCCTACGAGCTCCCTCCACAGACATGACAATGTTATTTGGCTTTTAATAACTTTATCCTAGTGCTAGAGATGGGAAAATCACTTTTAAATACCCATTTTTTCCTCAAAGAGCTGCACTTTCTATTTTTGACCTCTCTGGAATTTGCTGTTGCTGTTTTTGATTAAAAGAAGAGATATATCATTATTTCCTACTCCTTTTAAACTATTCTGGATGGGAAGTCCTCTCAAAAGGAACACAACTCTGAGGATGTTTCTACCCAGTTATGGACCTTCAAAACAGTTTGGAGATTCCCTGAATGTAACAACCAATTCTGCTGCATACCTGGAGTGAGGGAGATAGCTTATGACTTAGTGTCAAGAATTATTTTCTTAAATTACATTGGCATGCATGCTGAGACACTATTTGAGGAGCTCTCTCAGGAATTCATAGCCACCATGATAATTGGATTCTTGTGCAAGGAGTCCCAAGGCAAGGCATTTTGAAAATACCCATGACCACTCTGTTGGTTCCATAGGTGCAGTTGTGCTTCTGCTTCCCTCGACCATTGCACAACTTCACAATTCATTTTGACATTATTGTAAGATAGTTTACAAGATGGCGCACACAAGATGGCACTGAGGTTTTAGTAACCTACTGCGGTTCCGGGGGAGAAAACTGGTAATCCGGGGCAATCAGCCCTCTTGCGTCTCCCCTTCAGCATGGGACCTTTTGTATCCCTCTCCGGGACCTTGGAAGAGGCTGCTGAATGGAAAGTCGAGCTGGTCTTGGGGGCACACAGAAAAGACCAGGAGAAGAGGGTAGAGTGCGGCTGCCATTAGAGTAAGGCTGAAACACTCCATTCTTTGGATGTGGATCTACTAAAGCCCGTCAGAGCCGAAAAGAACTAAAAGTTCTGAAAACTGAAACATTAACTGAAACATCAACGTTCCTGCCGGCTGCCTGGGAGTGGGATTGAGTGGTAAGCCAGGCATTTTATGTTCATCTTTCTCCTTGCTCCTGCCCTCCCCTCCCCAATTGACTTGTCGTCTGTTAGTCTTCATTCCTGGCTGTGGCAGCTTACATCTCTGAAAGCTGCCGCCCTCCATTCCATCATTCCCAGTTACTGCTGCTCACCACGCTGCCCACCATCCCATCTGTTGTGATGCCTGGATTTGGCTTGGGCCGGTTTCTGTTTGTTGCTTTGTCCAGTGATAACGACCACCATCTTGGAAACCTACCAGCGTCTCCATCACTGCTGAGTTTTGCTGAATCACCAGTGGCAGCTCAGCTGGCCTCTTTGGACTGTAGCCTTCTGCTGGGAGCTATAGGCAACATCAGACTGGGGCTCTCCATCCCACCAACCTTTACACTAAATACCAGCCCTTTATTTGCTCCACTTGGGTCCTTCATTTTAACATCTCCCATTTCACTGGTTGTCCATTTAGACTGATCTGTGGAACCGGACCATTTAGGGGGTGGGATGGGGCAGAAACCTAGCTTATAATATCTTGCAGATAACTCAGGAATCTCTGTATCAAGACACTCAATCTCAACTAGATATTTATTGGCAATCTAACTCTATTTGCAATTTTCGGACACATTCCCACACTTTATTGTAATCCTGCACTTTATCGACTCTTATGAATGTATAATCTGTACCCATGCTGCTCCCTAGCCATCTGGACCTTACACTTTTGATTGTACTTTGTGAGGGTTGGGGAGGGCTGGGGGGAGTTATGAAATGCAGGAGGGGGGGGATAAATGGGAAGGAACGCCAATTATGAATGAAGATTGAGTAAATCACTTAATGACTAATATACCACAAAGAGGAAGAGGAGAGGTTGATTGGTTGGAGGGAGGGGGGAGTCCCACTAGCCGGGGGGGGCATTGAAGTAATAAGGGGGAGGGGAGATCCGGGAAAGGGAGACCTTTAATTCGGCCTAGGGAACGAGAGAATGTATTAGTAATTCCAAAATGGTCTTCTGATAAAGCAAGACTGGGTACCCAGGATGGCAACTTCTCTGGATTAAGGGTGGTGTTGTTCAACGCCAGGTCTGTCAATGGTAAAACAACTTTCATCTAAGATTTAATTTTGGAGGAGTGGGATGATCTGGCATACATTACGGAGACCTGGTTGGATGAAGCTGGAGCTGTAAACCTGACCTAGCTTGTCCACCACGGTTCTCCGTGCATCACCAACCAAGATCTGGAGAGCGGGGAGGCAGGGTTGCAGTGGTCTATAGGGATTCCATCTCCCTGACCAAGTGTCCCATCCTGCAGTCAACCATTTTCTAATGTGTCCACCTGATAATAGATGACTGGGAAAGAATAGGGATTCTGTTAGTATACCGTCCACCCAGCTGTACTCCCGACCTGAGCTAGCTGGGTTGGTCTTGAGCCTGGCATCGGCTTATTGTGCTGGGGGATTTTAACATCCATGTTGAGGCCATCTTATCAGGAGTGGCTCAGGACTTCATGTCTTCCATGGCAACCATGGGGCTGTCCCAACTAGTATCTCGCCCTACTCACAGTGCAGAACACACATTAGATTTGGTTTTCTGCCAGGGATGGGAGTACAGTGGTGGTGTTGAGGAGTTATCTATTACTCCATTGCCATGGACCGACCATCCCCTGATCAGGTTTAGGTTCACTGCACCCCATAACCTCTGCAGGGGTGGAGGGCCCATTCTGATGGTCCACCCTAGGAAGCTTATGGATCCAGATGGATTCCTGATGGCTCTTAGGGATGTTCCCACCACCTCGATTGGTGATCCTGTTTATGCCCTTGTCCCTCTTTGGAATAGAGAGATCACCAGGGCAATAGACATGATTGCTTTGGAACGACCCCTCTCAAGTAGCCAAGCTAAACCACCTCCTTGGTTCAACAAGGAGTTGGCAGTGATGAAGTGAAGGAAGAGGAGTCTAGAGGGTGTGTGGCATTTGGACCCGAGCGGGCCAAATCAAACATGGTTTGATGCCCTTCTAAGGGCATATGACATGGAAATAAAGACTGCAAAGAAATCTTTATTTGCGGCCAATATTGTATCTGCAAGGAACTGTCCAGCTGAGCTATTTTGAGGAGTCAGAGGCTTGTTAAATCCCATAGTCCCAGATGGGAATCATGACAACTCGTCAGTTCGCTGTGAAGCATTTGCTCGCTTCTTCGCTTTGATCCGTTCTGGCCCGGACACCATGATGACAGCAATCTGTGAGGATGTAACACGAGCACCTGTTTGTCTGATTTTGATGGATTCATTTCCATTGGTGAAACCCAAGGATGTGGACAAAATACTTGGAGGAATGAGGTCAACCACATGCATCCTAGACCCCTGTCTATCCTGGCTTCTAAAAAAAGCCAGGGGGTGAAGGTGGTGGTTAATGCCTCCCTTTGGGAAGGCAGTATTCCAGCAAGCTTAAAACAAGCAGTGATAAAACCACTGTTGAAAAAACCATCACTGGTTCCCACTACCACTGGGGCGTGGCCTTCAAGAATAGCTGTGCTTAGCCATGCTCACCTCATCCCTCTTTGCATCGCCACTAGCGAGGGAAGGAAAACCACGAGATTTTAACTGTTGTTAAACTACAGGACCTTTCACAATCTCTATGGTGGCCTTCTGGGGATGTGACCTTCAAAAATAGCTGTGCTTATCCACGCCCACCTCATTCCTCTTTGCATTGCCACTCACCAGGGAAGGAAAACCACGAGATTTTAAAACTGTTTGTTTACCAAAGTTGCTTAATGGTTCTGAAAATCATAATAACCGTGAGAGACAGTCAAACATTACAGAATAATTCCAAACAATGGGTAAGTGGATCAAATTTGGATTTGCCCCTCCCACTTTTCCTGCATGATTTGAAATTGGTTCAAAAGTCCAAAATCAGTAGGTTTTTCTGAATTTTAAGTTTTTCCGAACCAAACCTAAACAAGCCTACTGGGATAAGCAGATAATCTGAGATTGGATTGTGGGATATAGGGCATTATGGATCCAGCCGAAGTTATATTATATAATTTTACAATTACAACCAGCCCTTTGAAGGCAACCATAAGGCTGATGTGGTCCTCAATAAAAATGTGTTTGACCCTCCTTGAGGTAGAGAATGCCAAGGGCCCATAAAAACCTTTCAGTACTGTTTTACTGGGTAGCAGCCAATGTGTGCAGCAGAACCCTGCTCTACTGTTGATCAGGACATAGCAAACCAGCATTTCTACCTGCGATGAGCAATCTCTGATGCAAGAATAAATTACAACATTGATCTTGTTTCTGGCTGCCATATCAGAGATCACTCATGGAAAAGGGGTGGAAATGCCAGTCTGCTGCATTGGAATTTAAAGAACAGACCCTTCCATCACATGCAGCAGCTGATATCCCATAAATCATGATTGGGTGGGACTACACTATTAAACTACAAAACTAAGGTAGTTATGCCAATATGTTGCTGATCTAGAACAATAGCCAGTGTTATTAACAATAAGAATAACAACAACTTTTACATTTATGGCTGGTTAATAGTTATCCTAATGGGTGATTGTGGTGTTGTAGTCTATTTTACTAGAGTAATGAAAATGTCAATGCTTCCTTTGTTTTTTTGTTTTTTGGGGGGGGGGGGATGAAAGGACTCAAAATAAATCCCATTCTTTCCTGACATTTTTGAAGGAAGTTGCTCCACTTATTTATAAACCAATGTGACGCTCTCCATGGGGAACTTCCCTTGGATGGCTGGGTCTGGTGGAGCAGAAGGGGGCAAAGGTTATAGTGAAGCAGTGATGCCTATTGCATCTAAAGGGTTATGTTTAAAAGATAAATCTCCTCTTCCCCCTACTCAGGAGACAAGCAATCACATTTTTAGAAATGCAACATTGCAGAATATGCCCCTCTTGCTGCCTTTTCAAATTATTATTCCATTTTTTCCTCCACCAAAACAAAATGGGGAGAAACTGCTGCTACATCTTCTGAAGAACATTTGTTTTGCTAAGTGCTGATGTCTGTTGGGGCACAGACTATGGCATACCCAGGGAAATAGCTTGGGTAGATAGTTGTCGCAGTGCTTGTTTCCAAGAGCTGCCTGCTTGTTCAAGTTAGAATGTCACATCTCTGCAGTTTTCATGGAGTTCAGAGGTCAGAGTCCAACCGATATGCTGAAGCAGGAAGGGAGATTCTTTGGCCCAAAGCAAAAGATGTTCACCATTAACTCTTCAAATGTCACTCCTTGCCTTGCTACTACCTTTGTATGTTAAATCTCTCTCTCTTGCTCCCGTCCTTTTTCTTTTTCTTCTCCTTTTCTGTAATGCTTTTTCCTTAACCCTTTCATCTTCAGCAGTACATCTTTCACTAGTTTGCTGCTATTTTTTTCTTTTCCTTGCATAGTTTGCTACCTACTTCTGTATTCTTTCCGCCTTGTTTTTCTGATCATCTCTTGCCAATACCAACATTTAAAACTCTGTTACTTGACATACACTGTACAGTTGTATGTAAATGTGTGTTATTGGAATCAATAAAATGTTTATTAAAATGTATTTTTGAAGGGTTCCATGGCCGGAATCAATGGGGTGTTGAAGGCATTTCAGGCTATATGGCCATGTTCAAGAATCATTCTCTCCTGACGTTTTTCCTGCATCTACGGCAGGCATCCTCAGAAGTTGTGAGGTCTGTTGGAAACTAGGAAAATGGGGTTTATATATCTGTGGAATGTCCAGGGCAGAAGGAAGAACTCTTGTCTGTTTATTTATTTATTTATTTATTATTCGGTTTTATATTCCGCTCCTCCCTGCAGGCTCGGGGTGGATTACAATAACAATAAAATACACAATAAAACATACAGTAAAATTCAATAAAACACACAATACACATAGCCAGTAAGCCAGCGGATTACAGATCTTAACTCGGGTGAATGATATGCATCTACATTCAGGCTAGCCAAACGCTAGTCTGAAGAGGGCAGTCTTACAGGCCCTTCGAAAAGGGCCAAGTTCTTGGATCACCCGAACGTGACTAGGCAGTGAGTTCCAAGTCATGGGAGCCACAACTGAAAAGGCCCGCTGTCTTGTGCTGGACAAGTGACAGGAGCGGGGTGATGGAATAACCAACAAATTCTGCTCTTCCGAGCGCAGTGATCTCGGAGGAATATACGGGGTAAGGTGGTCCCTTGGGTACTCAGGCCCTAGACGGTGCAAGGCCCTAAAGGTTAAAACCAACACATTGAAGGCAATCCGGTACTCAATAGGCAGCCAGTGCAGTTGCCGGAGGATGGGAGTGATATGCTCTCTCACCGGTGCTCCCACCAGCAAGCAAGCAGCGGCATTCTGCACCAGCTTGAGTTTCCGGACTGTCGACAAGGGAAGGCCAACGTAGAGGGCGTTACAGTAGTCCAGCCTCGAGATGACCGTCGCCTGGATCACCGTGGCCAGGTCGTCTCTGGACAGGTAGGGTGCCAGTCATCTAGCCTGACGCAGATGGAAAAACGACGATTTGCTGACCATGGAGACCTGTGCCTCCATGGACAGCAAAGGGTCCAATTGGACACCTAAACTCTTTACGAGGGATGATGGGCTAAGTTGCTCGCTGTGACGATCTCGGTCACCAAAATTGACTAATTGACACTCCCGGTAGACTGCCACCAACCTAATGGGTCATTAGGATTTACTTCGAATTAAAACTCTAATTAAATGAAGTGTCTGTAGCGTTAGCCTTTGCAACTACCCACCACCAAGAATGTAAACTGAGGAGACCGAAAGATGATGGAGGCTTCTTTTAAAGTTAAAAATAAAAGTATTTATTAACTACAACGAGGCTATTAAATAGGCACAGATCGTATTGGTTCTTCTAAGAGGCAACTGGCGTACGGTTACAACAATGATAAACTAAGATAGCGTGATGGTTATCAAGATTCACCATATGTGCTAGAGCGTAGAGGTTACTGACTAAAAAGGCTATTATAACTTTTTCAGATGGTACGTTCAGTTCCACAGACAGTACTGAGACTTGTCTTCCAACTCCCAACTAATAGTTCCACTAGATGGTTGTTGTACTAAACTTATTATTTATTTATTTATTTATTATTGTGGCTTTTAGGCCGCCGACTCCCGAGGGCTCGCGGCGGCTCACAGCAGGGTTAAAAACATCAGTATCAACATAACAATTAAACAGCAGCAATAACATTAAAATACATTAAAATACAGCATAAAACAGGTAAGGAAGCAGTATCACACCCGAGCAGGACGAAACAGCATGTTAGAGGGCTTACTCATTGAAGGCCTGCCTAAATAGATGGGTTTTGCAGGCCCGTCTAAATTGGAGTAAGTCCCTCAAGGCCCTGGTGCCGGCCGGCAGGGCGTTCCATAGCGTAGGAGCTATAACCGAGAACGCCCTCCGACGGGTTGCTGTCAGGTGCGCCGACTTTATTGTTGGTATTACCAAAAGGTTGGCATCTTCGGATCGGAGTGGTCTCGGAGGGCAATAAGGGGTGAGGCGGTCCTTCAGATACGCTGGCCCCAGGCCGTATAAAGCCTTAAAGGTAAGAACCAACACTTTGAAGGCGATCCGGTGCTCGATAGGCAGCCAGTGCAGATCCTGCAAGATTGGTGTTATACGGCAACCTGCTGGAGCCCCAGACAGGAGCCGGGCGGCAGCGTTCTGCACCAGCCTGAGCTTCCGGATCGCCGACATAGGAAGGCCAACTTAGAGCGCGTTACAGTAATCTAGCCTCGAGATGACCGTGGCTTGGATCACCGTGGCTAGGTCGCGTGCGGGAGAGGTAGGGGGCCAGCCTCCTTGCCTGGCGGAGATGGAAGAAAGCAGCCTTGCTGACCATGGAGACCTGAGCCTCCATGGACAGCTGGGAGTCCAGGTGGACACCCAGGCTCTTCACCGACTGCGCTGGATGCAGCGCTGTCCCGTCCAGGGTTGGAAGCCAGACATCCACCCCGCCCGGGCGGCCCAGCCAAAAGATCTCTGTCTTCGCCAGATTCACCCCCAACCTACTGGCTCGCAGCCATCCAGTAACGGCTTCGAGGCAATGCTGGAAATTATCGGGGACGGACTCCGGTCTGCCCTCCACCCTCAGAATGAGCTGGGTGTCATCAGCGTACTGGTGACAGACCAGCCCATAACCCGCACCAGCTGTGCAAGCGGCTGCATGTATATGTTAAATAGCAGAGGGAGAGGATGGCCCCTGAGGGACTCCACAAACCAGTGGGAGCCCTCGGAGACCGCCTCACCCCTCCTCACACGCTGAGACCGCTGGTGGAGGAAGGAGGTCAGCCATTTAAGGGCTGTCCCCCTCACTCCAGCCATGGCCAGGCGGTGGATCAAAAGATTGTGGTCGACCGTGTCAAGCGCTGCCGTGAGGTCCAATAACACGAGCAGCGCAGACCCGCCTTGGTCGAGCTGGCAGCGGAGTTGATCTGTGATGGAGACCAGAACCGTCTCCGTCCCGTGCCCCGAGCGGGCCGGACTGGAAGGGTCTAACCATGTTGCATCATCTAGGAAGGATTGCAGCTGCTCCATTACTGCCCTCTCAACCACCTTGCCCAGGTACGGAAGATTCGACACTGGGCGGTAGTTGGAGGAACCGCAGGGTCCAATGATGGTTTCTTCAGTAATGGAGCTACCACCGCCTCTTTTAAGCACTCTGGAAAGACTCCTTGCTCAAGGGAGCTGTTTATGATATTCAACAGAGGCCACGTAACCCCTCAGGCAAGATCTAACAAGCCAGGAGGGGGCGGGTCGAGGGAGCAGGTGGTAGGGCGAGCTGCAGCCACTATCCTATCAACAGCATCTGCGTCCAGTGGCGAAACCGGTCGAGGGTGGGCCGGCGGAGGGCCACGGGGTCTCTAGCTCTCTTGCTGTATCAACTGTGTCCGGAAGGTCTGGCGGAGGCTCAGTATCTTGTCTGTGAAGAAGCTCTGAAAGACACCGGCAGTGAGGGCCTGATTACTATTTTTTGGGACGGTAGGGACCGTCGTCAGAGACCGAACTACCTTAAATAATTGAGCCGGGCGTGAGCTAGCAGACGCTATCAAGGCAGAGAAGTATACATTTTTGGCTGCCTTGACAGCATGCTCATAGGTCTCTTTAAAGAGCTTATAAGCTGATAGTGAGGCTCCATCACGGAGTTTCCTCCACTCGCGCTCTAGCTGTCTCCTCTCCCGCTTCATGACCCTAAGGTCCCCTGTATACCAGGGGGACCGATGATTGCGGGGTCGGAGAGGGCGCCTGGGGGCAATCTCGTCGAGAGCTTTAGCTAGTGAGGTGTTCCAGGCCTGAACCTGCTCATCAACTGAGATGCTGATAGACTCCAGATCCCTCAGAGCATTCAGGAACCTGTCGGGTTCCATAAGTCTCTTTGGGCGAACAAAAATCCGTTCGGCGCTTTTGCATGGGGGGGGCGGTTGCTCAACCCGGACCTTTAGAGCACAGTGGTCCGACCATGGTACCTCTGTTACGGAGGCTAGGGCCACTTGAACCCCTGCACTGAACACCAAATCGAGGGTGTGCCCGGCCGAGTGTGTGGGTCCCGAGCTGCAGAGGGAGAGGCCTAATGTCGCCATGGTCGAGATTAGGTCCGCGGCTGCAGATGGAGCAGAGGCTGCGTCGGCGTGGACATTGAAGTCACCCAGAACAATAAGTCTGGGAAACCTCAATGCCCACTCCGACACAGTCTCAAGCAGCCGCGCCAGGCTCTCTGTCGGTGCGCTAGGTGCACGGTACACCAACAGAATCGCCAGGCTCTCCGGGGACTCCCACACCAGGCCGACGCTCTCCAAGCCCGTGGTGACAAGCGCAGGGATCGCTCTAAGGTGTAATCTGTCACGGGAGAGTATTGCCACCCCCCCGTCCCTCATTCCTATTCTGGTGCGTGGCAACGTAGTCAGGGGGCACTACTTCTTGGAGGCAGGTGGCATCGCACTCCTGAAGCCAGGTCTCAGTAATACAAAATAGGTCCGCTTTAAGATCTTCACAGAATTCCCTGACAGTGGCGGTCTTATTCCGGATGGAGCGAGCGTTAACCAGCACCAGAGAGGAAGGGGGATAGCTGGATGTCTATCAACAGCGTACCTGGGGATAGGACGCAGGTCAGAACCAGGTCGAGTCCATCTTTGGCTCGGTCTGGTTCTCGCAGTTAAGCTAGCATTCGGCCTGCGCCTACCGTACTCGCCCTGCCCCGAGACCACTGGGATGCTCAACAAACAAGGTTGGCAGGGGTCGGCTGAGAGTTCAGCTTCCGGCACACCCCGTGAAAAGGGGAGGCCTGTGGCGAAACCTGATCATTCACCCCTGGTGCAGCTGGTAGGTCTTTGGTCTCGGCCCTCCTGGATGCATGGGCTTTTCCGGGAGAAGTTGCCACTTAGATCGTTCCCTGAGTCTGGCTACTACTGGGTTACTCGTAACCCACACAGTCTAAGAGTCCAACTACCTGTCACTCTATCACCAGAGATGACCATGTATCCCAACTGCCTATCACAAGAACAGTTCTAAATGGCACTCTTCCACAAGCGTTCCCACTAGAATGACTACTGGCCCTAAGGGCGGTCAGAACTGAGTCGTGACTCCCACTAGTCCAGCCTATTCCTACGTGGTGAATTGCTTAGGACAGACTGTCAGTCTCTGTTGCCAAGGCTCTGGTGATACTCCCCCAGAAACCTTGCTCAAGACTGCCTCAGGCGTAGATGCTGAATCTACAGCCTGACTCTAAACAGCAGAGGCTGGAGATGTGCGTCTGCACAGCCTCGCTCTAAACTCCAAACTCCAGACTGAAACATTCTCTGACAGGACTTTCTACTCTGTCAGCTCCAACTCCTCCCCCTCTATACTCTAGCCAATCACAGCCTCTTCACTGTAACTAGGCACAAGCCTGCAAGGCCACGCCCCTTGCTCTGGCTTCCCTTTCCTTAATGGTTGCTGGCTGCAGCCACCTCTCCAAGATGGATGCCAGCACAACCAAAACAGGATTTCTAAACCCCTTCTAAGCAGGCCTCGGCCCTGCTTAAGGCAGGTGAGTCCTTACACTCGCCATCCAGGGTAGGCAACCGGCACTCATCCAGCCCAGGGAGGTAGATGTGAATGTTTTTAGGTGTGGCTTGTTACTGTTACATGAGCCTGTTGCATGTGTGTTTGTATGTTTATTTGAACCACAAAGGCCCCTGCATGGTTTGATGGATATGGAACATACTTGGTACACATACCCTTCATTACCCAACTTAAAATACTGGCAGGGTTAGAGGAGAAGGAGAGGCTGGTGGGAGTTGAAGCCCAAGCACATGCAGAGATTCACGTGATTCCTACCCACCTCCTAAATAGTTGGACATATCAGCCTACTTGCCATGTTGCATTTCCCAAAATTCTGGCCTTTTTGCTAGGCAGGCTGGGGATGATGAGAGTTGAAGCCCAAGAACAAGGCTGACCTGTCTGACTAGAAACGGGCTGCAGCCCAGCCAGATCTGGTGCTGTTGGGAGTTAGTCTGACCAGGTCCAGGGTTGATGGGCATTGCAACTCATCAGCTTTATGATTTTATAAAAGGTCCCATTATATGGTGATGGATTTCGAATGGGACCACTCATAAAACCAAAAAATCAAAACACAGCTATTTCTAACAATCAGTATTACAAAATGTGGAATTGTCAAAAAAGGAAGGCACTAACAACTTAAAAACTATTGGCTCAAATCAATCAGGGAAACAGCTAATGACAAGAGTTCTCAAAAAGGATTCCAACAGACCCTCAACCTCTGAGGATGCTTGCCATAGATCAGTTTAATAAGTTTCATGACTCAGTTTTACAAGAAATTTCATGAGCTTCATGGCGGCAAAGCTGTAGGCTGAAGAAGCTTAAGCAAGGGCAATCAGGTTGTGAGATCTGTCACCCCATTGATTGTTAAGTTAGATTCAGCACTACCTCCCACCAGAAAGCAATGTTGTGACAATCAGAAAAATAATCTGCATCACAGTACTTGTTGCAACCTTGTATAGTGGGAAAAAGTAGAGTTTATCTGTACCCCTGTTGGAAGCTGAAAGAACCTGTTAGAATCACAGAATTATAGAGTTGGAAGAGACCACGTGGGTCAACCTGCAGGCATGTGTCAGTCAAGCAAAATATTGTGCATAAAGCACAATCTTATGCTTGATTCAAATGCTGACTCCTAAGGTGTGTGGGGGTAGGGCAGGAGACATTACTTATTTCACAAAGATACCTTTGTAGCTAATGTGGGATACCAGCAATCAGTTTTAAAAGGTAAACATAAAGAATAATGCAGGTACGCTAAATGCATATTAAATATTTAGCATTTAATTTTTGTCTTAATACTTTAAATACATTTACAAACAATAGTGCTGATTTATTCCCTGCTCAAAGTTTTTGTTAAATTAATACAACCAACCACCAGAGTCTTAAATATCTTCTACCTGGCATGTTTACATCAAGGCCTGACACTGCTTATGGGTCTCTTTTTCAACTGTAAATCATTGTGTCAAAAAGTATTTTTCTGAAACTCCAGGTGATTTATTGGCAGTCCATCTGCTGAAATAAGATCCATATTGGAGAGAAAAATTGTGAGCAAAGAACAAATATGGCATGTTTAAACAAAACAATTTAAAATGAGTTAAGGCAGTTTAAAACCAAACATATTCATTAATTTGGATTAAATCAATAGAGCTCAAAGGAACCAGGAAAATGTATGTTTTCATTTGTGAAGATGGAAAATATATTTGGAATTTTTTTTAAATGTCCCAAGCCATTTTTTTTTGTTTTTGTTTTTAGAACTCTGTACTGAAAATCTTCACAGCTCTGAACTTATTTTCCCTTCAGTAACTGTCATGGACTCATTGCTATTCAACAACATGCATGACAAAATAGAGGACTTTCTTATCAAATTTGCAAATGACACCACATTAGGAGTGGTAACTAATACATCAGAAGATGAAATCAGAATTCAAAATGACCTGAATAGATAGGCTAAGGCCCCTTCTAGACAGCTGTATAAAATCCATATTATCTGCTATGAACTGGATTAGATATCAGTGTAGACTAAGATAATCCATTTGAAATCAGATGATGTGAATTTTCTGCTTTGATAACCTGAATTACCTGGCAGTGTAGAAGGGGCCTATGAGTAATTGATTCTTGGGGCTAAGGGTGTGTCTACACTTATCAATCAATCCAAGTGAAAACACTCCAGTGTTGCTCTGATATATCCTGGGAGTGTCCCTGGAGCCCTTTGGTCATCCGTATGGCCAGTCAAGCTGAAAACGCACTGGGGGTATCACAGCTGCAATGCCAGCAACTGGCATGTTCATATCAAAGGATTGCTGGAGATGTTTCATTTCTGGTCACATGGCTGGGCAATGGCCATTCTCATTTGACTTCACCAGAAGTGAAATTGTCAGCAAGCCACTGTTGATGACATTGCTGGAGATGTGGACAATGGATCAGATATGGACAACCAGATTGGGCTTAATCACATCTGTTCCATTGTCCATATGTTCCGTTGCTGGTGATGTTTCATTTCTGATCAAAGGGTGGCTGGCAATGTTTCATTTCTGGTCACATGACTGGGCAATGGGCATGAACGAGTTCTCTAGGATGTTGCAGAATCGGAAATAAAGTTGAAAGCTTTGGGGCTTCCGAAGGGAATTCCAACACGTATCTGTGAGTCAGAAGCCTAGTTTTGAACCGCCTTGGCCAATGGAATACATTGGGTTGGAAGTTGAGTTGGAAGTATGATAAAGCTTTTTTCCTGAGCTGCACAACTTGTGACCATTCCAAGCCAGGGCACTAGCCAAAGCTGTTTTTCGCATATTGCGCAATTACATCTGCCATTAACGAATAATTTGGAAGTTTCGGAAGTTTCAGAAAGTTCTGATTTTTCTTTGGAAAAATTTGGAAGTGACTTTATAATTGAACCACCAGCGCCTCCTACTTTTAAACACAGTTTAGAATCATTTTTTTCTTATCATCCAAGCCTAGTATTAATAGCCCCTGCCTTGAATCCAGCTGTGTGTCGTTTTAACTCCCCATATAAGCTGAGCAGTGTCGATTTTACTTTGGCCTTGTAGATATATCCTCAATCTACTTTCAAAATTTGTATTCCGCCACTAATGAAGAAACAATACTGAAGGGGAGTGCTCAAGTGAAGCACCTACAGCTCAGTTTCCTTCTTTTTTAGCACATGGGATTTTTTCACTAAACCTCCGCTAGTGAGCAGTCCTTCCTTGATGATTATGCAACACTGTCATTAAAAGGAAACAAATAATTGATACATCTAACTGACCACAGCAGGGGAGAAGGAAGTGGGTGGTCTCATTAAGATCTTTTGTTTGGTAGGAAGGGTATTACTCATTGTCTTGAGTCAACGCTGCAAATGACCTATGCCACAAAGATGATGAATGCCTAACTCATTTTCATCATATATTTTAATGTCCCGCTGGCAGCAATCTTTGTCATCCAAACAAAACAAAACAACTAACATAAACAAGAAATCTATTATTAAATGCAATGTGATCCTTGCTCTTTTCTGGAATGAGAACTTGAAATGCTTCGGGCTCAGTTTCTGTAATCATATTAAAAACTTCTTGACTCAATACAAGACAGATTAAAGAAAAATGATGGGTTATTTTTGTAAAATAGAATAAAGTACAATAAAAAGCCCTTTAAAATGACTTATCTATATTAAGTATCTCTTAATACAAGCCTGAATATTATTGTTAGTCTCAAACTAGTGTAGACTTATTGAATCAGTAGTATTTAGATATGTGTTGGTTCGTCATTTAACACTTGAGTGAATGGGCCTACTCTATTTTGGGACTATTTAGTAGATTTATGCCATTGTGTACAATGATCCTGAGCATATATACTTACTTAAATCTCATGAAATTCAATGGGCTTATACTCCACTGAATGTGTTTAAGAAGCCATTGTCCAAAAGGAGATGAGAAATATCGGCCCATCCATGTTAAGTTGCGCTCCTTGAAAAAACTCCAAATTCGCAGCTAACCATAAGACTGAATTCCTTTGAGAAACTGGGAAATCATATTGAAACAAACAGAAAATCCTCATGTTGAAGGAGTATTTTTGTATTTTCCACTTATATTTGTGTGCACAAGTGAAAGGTTTAGTTGGGATGAGTGCCAGGTTCTGATGGGTAAACTGTCCATCCTGTGTTTTCAAATTATTAACTTCTAACCATTATATTTAAATATATTCAATATACTTAAATATAATTAAATCCAGATATGTCTTGTTTAAATATTGCTTTGTAGCATATATATCATGCTCTGCTGAACTGAAGAGTAAGCTAGGGATAAAATTGTGCCATTTCTCAGGCCAACAATTATAAATAATCAATAAAAATATGATAAGCTATCAATAGTTTAAGCACAATGTTAGTTACTTGGTATAAATACTACGCAAAAAGATTCAATCAGTCAAACAATTTGGACATTTTTTTCAATAAGTACAAGTATATTTGTTCCTCTTTCTGGATTCAATTGGGGCTAAGTTTAATTGAATTTGGCAAAAACAATCAAAATGGAAGGACCAGTGTATTTTAAAGAACAATGGCGTAAACCATTCCAGTCTACATGCTCTGGGTCCATGGATTCAGTCAACAATGGATTGGAAAAAAAGATCAAATGTTATTTTTTAAAAATGCAAAAAGCAATGTGCCACATCTCATCTCTCCCCTGCCTCGTGTGGTGACTTCACAAGAGGACTGTAACGAAATCTTCTCTATGGCATGGTCCACTGAGGGTGACGAAGTTGCTGAAACAAGGCAAGGTTGAAAACAAGAGAGAATGTGACACCAGCCACCATCTTGTATAAGGGCAGCCATTTTATTGAGATGGCATTCAAATGCAAATTATTTTCCCACATTGCGTATGTGTGTGAAATCTTTTTTTCTTTTACATACATCTTTATGTTACTGTCAGAGAATTAGTGATCAGAGGCTTCCATTGCTGTCGTCCCTCTTCCATCAATTGAACTCAAAGGCAGTGGATGGATATAGACACCAGTAATTATTTATGCATTCTTTGCATGCCTCTGGAATTATCCTGTATTTTTAAGAAAAAGGAGGGCTAATTGAGAAAAACCCACAGTTCCCATTTTTGCTGGCAAAAGACCATCTTGAGGAAACCACTGGAATCCTGTTGGTGATGTACCAATGCATAATCACAACTCATGCCTGTATATGTCCTATTTGATTGCCACCAACAGAATCATTTACAACTTTTCCCAACAATAACTGCTCTTTCTTCATCATTTAGCCTGATGTGTGAGCATTCCCCGATCCCTGGACCAATTAATGTCCAGAATTGATCCGTTTGGCTAAGAATTGATCAGGTTGGCCAAGCAGTGTGACACTATGTTTCTACAATCACACAGACAAACAAACAAAAATCTGAATGAGCTCATAGAGTAGTCCAACAACACCAGATCGAAGAATGATGCACATGTATATGTGCCTTCAGATGCCTATTGACTTGTGGGGGCCATTAGTTTCATGGGGTTTTATTAGACAAGGAATCCATGGAGATGGGTTTTAGGCCATCTTCATATGTCTGTTTTCAGATCTGGAAGAATCTGTCTGGGATAGTAATTTGATGTTTGAATTTGAAGACCTGCTCAGCTAAGGTGAATTTGACCAAGACACACACTCTTCTTACAGGTAGATAATGGTAAGGCCCTGTGAACTGAGCTTGGCAAGAAAATCCTGATAGGGTCACCATAAGCTGGAGTTGACTTGAAAGCACAAAACCAAGGAAGAATGACAGCTAGATCCAGTCTAGCTGTGCCTGTTGTTCTCTAGCTACTCTCTGGCATTACTTCGCGAACGAAGATTCTTAGGAAGGACTCATCCCGTGCTTTCTACAAGCACGTAGATGATTTCGTTTTCGGAGGTTGGATGTGTCCTTCAAGCCTGTGCAATGGATTTTTCTGGTGGAGTGCAGCGTGCATAGAACTGGCCTTACCCTTTAAACCAATGGTTCGTCTGCCGGGGCCTATCAAGCTTGGATCGTGGCAGCGAGGTCCTCAGGTTGTAGGTTTGATTTGAGTTTCCTTCTCTAGATAGTTGGCCTTACAGGGTTAGATGAGCACCATCTGCCCAGCTTTGAAATCAGAGTTTTCCTTCTCTTAGGATGGTTGCCAAAAGGCTAGAGAGCCCATCCTGCCCATTTACGATCTTTGTCAGACCATTTGGTTGTGACATGTCTGGCATGGGGGGCCCTACCGGTGGCTATTATATACCATTGATAGTACATATTTTGTCCTGCTTAGTTGTTCTGGTTTGTGTACCGCAGCACTCCCCTCTGTTCGGTGTACGCAAGCCTCTCCCCCACATCAAGGAGGCACCAATGGAGAGGTCTAGCTACTACATGATAATGATATGCGTATGCTGAGATATAGGGCAACAAAGCTGAGAGTAGTGCAGAAGGGTAGCTATACCCCACCAGTACAATCTAGGATATCAACCTAATTCTACTTTAAATATCCTGTAATAGGTGTCAAACTCATATGGGTGTGATGTACAAGATAAAACTTTAGCACTCATGTCATTGGTAGTATGAGATATGTGTAGGAGAGAGATCTAATCTAAACTGTTAAATCAAATGTGCTGCAGTCATGACCCTTTGTGTATGGAACTACAATTCTCTTCATCCCTGACCATCCATCATGTAGTCTGGAATCCAAAAACTTGTGGAAAACTATATCTTCTTCATTGCTGCTTATTGGATAGTTCTGGCAGGCTTGATCAGAATGAGCCACAACACGCATTCAACCCCATGCCTGTTCTGTTTGAAGGCATCCGACAATGTCACTGTTGGAGACCTAATTTGTGCCTATGTAGGTTCTATCCCATTCTACACATGTTTGCAGTGTAAAAGACTTTTACTTTTCTTATGTTGGCATTCTGCACATGTTCCCGATGACCTCGCAATCTGGGACCTTTCAATTATGTGCAATTTTCTTGTCCCCGAGGCATCCGAATAATGGCGGTTGTATCCACATTTGTACAGTATATCTATACTATTGTTTTACAACCAACAACCATGTTAATGATAGTACTGCAAAGGCTATCATTACCGAGCAATATAGCCAGTAACCAATGGTTACAAACAACACCTGGTGTGTTTTAGCATCAAGCTGTGTGTAGTTGGAGGAGTCACCACAAGGATTATGGATTTAATGGAGATGCATCTGAGATGAAATTGTCCTACACATTCATTTTATAGGTCAGGAGGTCTCAAGTTCAGGTGCCATCTGTTGCTGCTATTGTGTAGCAAGGAAATATGCAGGTCTATGAGCTGCCACTGTATGTCTTCCAATTATTGAAGCACTATATTTGTACTTCCCAAGAGCTAGATTTTTTTTTTGCAAATGAGGCAAGAGCTGACCAAAAAATATTTATACATGAAAAAACTGGGGAGGGAAGTGAGGAAGAATTTATGGTGCATAAACAAGCAAATCCAGGGTTTTGCTAGAATAATGACTAAATGATGAAAAATGGTTTCTGGGGTCCTTTCTTTCTTTCTTTCTTTCTTTCTTTCTTTCTTTCTTTCAACTTTCTGTTCCTCTTCAGATGCCTTCTTTCCAATTGTAGGGACAAAAGCTATATCCATTCTGGGTCTGCTGTACATTTTTCCAATGTCATAAAAACTTACTTTTTCAGACTATAATTTCATGGCTGGGGGATTTTGGGAACTGAAGGTCCAAACAGGCCCTTCTTTTAAATATTTCTGGGGATGCATCAAGGAAAACAGAGTGTTAGATTCAGTAGCACCAAAGTTTTTACTGAGCCATTATAGAGTGCTCTTAGTATTCCTTCAGCCATCAGAGCTCCAATGATGGAATGCCAAGGAAGAGATTTTTTAAAAAAGCAGGACCATTTGGTCAGTATCATTATGGTAGTTCAAAGAAGGTACTAAAGAGCCAGAGGTACTCACATGAAGCAAAAACCCCAGCACTGCCCAGGAAGCACAATTCTGGTACATATTCTTCAGTATGTGTACCAAAAGAAACCCATGCACATTCCTTAGATTTCTTGCAACAAAGTATAATTGGGATTAGGGTCCTTTTTATTGGCAGTTTACAGTCTTGTTTCTTTCATTATGTCAGCAAGGCAAAACAGGTGTGGGTCATGAAATCAATGCTTTGCAATTTAGATATGAACAAAATCTCTCTGTTTTTTAGATTACTGCAACACACTCTACGTGGGGCTGCCTTTGAAGACAGTTCAGAAACTGCAATTAGTCCAGCGGGTGGCAGCCAGACTACTAACGGGAGCTACATACAGGGAGCATACCACCCCCCTGCTGTGTCAGCTCCACTGGCTGCCTGTCCAATTCCGAGCTCAATTCAAAGTGCTGGTTTTGACCTTTAAAGTTCTATACGGTTCTGGCCCAGCATACTTGTCCGAACGCATCAGCCGCTATGTCCCACCTTGTAATTTAAGATCATCCGGGGAGGCCCTGCTCTCGCTCCTGCCTACTTCTCAAATGTGGTTGGTGGGGATGAGAGATAGGACCATCTCGGTGGTGGCTCTCCGTCTGTGGAACGCACTCCCAATTGATATACGATCAACCTTATCCCTCCTGGCATTCAGGAAAAAAGTGAAATCCTGGCTATGGGACCAGGCGTTTGCACATTAGCATGATACAGCACTTTAGATTGGATTGAAATGACAAACTGGTGGACATGACCCAATGCTTCTATTATGGACGGAATACTGTTTTTAACTTATGTGAATGTACATGATGTATTTTAATGCTAATTGTATTTTAATGCTAACTGTATTTAATGTATTTTAATTTTGACTGGTTTTGGTTTTCTATTATATGTATACTGTGTTTTTGGCATCGAATTGTTGCCGTTGTTAGGCCGCTCTGAGTCCCCCCTCGGGGGTTGAGAAGAAGCGCGGTAGAAATGGTGGAAATAAATAAATAAATTGTTGAGGTAAATGAATACACTTTGGGTGGAAACATTGGCATTGTGGAAACGATAATGGAAACAGTTATGACTGTATAATTAATGTTACTGTTTTAATCTATTGTGTATTTATGGTTTTATATTGTTGTTTTATTGTGATATTACAACATTGAATCATTGCCAGTGTTAGCCACCCTGAGTCCCCTCTCGGGGGTTGAGCAGGGCGGGGTAGAAATGTTGTAAATAAATAAACATTGTGAGGCAGAATTTCAGGGGTTCTTCAATCCCTGTAGAGATCTTGTTCTGAGTATGAAATCAAGACCTTGTGTGTGTGTGTGTAGCAACTTGAGAAATTGCAAGTTGCTTCTTGTGTGAGAGAATTGGTCGTCTGCAAGGGCGTTGTTCAGGGGACACCCAGGCGTTTTACCATATTTGTGGGAGGCTTCTCTCATGTCCCTGCATGAGGAGCTGGAGCTGACAGAGGGAGCTCAGTCTTTAGTCCTGCTGGCACAATGATTTGAGCCTTTGCACCACTGGGGGTTCCTGACATTATGCTTTTCCTTTATCATTTTTTCCATATTTGATGTAAAACTTCTCTACACACAATGAGAGGGGTTCATCGCAAGGATACTTAAAATACTATTTAAGTTTGCTTCTTTTGTTAGTCTTTAGAGTTGCCTCATTTGTCACTTTCTGTCCATTTCATAGACGTATGTAAAAAAACAAAACCCAAAAATTCTTCAAGGGAATATTTTTGTCAAAAAGGTTTTTTCCTTTCTTTCATTTCTTGTCCTCCTTTTTGCTTTTCTCCATTTGCTATGGGACAATGGATCAAATCACAAATTATTCCCCCACATTTAATAGATACAGCAGAATTAGTTCTTTATTTTATGGTAATTGAGAGATTGATTTGAAACCTTGAAAACTGAAAAAGAGTTGAATATGGGGTATACCTAGTGCTGCCCAGGTCTGTTCTTTGCAACCCCAAAGTAGACCTTGGGGCTCCCTGTTTTCTTATTGTTGCATCTTATATCACCACTGGTAACCTCGGGGATACCTTCCCCATTTACCCACTTTCCTTTTAACTTCATTGATTGTAGAAACAGTGCATCACCCATTCCAGTTTTTTTTCTAATTTTCCCAAGTCAGGAATCTTAGCTGCAATACCTCGCAGACCCCACTTCAGTTTTCTAGCCTTTAAAATAAATGTTGATCAGTTGTAGTTGCCCCAATTCTATTTCTAAGGACTTTATTGCACAAAAGAGAAAAACTAGCATCCTATTGTTGCTCTGCCTCATTATTGATGGGGAAAACCCTCCAGTAGAATTATCTCCTTTCTCACACTCCCCCACCCCCTACTCACTGTTGCTATTCCCAATGGTGTCATTTTAAGGTTTTAAGTTATATTATCAGATTAGTACACACAGCAAACAAAATGCTGGCTTTTATATTTGATCACACATCGGACACTTCTCAAGTGTGATGTATTGGCGAATAATGCATGCCGATCTTAGTAGGGTGGCCTTTTGCAGCGGACAAATGGTAATTTTTGTCAGTGTTTATTGTTTTTAAGTGCAGGCCAAGTTCTTTAGGCACTGCACTCAGTGTGCTGATCAACACAGGGACCACCTTTACTGGCATGTGCCAGAGTCTTTCCAGTTTGATCTTTACATCTTCATATTGTGTAAGGTTTTCCAGTTGCTTCTCCTCAATCCTGCTGTGACCTGGGATTGCAATGTCAACAATCCATACATGGGGTTTTTTCCCCACGATCATGAGGTCAGGAGTATTGTGCTCCAAAACTCTGTCAGTCTGAATTCAGAAGTCCCAGAAAAGTTCCATTTTCCGTAACTTTATAAGGCTTGTGATTCCACCAGTTCTTTGTCACAGGCAGATGGTATTTGTGGCACAAGTTCTAGTGGATCATCTGAGCAACTGCGTTGTGTGTCTGCTTGTAGTCTGTCTGTGCAATCTTCTTGCAGCAGTTGAGTATGCAATCCATTGTTTTGTCTGCTTCCTTGCAGAGTCTACACTTGGAATCTGTCATTGATTTTTCAATTCTGGCTTTGATGGCATTGATTCTAATGACTTGTTCTTGGGCTGCAAGAATCAGGATTGTTGCTGTTGTTGATATTTACTATACCTGACATTGCAAAACCAATTAACTCAACTACGGAAGGAAATCCCTAATGAACGGTTTGCACAAAGCTGAAACCTGCTCACATTGTATATGATACTAAGAAAAGGGGACGTGATGCCAGCAGGTTTTGAATAGTAATTGGCTTTTGATTAAGTTTAAGAATGAAATGGGACTATGAAGAAGTGTTTTTTTCTTGCTTAAATTAGAAAGTATTGAAATTAAGAATGAATTTAATATAAAAATACAAGGAATGAAAGGAATAATTAAAAGATAAAAATATATGCTGTCTTTCTGACAAATGGGAAGTCAATTTTACAGGTGGGGGATATTCTATATTTTCAGTTATGCATGTTATTATGAATTGAATAGATCTAATGAACATATTTTAACCTTTACTTGATTGATCGTGATGTTCATTTGGGTTAAAAACGCCCCTTCCTTTTGGCTTCCAGAAACTCCCCTCCACCCAGTTTGGAATTTGGACTTGAAATGAAATGTGGCAGTTTGGAAATCACCCCAAATTATGCAGTTTGTGAAGTGTATAGCATTCCAATTATCTACCATCATCAGAGACAAACTGACTTGTAGACAGACAGGCATTATCTTTCATTTTTTTATAGATATGGGAGAATAGTTGGATTATCAAAACCGCTGGGTAAAACTTAAAATGATGACCTTGTGCAGGGTGATACAACTGAGTTCATTATAACTAAAATTGTTCTTGTAGGCATTTGTTAGGAGCTGTATGAAAGGTGAATTTCAGCATGTCCTGTATCCAGAGGGGCAGAAACCAGGAGGAGACTGTTTTGTTATACCTGATGCAGCTACATTTTAGGGTCAAGGATATGTAACCTAGTTGTCTCCCAAGCGCACAGTTCTCAGTGGAAACCTGAGCTTTTCTTTTAAATCCACTTTCTGGTATTGATTTATAAAAAGGAGTAAAGGATATCTCGTACTTTGGGGATTTTTTTTCATTGTCATTCCAGACTGTTATATTTGGGGGGGATTCATTTACATACCTGACAAAATATAGAGGTGGTTCTTACTTATAAAAATGCAACATGATTTCAAATTAATATACTTAGAATTAGGGTGTAAATAATAAAATTTTGACAGAATGAGCAAGCTGATCTCTCCCCCTCTGTGTATGTGTGTGTCATACATGCTCACATGTTAAGATCTATCAGGATTTAGAACAAGTTCTAACATCCTCATGGACCATATCTCCAAATATTATCCCAGGTAGGTGCAAATAGTCAGGAGAGTTTACTACCAGCTTCAACTGATGCACCAGCTATGCCCCTTCCTAGATTTAGAGGATGTAAAGATGGTGGTGCCCATGCTGATAACCCCAAGGTTGGATTTCTGCAATGTGCTATATGTTGGGCTATCTCAGTACCAAGTTTGGAAACTCCAATCAGTTCAAAACTCAGCAGTCAGATGGGTCACAGGAACCTCCAGGTGTAAACATATCACCTCTATATTAAAATCACAGACTTATAATGAGTTTCCTCAGACAACTGCAAGAGAAATGTAGAGAGTGGAACAAAGGACTCTATGTAACATTTTTCGACCTCACCAAAGCCTTCAACACTGTGAGCAGAAAAGATCTGTGGCAGATCCTGGAACGTCTAGGAGGTCCCCCCAAATTACTCAAAATGATTATCCTGTTACATGAGGGCCAGCACAGTCAAGTCAGATACGGTGATGCTCTCTTGGAGTCCTTTCTACTAATTAATGAAGTGAAACAAGGTTGTGTTCTTGCACCAACCCTATTTACAATCTTATTCAGCATGATGCTCTAAAGGGCTATGGCAGACCTCGAAGAAGACGGCATTTATATACGCTATCGTACTGATGATAGCTTGTTCAACTTAAGCCATCTGAGGGCTCGCACTAAGACTCTAAACTATCTAGTCCATGAGCTGCTTTTTGCTGATGATGCTGCCCTTGTCGCCCACAGAGAAGCGGCCCTGCAGCTCCTAACATCTTGCTTTGCAACAGCTGCAAAGCTGTTTGGGCTGGAAGTCAGCCTGAAGAAAATGGAAGTTCTCTACCAGCCCGCACCGCAGGAAGAACACCATCATCCCACGTCAGCTTAGGCAAATCTGTGCTTAAGTCTGTCCAGCAGTACACCTACCTAGGAAGCATCATCTCTTCAGACATCAAGATTGATGAAGAGATAGATCACAGATAGCATATAAGTGCATTTGGAAGGTTTCACAAGAGAATCTGGAGCAACAAGTACCTGAGGCAAAGCACCAAAATCAGTGTTTACAGCGCTATCGTAAAGTCTATTCTCCTATATGGGTCTGAAACATGGGTCACCTATCGCCAACACCTACGACTCCTCGAACGCTTTCATCAACGCTGTCTCTGCACAATCCTAAATATACACTGGACCAACTATGTGACTAATGTTGCTGTCCTTGAGCAAGCAGGGATCACCAGCATTGAGGCCATGCTATTGAGAACACAGCTGCGCTGGGCAGGGCACATCTCTAGGATGGAGGACCACCGCTTCCCAAAGATAGTACTCGACGGTGAACTCGCCACAGGTCAACACAAGAGAGGCGCCCCCAAAAAGAGATATTAGGACTCCCTGAAACAACATCTCAGGCTTGCCAGATTGATCACCAACAATGGTCCACCCTGGCCTCACATCGGGAGGCATGGAGACGCACTATCCACAATGCTGTGGCTTCTTTCGAGAAGACACGCCAAATGGGTCTCGAAGAGAAACGACAATGCAGAAAGAACCACAGCTTGGAAACAACATCATCCAAGGAGACTTCCTGCTGTGCTTTCTGCAACTGAACTTGCCTATTTCAGATTGGCCTTTTTAGTCATCAACACACTTTTAAAAAGCGTGGGATGAGTCCTTCCTAAGAATCTTTGTTCACAAAGTAATGCCAAGAGATAATGAGTTTCCAGGCAAAGTACAAAGTGTTGGTTTTGAGCTTTAAAACTCTAATGGTTTGAGTCCAGCTTACCTACAGGATCACCTTCTCCCATACAATCTGCCTCTGTGGACACTGAGGTCCTCTGGAGGGTAGCGCTCAAACCAGCCAGAACTTGACTGAGAACTGTGTGGAGCAGAACTTCTGTAGGGGAGAGACTCATAGAAGGGAGTCATAGGGTTAGGTCTTCTAATAGCAGGGGGCAATTATTCCATAGGGAGAGTAATGAAGGTACAGCTAAAGGGGGGGTAAAGTTAATCTCCAAATGTGAACTGGAAAACCCAGGTTTTAAGATCCTTCTTGTAAGTTGCTAAAGTGGGGGCTTTCCTAATCTCAGCTGGTAAAGAGTTCCAGAGTCGGGGGGGGGGGCCACAGAAGAAAAGGCTCTCTCCCTTGTTCCCGCAAGGCAAGCCTGTGATGTCGGTAGAGGTGAAAGAAGGGCCGCGCCCGAGGATCAAAGGGTTTTACACTAGACAAATTAGAGGGAGCGGTCAACCCCCCTGTTTAAGGAGCTCCATTGGCTGCCGTTTATCTTCCGGTCCCAATTCAAGGAGCAGATCATCACCTATAAAGCCCTAAATGGTTTGGGACCCGCCTACCTTCGTGATCGCATCTCCTTCCACATACCAGCCTGATCCCTTCTATTTTAACCCATTGTAACCAAAACCAAAAGCAAAACCCAATAAAAAAGTATTATAAAAAAAATAAAAAGAGAAAGAAATATACATATATACATAGATAGGAGAAGAGGCAGAATGGAAAGGAGGGGAAGAGAATATATGAAGTAGAAAGAAGAGAAGGAAATGAACCACACTGAAGAAGGCTGGAAGTAAAAAGATTTCACTATTTTCTTTTATTATTATTCTCTCTCTCTCTCTCTCTCTCTCTCCCTCTCCCTCTCTCTCTTTCTCTCTCTCTCTCTATATATATCCTTTTCCTCCCTCTCTTCTTTCCCCCAACCATGCACACACATATATACACAAATGCATATATATATATACACACACACACACGTGTCGTGGTTGAGCAACCTGAGTCTGTAGTTGCTACAAGTAGTAACTCGGCAGAGGAGAGTTTGTGGGACATGACCTTGGAAAGGGGGAGGTTTGGGCAGTCCTCCTGCAGCTGGGAGAAAGAGGGCTGCAAGTGATGAGCATTTGGAAGAGGCAGAGCATAGGAGGAAGGTCCAACAAATACTTAGGGAGCCTACCAGTGATGAGACTTTTGAGGGGTTTGATGTGGAGTTAACTTCAGAAGACAGTGATACTGAGCTGGACTCAGCGCTGGTACAGGAGGTCAGGGATGTGGTAAACGCTGAGTCCAGCGAAAGCTCATTTTTGGTTTTTCCAGTGACCTTAACTGGCCTAGTGGGGATGTGGAATGGGACTGGGGTTCTTTAACTGAACAGCAAAGGTGGAACACACCCAGGACTGCAGCTGAGAGCACTAGGGCGGATTTGGGTGGGGAGTCTGATGACTCTGATTTGTAAGGGTATAACAGTAAGGCCTGGGGATTTGGGAATCTGCGGTCGGCCAAGGTGTTGCTGTGGGTTGTTGGGTCCTGTATCGTGTATCTTGTGGGTTCCTGTCCTGGTCTTTGATTCCCAGCAAGCTTGTCTACCGCGTCCTGTTTGAACATTTCCTGTGTTGCTCTCCTGGAATGTGAAGCGCTCCTTCTTTCCTTCTTTTGGACGGGTCTTCACATCAATATCTGCCAGCCACGTTCCTGTTCAAGATTATTTATTGAAGACGGACGGCTTCTGCTTTGTTTTTCGGGTGTGGGTTATTTTTGGAACGCCGGACTAGGCTATGTTTTTGTTGGCAATAAACTTTATATGTTTTTACTAGCTTGGTGCTGTCTTGCCATCTGTGGGAGTCGTGACACACGCACACACATACACACACAGTATGTGTGTGTACATATACACTTACTTTTCTTAAATCTCTATATTTTCTTTTTTTTGCACTTGCATTTTTTATTTTATATACAATTTTAATAGATGTACACTTTAATAATTTTTTTTAAAACCAAACCATCCTGCCATTGTAAACTCATTTGGCTTGAGACTGGAGCACACATGCCTAGCCTGTAAATCATTTTGAGAAAGCTGAGATTATTTTGATATTACTGCAGCTGCTAAGACACCATCCCTCATATATGCCCTTTCTTTTTAATATTCTGAGAGCTCCGAGAAATCAGATGTTTGGAACAGTATTTCCAACCTCTGTATTTCCAGATTGTCAAAGTACTGAAGCACAAATACATAAAATGTTATTACTTTAATGAGCATTTTGCAATGTAAAGATTTTTTCTTTTGTGCTTATTTTACAAGTGTGTGGCATAGTTGTACTTTGAACATTTTTTTTCTAATATGGCAAAGCCATGCATGAGTGGAAAGTTCTGGAAAATTTTATTTCCCTGCAAGGGAAAATTCATACAAGAGGCTTAGTGCATCCATGGAGCTGTGACATTAGTTTATTTCTTTTCTTCCTTCCTTCCTTCTTTCTTTTTTTAAGTAAAGCAATTGGGAATAATCAGGCAAAAAAAGGTTAACTTTTGGCTTTTGCAACAAAGAGAAGAACAGCAGATAATACACCCACAATAGATGTCACTGCCCCAAAAACGTACTGCTGATTCAGGTTCATATTGCTGCATGGAAGAAACCACTTTGGAAAACTCTTTGCATATGTGCCCAGAAGCCTTAAGACAGGATTTTACCATTTTCATAAACTACAGCTTCAGGATGCCTTGCAATTGGTTTGTAGTGAGTTTACAACAATGTCACATGGTGGAAAGTTGATGGGTTTTTTTTTAAAAAAAATCATGTCTTGGTAGCCTCCAATGTGGCTTAAAGCTTCATCCAAAAAGAAAACCTATTTTCCACCAGTAATTTTGTCGTTATGTGCCTCTAGGTCATTTCTAATTCATCTTGATCCTATTGCAAGTTTTCTTGGAAAAATTTGATCAGAGAGGGTTTGCCTATTTCCTTCCTCTGACGCTGAGAAAGAGTGACTTGCTTAAGATCTCCCAGAGGGTCTTCATGGCCAAACTGGGTGTTTAAAGTTATGGTCAAATGCTCAGACCACTACACCAGGCTGACTCTCACTTGTGTGATGGGAAATTATGCCATGTTTTCACATAAACCTCCTCAACATTGCATGTTAAACAAAGTTTAAAGGAGTTCTAAAGTTTGGTTTTATTTATTCATCATCATGCTGTATCATCATCATCATGTGCTTTGGGGTTTTTTCGTTTCATTTATGCAAAATTGCCTTTCTTGGTGGGTTTGAAGACCTTCACCTCAGAAGCTCTCCTGCCATACTTCTGAGGATTGCTGATAAAAGAACAAATAATATTTGCTCATCATAACGTTCAGCACAAACCATGACTGATTAACATTGGTTGGGACATCATTGGAGAAAATAATCAAGGTTGCTTCAGCATTGATTTTTTTCCAGAGGTGAAGCCTCTTTGATGTATTACTCCATCAACACTTACAGAGCCAAACACTGCACATGAAATTAATCCCAATTAATTAGGCCATTTGTTGATGGCGCTCAGTTCTTTTATGTTGCAAAATACATATTAATTCAGGGGGCCCTTTTTCACCTTGTGAAGTTTAGACAGTTAAATAGAATGAGGGTAGTTTTCTTAGTATCCTATTTACTGACATGCCAGATCATACTAGAAACTTTATGCAACTCTTAACCAGAATGTAGGTATCTTTGCCACCTATAGATAAAGGCTAGCATTCTGTGTCTTCACTAAGTTAATTCGATTTGTTGAATTGACTAAAATATTAGTGCTACTGTAGTTCCCAAGTGAAACACATAACTGGAATGAGCCCTCGAACTAAAGAGGAAGGCAAACAAACAGCAAACAATAACAATATGAAATAATTCTTAAGTATAGGTCCTAGAACCAATCTCCATGGAAGCCAAAATGACTAAATTTAGGTGATCATGTTTTGGCCACATCAAGAGAAGACATGCCTTACTAGAAAAGACAATAATGCTTGGAAGGTAGAAGGCACTAGGATAAGGGAAAGATGATATTCCAGATAGATAGAGTAAATCAAAGAATCTATGGCCTTAAATCTGCAAAACCTGAGGAGGCCTGTTGAGGGTAGGACATCTTGGAGGTGTCTCATCCATCAGGTTTCCAAGGATCAAGGTCAACTAGAAGGCAGGTAACAACCGCTACCATCACCTGCATAAATAGGAGTCTAGTATCTAGATCCAGGGAAGCCATGCTACCCCTCTATTCTGCCTTGGTCAGACCACACCTGGAATACTGTGTCCAATTCTGGACACTGCAATTGAAGGGAGATGTTGACATGTTGGAATGTGTCCAGAGGAGGGTGACTAAAATGATCAAGGATCTGGAGAACAAGCCCTATGAGGGGTGGCTTAAAGAGCTGGGTATGTTTAGCCTGCAGAAGAGAAGACTGAGGGTAGAACATAATGATGTCTATTATAAATATGTAAGGGGAAGTCATAGGGTGGAGGGAGCACACTTGTGTTCTGCTGCCCTGGAGACTAGGATGCAGAACTATGGCTTCAAACTACAGGGAAGGAGATTCCACCTGAACATTAGGAAGAACTTCCTCACTGTGAGAGCTGTTCATTAGTGGAACTCTCTTCCCCATAGTGTGATGGAGGCTCCTTCTTTGGAGACTTTTAAACAGAGGCTGGATGGCCAGCTGTTGGGGGTACCTTGAAGGTCACTTTCCTGCTTTTTGACAGGGAGTTGGACTGGATGACCCATGAGGTCTCTTCCAACTCAATGATTGTACGATTGAACCCAATATCTCTCTCTCAAGGGAAGTACAGTATTCTCTGGCAGAAAAGGGATTTCATAGCACTATATATTTGTTGCACCCTGGACCTGAAGGATCCCTCAGTAAACCACTTTAGACCAGACGTGATTAAATGCTTTATTTAGAATAAGTGAAAAGAAGTAAAGAGATAAAAATATATTCCTTTGATGCTCTCAGCATCTAGTATTGCAATGCAATAGTCTAAAGAGTAAAAGGTTCAATGAAAAAAGAAATAGTCTTGATGCCCCAATGGGCCAAAATCCTGGATGAGTTCTTGGCAAACAGAGGCTTGGCAAACACTTGAGTACTATGACCTGAAGGCCCAGCGGCCCGCTGTGGAACTTGAGTACGTGGAGCTTGGCAAGGAAGCTTAACGTTGGCGAGAGATCTCGAGGGCCAACGGGAAGCAGCTTAAATAGGTTTTCCTTGGTTTCTCTCTTGAAGACGCACACTGCGTCATAACTCTTTCCCATGGATAGTCTGTGGGCCTGGCCCTCTCTTGCCTTCTGAAGAGAGAAAGTATGTCCGCTCATTAGCGACTGCACCCTGCTGCCGGGGAGGCAACAAGGCCTGGACATACCAGCTCTTCTTATCGGCCTGAGAAGAGAAAAGGCTGTGCCTGCCCTTGACCGCTGGTTGACACAGAAGCTTCTGCAGAGATGTGCTCTCAGGCCTAGCTGAGATCTTGGAATTTGGGGTATGACAATATTTCATGCATCAAAGTGCTACACTGTGTGATTGATACACCCCTGAAGTTATATGTTCAGCCCTGAGAACCATAGTTTAGAACTGAATAATGAAAGATTCTAATGTTCTCATAGGTCACCAACAGAGACAGAAATCAAGATAGTATGGGGACTGAAAACCAAATCTTATGAGACACAATAAAAGGAACTGCTATGTTTAACTCCAGAAGAGAAAATTGAGAGGTGATGTGATAGTGTTCTTCAAACATCTGAAGGTCTGTCATGTGGAAGATAGAGTGAATTTGTTTTCTGATGCTCCAGAGGGTAGGAACAAACAATGACTTCAAATTACAAGAAAGGAGATTAGAAACTTCCTCATGGCACGAATCTATTTGACAGCAGAATGGACTATCTCAGAAGACTGTTGGCTTTCTTTAATGGGACAGTTTAAAACAATGGCCACTGGACAGCAATGATTTAGCTACATGCTCAACTAGATAAACCTTTCTTCCTAATTTTATGTACATAATAAAAATACAAATTTGTGCACATATATTCAGAATCAAGCCCTGTAGATTTTAATGAGGTCTACTCATGGGACTAAGATGGATGCTTACCTAAATCCAGACACATTAAGCAATGTGTAAGTATGCGTCTACAACACCTGTATGAGCTTCCATATTTTGAAGAAGTATTTTAGGCTTTGTCGACTGCCATAGCTTTGTTTCTTTTCATGGAGGAAGCTGTGAGTGTATCAGTGCTGCTGAATTTACATGTGAATAAGAAATAATTATCTGTGAGCCCATGGGTTGGGATTTAATAGTTATTTTTCCCCAACAATATACCCTTATCTTTATGGAAGCAGTACAGCCCATCAAAGAGTTGTCGCTGATGAACTCACTAATGAGTTTCCAATACTTAACCTTGTATTTTGCTTCATTACAGAAGGCTCCATTCCCTCTAGTTTTACATTTCGTATCAGAAAGTTCATTTAGAATCCAGTCAATCTTCTGGTGCCAGGGTTGCTCTTTAAATTTTTCATTCAGGGAGGACACAATGGGAATAATGTTTGTATCTGTCAAGGAGACACATGAAAACTTCTCAGCAGCATTGTCTGAAGAAAAAAAGGAGGAGACAGAGGGAGATGGAAAAATAAATCCACAGAAGACGGGACTCAATACAGAAAATAAAAGAATCGAATGAAGACACCAAGGTCCGTTTGTTATGGTGAATAAGTCATTGGCAGCCAACAGGTCTATAAAAGGAGACAGCTGAAGTCCTTAGATTAATATTTTATTTAAAGATGACAGTGTCAAATAATTGCTTTTATTGGCCTCCGTTGCTTTTCCCTATGTGATATTTGCAAGATTGCCAGAGAAGCCATGCAAAAAAATATATTGTCAAGGATCTTACTGAGTCTAGTTATGGATTCTCAGTTCCTAACAGGGTGTGTGGTGTGTGTGGAATCTTAAACATGGCAGCTTGACTGGACTCTTAAAACTTTCTAAGTTTACTCACTTGCCTCTTACACCATTTTAATTATTGAGCAATCTGCTCGCATGTGGATGCAGGAACCCAAAGGTCTACATGCCATTCAAAATGTCTTACGTGTGTTATCTGCAATGATGGAAAACTGATTGCAGTTAAGTATCATTTGCGGAAGATTTTCAGTGCTGGGTTTGGCTGATACATAGTGTATGTAACTGGATATTGCGATCCTAAAAATTTCCAAGTTTAGCGTTTGGTGGGATTTACCCATTATGTTTACTCCCATATTTCTTTTTAAAATGTGGATGATTATATTCAATTTTGAATTCTTTTCAGGTCTCCCTCTTTGTTCAGATAACATGAAATATGTTCTTGCCAGCTGCACATGCAGTGTTATATTCCCCCCATTGAATCAGTGTTTCTCAACCTGTGGGTCAGGACCCCTGGGAGGGTCACAAGGGGGGTTCAGAGGGGTTGCCAAAGTCCACCAGAAAACATATATTTCTGATGGTCTTAGGAGTTCCTTTGGCAGAAAAGACTGAAGATCTCTCCATCTGTCTTTCTCTTCCTTTTTGGAAACAGACAGCGAATCCTCCATCCAAAAGCCCCCCACAGCTGTGATTGGCTGGCCTCTCAATCAGCCTCTCAGCTAAGGGAGGGCTGTTTCTGAGACTCCAAGTGGGGATGGGAGAGCAGGCATGTTTGGCGCATGGCAGCATAGTGTGTGTGTGTGGGCAAGGTAGAGCATGAAAGGTGGGATGGAGGCTAGCGCCAGTGAGTCCCCTCATGGCATGGGGGTTCTGTGTGGGAAGTTTGGTCTAATTCTATTGTTGGAGGGGTTCAGAATGGTCTTTGATTGTAGGTGTACTATAAATCCCAGCAACTACAACTCTGAAATGACAAAATCAATCCTTCCCAATCCTACCAGTATTCAAATGTGAGCATATCAGGTATTTGTGCCGAATTTGGTCCAATGAATGAAAATACACCCTGCATATTAGATATTTACATTGAAATGCATAACAGTAGCAAAATTACAGTTATGAAGTAGCAACAAAAATAATTTTATGGTTTGGAGTCACCACAGCATGAGGAACTGCATTAAGGGGTCACATCATTAGAAAGTTTGAGTAACCCTGCATTAAATAGAGTCCCCAAAACACCTAAGACATTTTCCAAATACAGCTGAAAAGCATCCATGATGGCAGACAGAAGTGATTTTTGTGGGCCCTTGGTTTGGGGATTGGTTCCAGTATCTGTCATGGATACCAAAATGCATGGATTCTCCAGTCAATCCATGTATATATATTCTAATAAATAAATGCCCCGTTCAAAAAAAAAAGCCAAAAACAAGGCTTGTTTTTTGGATTTGCTTTTTAATACTTCCAAGCTGTGAATAGTTGAATCTGTGTTGGATGCAGAATCCATGAATATGGAGGACTGACTGTATGGCCATATATTCTTGGAGTGGGGGGCATTGAGAAAGTGCTTTTCTGTAGTCACCCATTCATGTTGTAGAGGTGTCATTTATAACACAAGTTTTGATTTATGGTCCTCCTACATCATTTCCTTTAGAAATAGGAGGAGAATTAAAAAGGCAAAGAAAGGAAGAGTGAGAGAAGGAAGAACTCATAGTGTCACACAGCAAAGGCTTGGCCTATGCATTGGACACCTTGCAAAACTTTTAAAAAATGTTCCAGCAGACACAAAGGATTTGGAAGGTGCTTGCAATTCGAGAATCCAGAGACAGATTAAATTTGCTGATGACAGCTCATTTCTGAGATGCTTCCAGAGGAAGCCTGATAAAACATTATCTGGAATCCATGGTTTTGATTAGACGTCTGCTTGGACCATGGAGAGAATGAAATAGCTGAAGGAGCCGTGGAGCCTGAGGGAATACCTGGTTTCATATGACAGTGATTCTTGCAATCTTGGAGCTCTGCAATTTTGTATCATATCATAGGCTCAGGGTTGCCGAGACAGTGTGAAACTGCAGGCCAATTATCTGATCCTTTCAAGATTTCTTCCACGTACACTATCAGTGGGCATTCAGTGCAGACCCAAACAGCAAAGAAATCTGTTGGAAGCTCAACAGAAGTATAGTCATGGGAGTTCAGCCAGAGAAAGGGGGGGGGGGAGTTCAGGACAAAGGTATGGTTGTTGAATTAGAGGTGATCAAGCAATAGTAATAAAAGAAAATGTTCTTGGTTTGGGGATTTTTTTTAAAAAAATCTGTAATATTTCACATCTCCCAAGAGACTTCCACCTGTGCGTTCACACATTCATGAGGCTTACTGGGTATGCCTTAGAAATAAAGTGCACACAAAAGAAAGACACAAACATGCCATACAAAACATGTATGGAACAAATATTGTAAATATATGTGTATCTTAGCTAACATGTATTAAAATGTGAACAGTGGTATGGAGAGAAACATAATGTTGTGTTACTAGTCCTAACTGGAGTAGATCCACTGAATCAATGGGATTTACATATGCATTGATTCACCATTCAATAACAGTTTCAATAAGCTCCTAATTAAATGCCCTCATCCCCTCTTTAAAGAAGAAGAAGAGGAGATGAAGACGAAGGCTTACCTGTTGGCTCAAGATGAGAGAAGTCCTCCTTATGTTCAGCTGGTCAGTTCAAGATCTGAATCCCACAGAGGGTTTCAGTCAGAATCTCAGTAAAAGCACAGCTAAATGGCGCTGTCCTAAAATACAGTTATGGGAGTTGGCTGAACGCTTCTATATATGAAAAACATATTCAAAACATCATCGAGATAAAACCAGTTAACTCAGTTTTACCCCCATATCAGCAGAAGATGGGAAATTGTCCAGAGTCTCCCCAAAACTTGATAGCAGCCCCACATTTCCTGGTTGTTGTAGACAGCTGGACTGGTTCTAATTTGAACAGTTCAATTGTCCACTGTCCATATGAACCAATGCCACTTTTTGGCACAGGGGAAAGGGGATGAAATGTATCTTTGTTGTAGATTATGCATTTTGTCACAATGAAAGCTGGCCATGAAGATCCAGAGAGCTTCTGACTGTTACTATGCACCTTTGCTGATAACAGCAGATGGAGCAAACTTAATCATTAGGGAAAAAACTCCTAATCATTAGGAAGAACCTACAACCTACAAAGTATCTATAGAGCCATTGAGAAAGTCCAACATATGCTATTTTCAGCAAAAGACAAGAGGGATCCTCTCACCTCAGCAGGAGTCTACCTTATACCATGCAGTTGTGAACAAGTCTACATAGGAACCACCAAAAACAGCATTGCCCAAACAGGAATTTTTTAAAAAAAAAAAAACCCCATGAAAGGCATTGTAGATTAATTCAACCTGAGAAGTCAGCCATAGCAGAGCACCTGATGAACCAACCTGGACACAGAATAATATTTGAGAACACGGAAATGCTGGGCCACTCTGACAATAATCATGTCAGACTTCGAAGCCATTGAAATCTATGAGCATGTGGACAGAAAAGAAGAAACAACGAAAATGAACAAAATCTGGCTACCAGTATAAAAAAAACCCTCTAAAATCAGGACAGGAAATAAGAGCAACACTCAGAAGACAGGGGAATTCCAGATAAGAAACAATCAGGGCTAGTTTATTATTATTATTATTTATGATATTTCTATGCCGCCCTTCTCACCCCAGAGTGGCTTAGAAGTAAAATGGAAATACAAAATATTATATTATTGCCATAGCACAATATTAATATTATATATTACATTGTACTATAACATTATATTGTAATATTATTAGTAATATTACATGTAATATAAAATATATAATTATAATATATTAGTTGTAGTAGTATTATATTGTATCGCATTATAATACTATCAATAGTATATGTACTGTATATACAATATAGTATATTATAATATAATAAGCACAGTGCAGGAGGCAAGATGGAACTGCCTTCCTGGCCCCTCCCTTCATACTTCCCAACAAAGGATTCCCCCAGGCAGGAAGCAGCCAAGCTTTGAAACTACAAGGCTATTCAGTGCTAATCAAGCTGGCCAATTACAACATTCACACTTGCCTCAGGCACACAAGAGTTCTTTCTCCTTCTCTGAACATTCCACAGATATATAGACCCCACTTGCCTAATTTTCAGCAGACCTCACAACCTCTGAGGATGCCTGCCATATATGTGGGTGAAACATCAGGAGAGAACACTTCTGGAAAATGGCCATACAGCTCGGAAAACTCACAACAACCCAGTGACTCTGGCCATGAAAATTTTCGACAACACATGAGGAAGAACTTCTTGACTGTAAGAAATGTTTGTAAGAACTTTTGTCTCAAAAGTTGATGGTCTTTCTTTCTGGAGGTTGGATGGCCATTTCTCAGGAGGACTTTAGTTATGAACTCTAGCATGGCAGCAGTGTGCATGTGTAGACTAAGGCCCCTATCACATTGGGAGGGGAGGACACAATCATATTATTGTGACACATAGTTCTGTTTGTCTTTCCTTTTCACATGTTGTTCTTTTTTGTCTTTTCTCCCGAAATAATCCATTTTCAGATTATCACACCAGTGAGTGCAGTTTCTGCATGTTCAATTTTTTTTAAAAGAAAACCTTTTTAAAAATCTGGGGATAAAGGCTTTTCTCCAATCTCAAAACTCTCCAGTGTAAAACTCTTAGATATAAAAAGCTGGAAGGAAAGGAAACACAACAACATTTTGGAAATGTTGATATTTTGAACGATTACATTGATTTAAAAATATACCATGCAAGGCTCATGAGTCATAGAATCATAGAGTTGGAAGAGGGCTTGTGGGCCATCCAGTCCAACCTCCTGCCAAGAAACAGGAAAATTGAATTCAAAGACCCCTGACAGATGGCCATCCAGCCATGAAGCAGGTATTGGGGAGATAAATGTTAATGCTGGATTGGAGACCACCTACAGGAATTCCCCTTACTCAATTTCACTGAAGTGCTTCAACCTGGGCAAAACTGATGTGTTTTTGGGTGTTTTCTCCAGTTATATCCCAGGGGCCTTCCACACAGCCCCATATCTCTGAACATCAAGTCAGAAAATCCCACAATATCTGCTTTGAACTACGTTATCTGAGTCCACACTCAGATATTGTGGGATGTCCTGCCTTGATATTCTGGGATATAGGGCTTTGTGGAAGTACTCCCAGTTCTTGAATCTGGAAGATGATCTTCCCCTTTCCTTTTTTTGGACTGTTTCAGACGTTTTCATGATAAAGCATGATGAAGGTAACAGGAAGTTGGAAATAATTTCTCATAAATCATATCCTCAATGGATTCTAAGTGTGTGTGTGTGGGGGGGGGGGCATAAAAACCTAGATGGCCCTTGTGTTCTGTGGAAATAATATCATTTCATGATTTTAGTATAATGAATTGATGGAAGCAATTATTGAGTGGGTCTAATTGATGACCTGGATGCAGTTTGTAGAGATTTAGGCAGACCGTGCCTCTGCTGACCCACAATTAAAGGAAATACTCTAAAATATACCTTGCAATCCTCTTCAATGCATAGGGTTCCTCCGGCAGGCAAAGTTTTGAAAGCCATAGTTTACAGAATCAAGCATGCATGCCTCCCCAAGAGATGTGGCAGGAGCAAACAGTCTCTATTAAGAGATCAGTGACATGAGGCAAAGAGTCCATGTACTGCCCCCAAGTACTCTTGAGGTGAAGCAATAAAGAGCTTTGACAGCATTTAATTAAAATCTCCCTACTGTTTTGATGGTGTTCTTCATTAGTTTAAGGCAAACTGTGAGTAAATAACCAGTGGGGTGTAGGGCTTGTAAGTCTGTAGTGGACATGAGGGACCTAGGTTAAAAGTTGGTCATGAAACATAACAATGGCCTTGCTTAATGCTGCATTTGAACTACTGAGATATAGACTTCTGATTACAAATGCAGACTGAGATTCTATATCATTCCAGTGTTGCATAAATTGCTCCTCCTCTTTCTCTGTTCATTTGTATATCCACTATGTTCCAACCCCGCAGAACCATATATATACTCTATAGCTTGTTTATTTAATCTCACACACAGTAAAACAAAACCAGCTTTTATTACAATAGAACAAAAATCTACAAAATAGTTCATAGTTAAGCTCTCGTCACCGTCAATTCCTAAATGCCTGACCTAATAACTTGCTGATGGACAAGGAGATAGGTGTTCTAGTATCTCTATGGAACAGGTTCCAAAATTTGGGAATGGCCACTATAAATGATTGTGGTATGCCACCTTTCTTTCTTCATTGGCATTGCTTGCTCATTCTCCTGTTCTGCAACAAGGAATGCAAAATAGCTATTTTTGTAATCCCAGTAAATAAGATAGGATACTGGAGGCACAGAGAAATAATTCTACATTATCCAAGAAGGCACAGCCACTTGGAAATGATTTCAATTGAAGAGCTTTATTTGGCATAAGCATGAACATATACAGCCACATGTAAAAGAAAATTTAGACATGTGAATGACGACGATGATGACGATGATGATAGAGAAGAAAGAAAAAAGGTGTCAAGCCCACCTCTCCCTATGGATCAATGCAGGGAACAGCAGACTTGTCATGAATGATTTTTCAATAACTTTAAAGCATAGGTTCTTTTTATTGCAAGTTAGGGTACATCGTGTTAGGGTACATCGGATTACAGAAAAACATTTAGACATAGAATGACATTGGGCATACAGATGTATAGATTCTATGTAGCTATATTGGATGTACAACAACTTACATTGGTTAACAAACAAAGGGGAACTACATTTTCACTCAGCATGCACACACATGTACTGCAGACATTCATCCTCAGGACTTCAAATATTACTCTATCATTTTCTCCCTTCTTGGAAAAGCACATGTTAGGCCAGACCCTACTTTGCTGTAGCCTGCCAACACATAGTTCCAAATCTTCCATAACTTCATAAATTCAAAACTTCAGAATGCTAAAATGCCAAAACTTCTTTCCCTAAGAACAATGCCAAGGATCAGATTTCTGTTTTCCATACAGCAGAACCTGACTCCCTACACAAAATTTAAGACTCCAAAAGCACACTTCTTCCTCTTCCCTTGAGAAAAAAGCCCCAAAGTGTACAGAGCCATGCTTTCCAATAGCATATCTGACACTCTTCAAATACACCATCTCTGTCCTTCCCATGGACCAGAGCATGGCGGGTGGAACATACTCCTCAGGTCTGCCACACTTTGAGCATTATTAGATTGAATCTTTTATAGGAATATTCTGTTGATGTCATCCCAAAGTTGTAAATTAATGATAGACATCTTCAATCCTGGATCCATCTCAGTTTCCTGGCCAGATTTTGATCTTCTTAATTGGTGTTGAAAAACACAAGGCTTATGTTGACTTCTTTCTTAACATTGTAAACATTTATCTTATCTCTGTCCTGTTCTTATCAGAGTTTACTTTTCAGTTCTTATTAGCAACTTTTAATTATAGCCCAGCAAGCAGATTTAGTCATTGCGGGCCTTAATAGTATATTGGTGCTTCCAAAATTATTAGCTCCATCCATACATTCGTCTTCCATTCTTCCATTCATCCCCACACATTATATTAAATTCACATTTATCAAATCTGCACAGTGAATTTCTTATTACAGACTAGACTAGCATGGTGTACACCAGCAGAAAAAGAAAGAGCATGGAGCCAGATCCGAGATCTGGAATCCAGGCCCCCTAGCTGTCTTCTCTCTCTCTCAATCGCTCTGGAGGCGGGGGAATGGAATGAAGAAGTTATGTCTGTCAGGAGCAATGGAGACCTGTCATCTTGTGTTTCTGGCACATAGGGCTTCCCCTCACCATTGCGGCTTCCAGAGAGAAAAACAAAGAGACTAGAACGCCATTAAGTCTAAGACACACAGCCTTTTGAACCTCTCTTTCCTTAGGGAAAAGTCCACCCTAGGGCCCTTCCACACAGTCATTTAACCCAGAATATCAAAGCAGAAAATCCCACAATATCCGCTTTGACCTGGGTTATTTGAGTCCACACAGCCATATATCCCAGTTCAAAGAAGAAAATGTGGGATTTTATTCAGCTGTGTGGAAGGGGCCTTAGAATCAGTGAAATATGGTTTATTCGCTTTACATTATTCAAGAAGAAGAGGCCAATTTTGGATGGAATTTTCCACTGATGACCATCTTCTATGACTCCCTCTACAGTCCTTCTCTTGAGAAGAAATGTTGATCTTTCATCATTTTCCATGTAAATAAAAACAATTGATATATGCTAAATTTCAGTTTCCTTTAAAGTGTCTGATGGTATGTGTATGTAACACTTTTATTGCAATGCTGCATTTAAAAAAACAAACCGAATGCAGGGATTTACAACTAAGGGCATAAGAGCTTATAAACATGGCACTTACTTCCCTCAAAGAACCAATCCATCACCTCTGGTCATCTGAATGACCCAGATCAATAAAAAGGCCACACAATTTATTGTCCTCTTTTCTAGATATACAGCAATAAAAAGACTCCAGTGCTGAAATACTAGTATAAACTCATGATTGATTGACATGATCATGGCAGCCAATATTTGTGATTGTTCTGTTTGTTTCAGTATATGAACATAGGGCAACTTAAAAAACGTAACTTAACTCATTGATTCCAGTGAAACTTATGAACAAGAGAAGAGTCTATGCTGTATCAGACTGAAGAGTAACTATCTTATGGTCCTATTTGGAATAATGTCCTATCCAGTGACTCAGGAAAAACTCATAGTAATAGCATGAGGACACAGTGCTGGCTAAACTTTTGGGGATTAAGATCTACAATTTTCAACCACCTGTACAGTCATTGGCCTAAATCCAACAGCTGATCCCAAATACAGAAAATTCACTTAATCAATGGGACGTGGAAGTTCAGTTGATTTCAAGTTGGTTGATGTAGAAGTCATATGGCACTGCAATCCTTAGCATATTGTGCCATTAGTTGTCCTGGCAAGGATTTCTGAGAGTTGTATTCCTTCAACATCTAGATGGTTTCATGTATTTCAGTGTCAGTGTTGAGTCTTGTGGAGAGGTGGCGGAGAGGTGAGAAGGTACCAGAAAGGGTCTACATTTTATATAATAATAATAATAATCTTTATTTATATCCCACCCTATCTCGCTGAGGGGACTCAGGGCAGATTCCAACAAGCAAAAAGGGCAAAACATTCAATACTTCAATGCAACAACAGGTACAAACATAATAGCTGAATATAAACCCACTTATGTCAGCAACTTATACCATTACTTTATAAATTAAATAAAATGTGACTTATTTTCTAATGTTACAGCATTAAGCTGTATTTCTGATATTGCCGAGGGATTGGCTGGTGACTGCTGAAAGAGCACTTTGGTTTTCTCGATGTTCAATGAGAGGCTGAGATTCTTGTATGCTTCTGCAAAGGTGTTTAGAGTGGCTTGTAGGTCTTCTTCTGAATGTACACAGACTACGTTATCATCAGCATACTGGAGTTCAATAACATATGTTGTTGTGCCCTTGGTTTTGGCTTTCAGACTGCTGTGCTTAAATAGCTTGCCATCTGTCCAATACTCGTAGATTATTTCCACTCTGGTGGGAAGCTTCTGATCAACAAGATAACACATCCCTGTTTGACACCTGATTCCACCTTAAATGGGTCACTTTGAGAGCCATTGCTGTCCAAGACTGTTGTCATCATGGAGGAGCCACAGGATGTTCACAAATTTGTCAGGGCATCCAATTTTTTGGAGGATGGTCCAGAGAGCACTGCGATTCACTGTGTCGGATGCCTTTGCAAGGTCAATGAATGCCATGTAGAGAGGTTGATTTTGTTCCCTGCATTTTTCTTGGAGCGGTTGTACAGTAAAGATCATGTCCACTGTTTCTCTGGAGGGGAGGAAGCTATTCTGGAATTCTGGTAGGGTGTCTTCTGAGACAGGTAGAAAGGTGGTTTGTAAGAATTTTTGTGAGGATTTTCCCAGCAGAGGTTAGAAGGGAGATAGTTTCTTCAGTCTGTTCCTTTCCCTTTTTTGAAAAGGGTGATGATGGTGGCATCCTTGAAGTCTGCTGGGAGCTCTGTGAGTGCAGCATTTTTCCAAATGAAGAAGAGGCTGTTTGAGAATAGGGACATCTGTAGGAGACCAAGGTGCTTGTTTATAAAACTATTGTCCTCTCAACCCTGTTATACACCTGTAAAACATGGACTGACTACAGAAATCACACTCAACTCCTGGAACAATTCCATCAACATTGACTTCAAAAAATCCTGCAGATCTCTTGAAAAGACAGGCAGACAGCATGCTGGAAGAAGCAAAGACCACCAGCACTAAATTGATGCTCCTATGTCAACAACACCACTGGATTAGCCACGTTGCCCGAATGTCTGATCACCATATCCCAAAGCATTCACTATATTCCCAACTGAAAAAATGGAAAATGAAATGTTGGTGAACAGGAAAAGAGATTCAAAGAAGGGCATAAAAAACTAACCATAGACACTGAGAACTGGCAAGCCCTGGCTCTTGAGTGCTCTAGCTGGAGGCCAGCTGTGACCAGCAGTACTGTGGAATTTGAAGGGGCACTAATGGAGTGCAAAAGAGAGAAATGTGCCAAGAGGAAGGCGCAACAAGCCAACCCAGATTGGGAGAACCTTCCACCTGGTAACGGATGCCCTTGCTGTGGAAGAACGTGCAGATCAAGAATAAGGCTCCACAGCCACCCACGTATCCACCGCCAAAGCACTTCACTTGGAAGGCCATCATACTCAGAGGGATTGCGTAAAAGGAGGGTTACATGACTCCTCTCCTAATTTAGACCCTTTGTCTTTCCAGAGGGAACTCTGGGACAGAAGGTATGAAAATTGACACCAAAGTGTACGACCAAGATTTCTTTGGGAATGCAGAAACATTGTAACATGTCCTACTTAAAACTAATATAATTTTGTAGATATTATCTTTCATTGGAATGTAATATACAGGCTAGGAGTTAATGATTCCTGTGTCGGACATTCATTTTCTAGATGTTTCTAAGCAATTTTGTGTGTTTTTTCTTCAATCCTCACCTCTAATCACACTGGCAATGAAGATCCGCATAGTTAAAGTAATGGTATTCCCCGTAGTAACCTATGGATGTGAGAGCTCGACCATGAAGAAGGCTGAGGGAAGGAAGAGAGGTGATTTTGAACTGTGGTGTTGGAAGAAAGTTCTGAGAGTGCCTTGGACTGTGAGAAGATCCAACCAGTCCATACTTCAAGAAATAAAGCCTGACTGCTCATTGGAAAGAAGGATATTAGAGGCAAAAATGAAGTACTTTGGCTACATCATGAGAAGACAGGAAAGCTTAGAGAAGACAATAATGCTGGGGAAAATGGAAGGAAAAAGGAAGAGGGGCCGGCCAAGGGCAAGATGGATGGATGGTATCCTTGAAGTGACTGGCTTGACCCTGAAGGAGCTGGGGGGGGGGGTGACGGCCGACAGGGAGCTCTGTCGTGGGGTGGTCCATGTCACGAAGAGTCAGAAGCAACTGAACGAATAAACAACAAAAACCTCTAATCAACAACATGGGGATTAAAAAAAACCTCACATGGTAGATGCATGAATTATCTATATGATATATATGAGCATGTCTGAGTTTCGAATCGGTTGTGTTTATATATAACAAGATGATATAGTTGCTCCAGTGTCCTTCTCATGAATGCCTGGAGTCATTGGAGTGACAATATTTGTAGCCTGAATGGTTAATGAAATGTACCTTGGTTTGATCTAGCAAAACAACTTTATATATTTACACTTCTAATTTGGTCAGCAGATAATATTCAATGTCACCCTGCTGGCTTTTGTGTTCTAGAAAATTCTAAGCAATATAAAGCTTCAGAAACGACTGCCCTTCTTGCTGATAGATCTCAGAAGGACAACCCTGTGAGCAGCTCCTGGAGTAATTAAGAAGTCAGTAAATGTATGTGTAACTCATTTAGAGTATCCCAGTTGGACTGTACTTGTTAATTGATAAACAGGCATGCAAGAACAGCAACTTTAAGGTCTTTTGGTTAAGGAACCTGAGGCTCAGGAGACCACTGTTGGGTTGTTGAGACAGCAGCCAAATTGCTGCTGGTGACTTTCTGCCAGTCTCTTAGATTGCAGGTATCACAAGGAAGATAATAGTTCCTTATCTCAGCAGCAAACAATGAGGAAAAAGCTTATGAGGGTTACACAGATGAACTGTTGTGGGGCATTTGTTTTTATCACAGGCATCCAACCTGGTAGATCATAATTTATATTCTCCACTTGGTTTGATATAAGGCAATATGAAATATAAAGCTTCCCATTCTTCAAGTTAGCACAGCTATCTTGCATAGAAAACAAGGACTGCACTGTTTTACATGGTTGTTTGATCCATTAAAAACTTTTTAGAGTGTTTAAATAGTAGGTGCATATTTAAAATGTTTTTTATAAAATCATAGAGTTTGAAGATACCCCCAAGGGCCATTTAGAGTATCCCAATCACTCTTTAATTGTATGTAAGCACTCTCAACAGAGACATCCGGCCTCCACTTAAAAAAATCAAATGAAGGTAACTCCACCACACTCTGAGGAGTGTATATTCCAGTATCAAACAGCTCTTGCTAGGCATGTAGCTGGGGGGGGGGGGCTAAGGGGGCTTCACCCCCCGAAAATCTCAGGGTGGTCCGCGAAAAGGCCTTACTGGTACATTATTTAAACTGTTATGTTTATTCATATCATGATCTGATCACCATGCTCATTATATCCCACATTAATGGGGTTATTGGGATAACAATACAAAAGGTTTGCTAGGATAGACCCTCTTCCACCCAGTCTCAGCCCCGAATCAAACTCAGGCCCCCGAATCAAAATCCTGGCTACGGCTCTGGCTCTTACCAACAAAATGTACTTCCTAATGTTTAGGTGGATTCTTTTTCCCAGTAGGAATTCATTGAAATTGGGTGGAAAATGTAAATGTCAAGGCACAATAAAAACACAACTAACACATATTGATAAGTAAAATACAACACCTTAATAGTTGAGGGGGAGCAAATAAAAGCATTGGAATGCTAGCAGATTATCAGGCAGGTGAAATGTTAAGTGAGGCAAGATGAAACATGGAAGATGAAGGAATGGAAACCTGGTATTAGAAATGATGGAAATATCACATTTAAGATATAATCAGAGTTTCAACATAATCTGCACTCAGTTAATTACATGGTGATTTTGGCATACCACATTTACAGTAGAGATTGACATTATACAATTGGCATTGTGTGCCTCCCAAAATGCCTGCCTGTGGTCCCATTCTGTCATGAGAAATGCCAAAGAGTTGCTACTGCAATCTGAGTGAATCATGTGTTGACCTGAATGGATAATAACACTATCCAAGAATGAACAACTGCATGGTTGGGATCCCTTTGATTAAACTTAATTAGTAGGCACGGGCAATCCATGGTTCTAAATGGTTCTAAAGTACCTACAAACTAGAGGGCACTGGCGCTTTGCTTCTAAAGTGTTTCTAAAGCTGGTGCTTTGCTGAAGTTCTGGTGGTGAAAATTTCAGAACTCTAACAAAACTTTCAAAATTTCATTATTATTTTGTTATTGGTGATTTTTATGACAGAACCAATTAAGATCTGCCATTTATAATGAACTTTTGAAAGTTTTGTTAGAGCTCTGAAATTTTCACCACCAGAACTTTAGAAACATTTTAGAAGCAAAGCAACCAGCGCTCCCTAGTTTCGTACTTTAGAACCATTTAGAACTATGGGTTGCTTATGCCTATTAATTAGGGTAGATCCATTCAATGGTGAGTCCAGATATAGGTGAACCCAGATTTTCAATGGTTTTTCCTCTAGCTAGATGTAGCAATAGAATTTCAGTCCATGTGAAATGGTTACATATGCGGAACTGCTATAAAAATGTGAAGTAATGTGTCTTTTGCTTCCAAAAGTGCAACTGGATGTAAAACTTATTTATTTATTTCATGACATTTATATGCCGCCCTTCTAATCCCCGAAGAGGGACTCAGAGTGGCTTACAAGCAAAATGCAAATACATCATACTATCTTATTGCCTATAACATTATACCACAATATTATTAGTAATATTACCTGTAAAATAAAATATACAATTATAATATCATGTTATTATTTGTAGTACCATATTGTATTACATCACAACATTATCAATATTATATGCATATACAATATTATACCATACTGTATTATATCATATTATATATTACATTATATTATAAAATAATAAATAAAAGTATACATATATATATACACACACACACATAGCAATAACATACCCAAACCATCAATTTCATTCCAAAACTCTACAAAGAACTTCAATCACATTTCAAAACCATCAAAAACCACAAAAATAAAATAAAATAAAATAAAACCCAAGATGACGAGCTGCGGCAGGAACTAAGTTGGGGGCTGCCTTCTTCAGGGAAGGAAGAAGACCTAAATGTTGGAGAGCTGATAACAGTGGGGCTGGACTCCAGCATCTTCCCGGAGCGGCGAGGAAGCAAGTTGACCCAGCAGTGGAGGGCCTGTTAGGAGCTTGTTAAACTCTTCAGCCACTTTCCGGAGCGGCGAAGTGGCTTGGGGCGGCGAAGTGGCTTGGAGGTCAGGGCAGCTGCAACAGCAAGCAAGGCAGAACATGTGTATGACATCAACAGGATTGAGAATATAGTGTATCCTTGTGAGTAGTCTGAAGCACAGGTGAGAAGATGAGATGTTCTTGAGACCAGTGATGAAAGATAAACAAAACCAGTGAAAATGCCTTCACAGAGAAGTATGCAGTTAACAAATGACACTGGAATATTCTTTCATTGCAACTTTCTGAAGCTCAAAGAGATTCTTCCCTAGAGGTGAAAATAATATACTTGAGACATATTAATTCTCAATGTAAAATGTCCTCCTTTGCATAGAACGTGTTTTGCAGTTTAATAATACATTTGCATTAGCATAGAAATAGCCTCATGTCTTCATTAGTTATGCTGATTAATGACAGACTTCTGATACAACAGAGAACAAACCTTATTGCTTCCTGGTGCTTCACTTGCGCCTTAAAAAACAACAACAAAACTCACTAGCCCTATATTTGATTCTCAACTAAGTAGCTAGTTCTAAGGAACCATAGACAGACAGCCCTGTACAGTTCAAAATTCAGAACTAGCAAGCTTAGAGAGAATATTCAAACAATTTTTTAAAAGATTGAAAAATTTGTTTCTTCAAATCCTGACAACCATGCCCAGACAACAATCTTCACTGCATGTGACTTAATCTTGATAAAATACTCAGTTTCTTGGTACATAAAATAGTATTCTTTTTGCAGTAAATAACACAGACACTTATATTTGTTTACACAATAAGTCTGAACTGAAAATAGTATTTGAAAGCAAGTAATTTGAGGACTTTCTCAAAGTAAGGGGAAAATGTTAAAAGTCTTCATTCTTTTGCTTCAAGAACAAAACTACCAGTAATGAAGGTTTACATCCCCTATAAGACTGAATCAATGCTTAGCACTTTGGTCAGTAGGGAATCTCGAATGTGGGCTTAGTCCAAACGTGGGGTTATTCAGAGAAATCTTCTGATATCAAAGAAACACACCCCATGTCTACATGAGCCAAATAAAATGAACTTAATTTGAACTCACTATGAATAGTCCACATGATGTACAACCAGTTTCACAACATACCTCCCAGCCATTAATTCCAAGAAGAACTGCAAATCACTCAATAGTTTCCATGAAATTCTGGAGTGAGCCTGGTATTTTTTGCATGTGGACACTGTATCAGACTGGATCTGGGATGATTCAGTGTCCACATGGCAAAAAGACACTGCTTCACTGGCCAGAAACAGTCTCAAGTAGCTCCCCAACAGAGCCCCATTGGTTATGTTGCTCTGATACTCAAATGGCTCATGTGATGAGTCCTTTTGATGTCAAGCTTCGTTAAATACAGTCAACTTTGGTAAAATGTTGTGGCCTCAAAGAACAATTGTTGCCAACAAGGCTCTGCTAGGGAACTGCTTTGACCAACAAAACATTGGTTGTAGCCCTAGGAAAACAGGCTACCAGTGATGTATAGTTGGCCTAGCCAGCCATATAAACTTCAGAAGGGTCTTGGGTGATTCCATACTGGTAAGTATGAACTTCCCATGGTGTATCTGGGACAGTTGTGGAGCAGGCAACTCCAGTATTTTGGCTGGTGTAGATGTAGCTTCAGTGTGTCATCCTTTAGTTTGAATTGATTGACTTTAAGAAGGACTACTGCTGCCTTAGTCCAAGAGTGAACAACCTATAGTCCTGTAGATGTTGTTGGACTTCAGATTCTAGGAGGTATGTATTTTTAATTAAGAAAATAAGAGGTTGGATGTCCAGTTAAGAATGCAAGAATGCCTCTATACATCCTAAACAAGCTTCCCCACTCTATCATTGTAGTTTCCAATATATACAGCAAGCTTCTACAAGGTCTTCCCCATAATTTTTAATGGAATGGAGTAGCTCCAAAGATTTGAGTCTAGCCTAGGAATCATGTATCACTCCAGATTATTTTGGACTGCAGTTCCAAGCTTTCCTTACCATTGCCTGTGCTGGCTATGGCTGCTGGAGCATCCAGTCCCCTAACATCAGAAGGCTTGCATGATTCTCACTCTGCTTTAAAGAATGTATATCCTATTAATATATTTACAAAACAGGTCAGCTCTTTCATTAGTGCGTTAGTGCAATTTAATCCAAGATATGACCATTTTCAATGTCCCTGATGTGTTTTTTTGATCAACTGTTCTTTTTCAAGTCTATCTTAAACAACTAAATTATTCGGTTCTCATTACTGGAACAGTGTTTGGTGTACAGATAAAAAATAGTTTAGGAGCCAGGGGAGCACAATTCGCCCTGAGAATTCACATTTCTGAAAGAACAAGTCTTTAAAAAAGAAAATGACATGGCTTCCAGAAAAAAGTTGGTTCTGCCTCACTGACATTTTAGAGTTCTTTTGGAGTGTCAGTGGAACTGGTGGACAGGAAATGGTCTGTTTGGCATTATTTACTTTCAACCAGGGATGGACAAGAATTGCAGAGAAGCACAAACTTTTACCAAGGTTCTATATTTTTCACCTCCTGTAACAAGCTGGGAGACAAAGTTTGTTTCAAAATTCAGCACTTGTGGCATGCTTTGAAAAAATACAACACACACACAAACTGTGTGTTTGTAAGGCGACCCTATCATGGGGTTCTCAGAGGTTTAGAGTGTGCAACTCATCCAAAGTCCCCCAGTGGATTTCCATGGCTGGGCAGGGAATCAAACACTGGTCTAAAGAGTCATTTACTGATGTACAGCATTATATCATTGCACAAAACTGTGTACATCTTTTGTAAACATGAGTAATTATAGATATATATGCCTGAAAAATATACAAAAACATGGTTAATCTAGTGGAGGCGGGGAGGGGGGGAGCTAACAACCAATGTGGGTGCTACCCCCCCATTCTCAGCTGGCGAGGGGAGTGCCCTCCACTCTCCCCTGGCCAGCTAACAACCAACGCGGGTTATCTTTAACCTGAGTTGGTTGTCAGCTCAGCTGGCGAGGGGCTCTCGTCTGGCCAGCACACAACCAACGTGGGTTAAAGATAACCCTCCTTGGTTGTCAGCTCAGCTGCCGAGGGGAGAGTGGAGGGTAGCACCCTCCACTCTCCTCTGGCCAGCTGACAACCAAGGCAGTTATCTTTAACCCACGTTGGTTGTCAGCTCAGCTGGCAAGGGGAGGGTGCTCATTGCGTGGCACACATCTGTTGGTGCTGGAGTTCACTCCTGTGCCTGCTTGCCTTGCTGCCAGCCAGCCACTGATTCTTGGCTGCTTGTGCTTGGCTACCGTTGGCTGCTTGGCTGCTTGTGCTTGGCTACCGTTTCCAATACATAAGACAACTTATATTCTTTCTTTTGTTCTCTTTCCTTTACTTTAAAAATATTTTGAAATCTTTGGGTGGCTCACAGAGTCCTAGTCAGGCTCACCCTAATTTTCTTTTCTCTTCCCTTCCTCTCCTATCTCTTAAAAGCCTTGTGAAAGATATTAATTATAATTATATTACTGTAATAGAAATTCAACCAAAACAACTTTCTTTACTTCTTCCTCTAGTACTATATTTGTATTCTTTACTTCTATTTCTAATATATTTCTCTCTGTGGATATTCTACCTCCTGGTTTTTAAAAATAATTATTTTTGAAAGGAAAGTAATTCTTGGCCTTCACCTTTGAAAACCACTATCCTCACATGACAAGGAATGAAGTTCTCCCAATGGTGTAGCAATGTTACATACAAAATAAATGTTCATGAGCTAGAAATAGTAGACTACCACCTTGGTCGCTGCTGTCATGGCTAAGATAACAATTTTCCAGATATCACTCTATTGTGCAATGATGCTACAATTTTCTAATCCCTTTTGGAGAAAACTGGACCAAAATTTTGAAACAGAATGTTAAATTTTCCTATTTCTAATTTCAGAACAGTTGCTAAAATTAGAAGGCAATAATTAGAAGGCAATAATGTGATTTAAAGCCAGTTTGCAAAACTGATCCCTGAAGCCAATGATGAATCCCACAGTATGTTTTGACCTTGAAAGACTGTGTTCAAGGTCACCTGTTCCATCAGCAGCACTATTACCTGAAAATACCCTGCATTTCCTCCTTCCCTTACTCAACTTCTAGGCTATGATCCCATCAGGTTGTTTCAACTTGTGTTACCATTAACATTTGTTTTTGTCAAACAATATCAAGGAATGTCTGGAAAATCAATCTTTAATAAGTTACAGTAATGTTTTCAATTTCCTGTCATCTGCTTTAACGTACATGTGTACTCTGTCATTTCTCATCACTTTCTAAATCCATCTTGTTATCAGCTTGGTATAACTTAATGTACAGCTAACTCATTCCTGGGTGACCTTAAATCATACACTACCCGGGAGGCTTCTTCGGAGAGTCATTCTTTCTTTGCTGTGAAGGTGACAGAGATAACAGAAAGGGAGCGACTGTGCAAATCAAAACTTCAAGGGGGACTTTCATACTTGGCCAAACTTGCTCGGAGGAAATAGTCGGAGACGGTGACAACCAAGCAGTTGTCATCTTTTAACCTGGCAAATTGGAGGTGGTTCTGCCATCCACTGAATCAACAAGGCAAGGCAAGGCAACAACAACAAGGTTTTGATGAAACTTGACATTTTGATTTGACTGTGTGCAGTGCACTGCATAGGAAATACTAGGGAATATAGATAATTGGGGGATGTTCTTTAGAAACTATGCAAGTCTACATATTCAGTAATGCTCATTCACTACAGGGGACAACTTAAATGCTTTCCACCCAATGTCCATTGATATTAGTGCTGCTGATGAGTGTGCAGTGAAAATGCCACACAAACACACACAGTCACACACACACTACACTCATCTATATGAAATCCTAATATGTTTGCTCTTCACCAAAGATAGGGACTGAAAAAGCAGAAGCATTCAAGTTATTCAGGTTTTATGGTTTCTTGGATTGGGTTGGGTTGAAGGAGTGGCTGAAGGAATATTAATTGGATTATTAGGAATATTAATTAGAATTGCATATCTGCTTGAATACATTTGAGGATGAAATATATCAAGATGTTGTTTCAGACTCAAGACAATCCCAGCAGATCCTCAACCCATTGTCAGAACCGGTTTCATAAACACTCACAGACACACTTTCGTCCCTTTTAACAAATTGGTGCTCACTTTTCTCTGTGTTGATGCAAATTCCTGTGCCATCAAAGTGATGTGAGGTTGATGGCAAATGTATCTCTCTCTCTCTCTCTCCTCTCTCTCTCTCTCTGTATGTGTCTGTGTGTGTGTATGTGAGAGAGGGGAGAGAGGAGAGAGGAGAGAGAGAGAGAGAGAGAGAGAGAGAGAGAGAGGGGCTTTTATGGTATGTCCCAGTATCTGCAATGTAACTGTTTCAGGAAGATTTTTATCATTGTCATCATCATCACCATCATAGGAAGAGACCACAACAACCATACAGTCCAGCCCTATTCATCCATGTAGGGACACACAATCAAAGCACTCCCAGCAGATTGCCATTCAGCCTTGTTTTTTTAAAAAAAATCCAGAGGTGATTCTACCACTCCTTGGCAGCAGTGTACTTCTATGTTTCTCTATGGCAGGGGTGGGCAGTTACCAGCCCTCCAGGTGTTTTGGACTTCAACTCCCAGGCCAGCAGCTGTTATTTCTGGGAATTGAAGTCCAAAACACCTGGAGGGCTGGTAATTGCCCACCCCTGCTCTATGGTCATCATTCATAGATTTGTACAGGAGATTCTACAGATTCCTAGAGATGTATTTTCTCTAGGAACTTCTAGATCCTCCAGCATGATTCTGTGATCCGCCTTCAGCCTACATTAACCACAGAGCTGCACAGAGCTGCACCATTTTAATCAAATACATGAGTACTAAAATCTCCAAAGATCAAATCCACAAACATGAAGGGCCAACTGTATATTAGGACAATGTTAAGAGTATCCAATGTGTGCCAGCGAAGGAAGGACTGTGGTATGTAATGCACACAGGAGAATGATATGCACTGGTGTACAAGGTGTTTTGATGAGCTAAGCACATCAGGTACTTTGCCAGCTTTGTTGCATATTTTATTTATTTACTTTGTTTTATTTCCCACCCCCTCTCCCTCCCTCTACTGGCTATGGATGTTACGAAACTGCCCAATTCTAATTCCCATATGATATTTACAGATGCCCAACTATGATATAGGATTCTGCTTGGTATGTTTTAAAGGTTGCATTAGTGGACTAGCAAACTTTGGCTTGCAAGTATTCATCATGTCAAGCATCATAGTTATCTACTTTGAATTTCACTTTGAGAGAAAGGCTGGATAATTGCTCAATTAATACATGATTAAATAAAAAAACTTATACTCTCAAGAAATAACCCTAAGAAAAGAAAAGGTGATAATGTTGGATCTTTGGGGTGGAGCCTCCTTCCAGGAATGTTTTGTTCAAGGATAAATGAAGATGGCATAGCACTGTCAGCCAAAACTAATCTTTTTTATAGATGCACTTAAGGTTTAGGAAAGTAATTCATTAACTAGCATTCCAGTATAGTCTTCCCAATAAACATCCCACAATTTCGCCAAAACTTTTTTAGTCAGCCACCTTCAGATTGTGTGATGAGTAAAAGTTAGCATCACATAGAAATTGCTTTGTGTTTGTCTATACTGGCTAACAAAACTGGACTCACCATGAAGGTACAGTGCACAGTGATTTCTGATTAGTAACCTAGATATTTTGGCTTTAATCTGACTTTGTCCCACTTTCTACAGTATCCCATGGCCTTGGAACAGCCTAGACAAACCACCAACACTGGGTTGAGTACACAATATAAAATATAATGAGCTTATCTCAACAGTACGCTGCATATAATTCAGGCATATATTGTCCAGACAAAAGGTATGGTGGCCAAAAACATAACAAGTGTCAATAATACAGTGATCAGTTCAGTTAGTTCCTACCAGCCCTGGAACAAATACAGTTCTCCTCTGGGGCGTAGATGATGAGTAACGACAGATGTCTTGGATAATGCGAATTATAGGTGCTGAGTAATCCCAATATCCACGAGTCCTTAAAAAGACCCAACTTGGTCAAAATATAGTTCAGACAAGGGTTCTCAGGTAAGTATTGTAGGGTGAAAAGATCCAGATGGGATGAAAGGGAAAATATTCAAGGAAGCTGTAACTCAAAATTGACGCTGATATCTGGACCGGTGAGCGTTCCACTAAATGCGGTTTGTAGATTATAAACAATCCCAATAGTGTATAGATTCACAAACACCAAACGGGGTCAATTCAATTGTATTCCAGGGTAGGGATTTATGCCAGACCTCGAATACCACAAACAGATGCCGTGATGTAATGCTCCCAGTCCTGGAACAAATGCAGTCCCCTCTGGGGCGTGGATGGTGAGCAATGACGGACGTCTCGGATAATGCGGATTATAGATGCTGAGTAATCCCAACAACTACGTATCCTCAAAAAAGACCCAAATTGGTCAAAATATGGTTCAGACAAGGGTTTTCAGGTAAATATTGTAGGGTGAAAGGATCCAGGTGGGATAAAAGGAAGGAATATTAAAGGAAGCTGTTGCTCCAAACTGACGCTAATATACAAACCAGTGCGCGTCCCACTAAATGCGGTTTGTGAGTTATAAATGGTCCCAGTATTATATAGATCCACAATCACCACAAAAGGTTAGTTCAATTGTATTCCAAAGTTGGGTATTTTTACAATAATTGTAGAAAAGCAGTATCCCAGCTGACTGATTTTTTCTTTCTATGAAATATAGCTGAATCATCTTTTGCAGAGTCCACTGCAGAGTCCACAAACAGATTTATGTAAATGTCTAAATCAGCCACTTGGTGGCATTCAGAAAACTTTTATGATTGCCATATTTGAGACCCCAACATTGAAATAAGGGGACCCCATTTGGGGTCAGGACCCATAGTTTAAGAAGCAGTGATGTAGATAGACCTATTGTCTGCAAGGCCTGATCAGGACTGTTGATGAAAGGGTGACATGGAGGTCTCAATCAAAGTGTTCCCATACTGTTAGTCAAGGTCAACTTGACGGCAGTTAGCTAGAATAGCAAATGTATGTAGAGGTTTGCAAAATATGTGACCCATTGGATTTTCTATTATTATTATTATCTATTTTTGTTTCTTCTGAAAAGCAGAAGCCTCCACACAGACAACCCAAGATTTGGCTTTCAGTGAAATCCAAAGGCAAAGCAAAATAAAATGTGTAATGGTACACAGAAACTCTGTTGTCTGTTTTTCCACTTGTTCCATCAAATTTTGGCAATTCTGTTTTTCTTTTTGGCAACTTTAAAGCAAGCCAGTTTTATACAGTCATTGCTAGAGCATGCAAATTCGTCTCCTTTGATGAGTTCACATCTTTGGCCAATTTTATAGAACACATAAAGTTCTCCGGTCCGTCTCCATTAAAACATAGACACTACAGAATACCTTACAGAATACACAAAATTCTTAGTGTGAAGTTGAAAAATGGAAGTCTCGAGTTAGTGATAAATATAGGGACCAGGGCCAAGAGGTCTATCCTTGTTCCTAAAATGCTGAAAAGACAACCAATTCCCTCAAAGATTTCTTCATTTAATTCATTACCAGTTGGCACTTAGAGATAACATGAAGAAAATGTTTGTTTGTGGTTGTGCCTTTTAATTGTCTCCCATATTAGAATGCATCTTTCCGATAGAAGCAAATGTCATTTTCACACACATACACGGCCATGTTGTGCGGAAAATTGTTTCCCATAGTAGATTATTCACCAATGTTTATGAGTTTTGGTGTAAGCCATTTAAAAGGCTTCGGAGATACCTATCTTGTCAGCTCGATTCTGCCAGAGAGACATTTGAGCTTCAATCCCCTCCGCATCCCCCCTTTTCTCCCCTTGCAAAATTTGGCGCTGCTCTTCAAATGTTAACTAATCTAATGAGTTTTGCGTTGAATTGTGAATACATTTTAATTTGCCATTCAAGATATTGTAGCATTTAATATTTTGCCTCGCAAGCAATCTACCATGAGGCACATTCCTTTTTCTTTCTCTCTCCACCCCCTCTTTTTTTTTTTTAAAAAAAAAAAAGCCTTCTGCGAAAATTTCTTTCATACAGTCTGATTAAAATCCAATTAATTACAAACACAATTAAACCTTTCTACAGGAGTTTGCTGAGGACGGCTGACGGAAGTCAACTTGTCAATCAAAGATGCAGCAGGGAGCACTAATTGGAAAGCAGAAAAACTTTCAGCCAATACGGATATAAAAGGGGAAAAGAAAGGAAATCATTCAGCCCTTCATGTAATATGCACGTTTATTAGGAAATGGTTTCCTCCTTTGATTCTTTTGCTTATCATTTGATCAATACAGCTTGCTTCTGATGGCATCGGCCATGACGAAATCCTCCCAAGGCTCCCAGCGATAGTAAATATACATACAATAAAAAGGCAATTAAGAATGAAATAACGGCGAGTGTGGGGGAGTGGGGAAGGGATGGCAACATAAATGCACCGTCCAGAGTTATTGTAAAATCTTTGCAGCTTAATGACAGCTAAAGTTTATGGTTTTTTCACTTTTGTATTCATTGACATGTGAACATTCTACAGTGTTAGTAAGAGGGAGACTAAAATAAGTTATTTTACCATCAGTCCCCAAAAAAACAGGACTCCCCCCTCCCCCCAAAAAACTTCCTCATAAAGAGTTTTAACAGCTGTTGGTTTTGTTGGGGGTATCTAAATTGTATAATTATTGCAGTTTGACCCCACATTAACTGCCATGGCTCAATGCTATAGAATCATGGGAGTGGTCTTTTTTCACAGTCTTTGGACTTTTTTCCACAACATCCCAGAATTCCATAGCATTGAACCATGGCAGTTAACATGGGATTAAAGCACATTAACTCTACAGTGTGGATGTGGTCTATATTTTAACTAGGCCCATGCAATCCATGTAAATTTCTATCAGTTTTGGTGTCCTGGATTTTGATTAGGGTCCTGATCCATTTTTGGGAGCCTCCTGAATTTAGGAGGACAGAAATCCATTTTCAATCCAGGAAGCTGAAATATTTCTTTTCTATCTGGCCCATTATGGGGGGGAGGGGTTTCCCAGGCCCCCCTCCTGTTATTTTAGACATTGTTTGTCCTTATATCCTTCATTAAGACCTGAATTAAAAGCATCAGAGTTAAGATACCACTTTTTCTGGGATCCTTTCTCTTTTGTCTGTAGAGGAGACCAGGTTAATGCTTAGTTAAATATCTCTCACTGTAGCACGTAGCTTCCAAGGCATTTTAAGGAGGCTTCCCCACTTCCCAGGGAAGGAAGAGTGATCGACCTGGAGCTTCCTACCGTGGGCTTCCTTTATAAAGCCCTCTCTTTTTTCTCTTTATTTTGAGGTCCCTAAGTGGTACTTTTCCCCCTTCACACGTTTCCTTCTAGCTACTGCCTCCCTCCCACACTCCACTTGTAACCAAAGGCAGCTGGCTTTCAACAGCCACTGTTCTGTTATGGAAAAAAAAGGAGGATGAGCCCTTGCCATCATCATCATCATCATCATCATCATCATCTGCATTTATATTGCTTTTCTCATCCTTGGGGGGACTCAAAGTGGTTTACAATGTAATAAATGGCAAAATGTGATATATATAGATAGATAGATAGATCTCACATATAACTGTAGTTTAAAACCATTAAAACTATAAAATATCAACCATAGACATAAGCATGAAACATACCATTGATGAACTTAACAATGTAGACCCCTTCTCTCTTTCCCCCACTCCCCATCTCTGTCTCCATAGTTTTTCAGCCCTCCCCTCCCCATCCCACAAGACACAAAGTTCTTTATGTACAGATTGAATACAGAATGGGAAGGGCAATAAACCTTCTGGGCCTTCTTGGGGGATTGTAAAGGTGATATTAGGTCCAGGGGGGAGAGCAGCAGGAGAGTCTTATCTGATGATGGCAATAGGCTACTGAACAGTTTGGTAAAAGTCCAGAGGAATATAGATTTTATCAGTTGTGGTGTCATAAGTCAGATGTGAGCTGTCACTTGCCACTAGAATGAAGGTGGTGGTGGGGGGCAGTGAGGTGTAGCTGTCACCAAGGAGAGTTGGCTGTAAGGCTGCACCTTCCACTAAACAAGCCAGACCACCCGGATTAGCCAAAGGGAATCAGCCAAATTGAATCTGTGCATAAGTCAAGTTTCCACTACAGTTGCCTTGATTACATCCTATGGGGTTTTTAATTTAGTGAGGCACTAGGGTTTTCTCACTAAAAATTCTAAGTGCTTCTGCCTAAACTATAGATCCACACTTCATAAGATGTTGCTATAACAGTTAAAGTAGAATCACAGTCCTACAATTGTGTATGGGCCCATGCTCTCCTAATGAGAATTAAACTAGCTCAATAGCTATGGAAAGCCTAAAGAAACACATGAAAACAGGAAAGACATGAAAGTTGTGTTAAATGCACTGGGATATCTTGGAAAGGACTGTGGCTGATAGACTGCCACATTGAGAAGTAATAGCTTTTGGCTTAGATAGAATATTCAAAAATGTTCTAATCAATTATCAAAAATATATTTCTCGATTGTCGGAAAACCCTGATGGAAAGAAATCTTGAAGGATGGTGATCTATCAACTTTGGAGCTTAATCCACAGAAACAGAGTAAAGTGTGTGTGTGTTGGCAGAAAACTGAATTTTCTGGACAGAAAAAATCTTGGTTTCTGGCTAAAAATGCAAGGAAGAAGATAATGATAAATGCATAAATTTCAAACTATTAAAGGCCTTTGCATTACACAGTTTGAAGTGACTCTGGGCAGCAAGGAAAACATGGGATCATTTCTTTACCTTGCCTGTGAAAATGAAATTTTGGCCATTTTTACATCTAAAAGAACATTCCACTTACACATTGTTTCTCAAGGCCTTTTTCCTTACTATTCATTCTTGTCTGCTGTCAAATGTCTGGCCCTGTGCAGCCTTTGCGGACTAGCTTCCACGAACGACTTTGCCAAAATCCTGAAAGTTACAAAAGATTGGGAAGGGAAGCTCTTCCCCACTGGGGCTGTCACAAAAGAAGGTGATGGGCTTCCCTTTCTACCCCATTGAAATGACGGGATGTCATTTCCAGGAGTCGACGGTGAGTAATTCAACAGCGAGCCAAAGGACATGGCTGAGAAGGGTGTAATAATTACAGCGGCATGTAGAAATCCTCCCGTGTATTTCCTTGCGGGAGGATGATCTCGGAGAATTTCTGCAAGGCCAGCTTCAAGTAATTACTGTCACTTCATGCTTATCTGTAGGCTCTCTTGCTAGGTAGTTTTTCTCTCCCCCCTCCTTTCCTGCCACTCCTTCCTGAATATACCGAGTTGACAAAAGGAGCCATTTGTCAAGATGGCACTATGGCACCACTTTCTCTCCCGCACCTCCTTTCCTTTTGCTGAAATTATGTGAGAGATTACGGTCTGGGCTGGGACGATATGTACCATATCATCTAAATAATAGAACCCACAATGATCAATGACAAATGGCCATTAGCTTCGACCGATTCAGCCATGTCATTGAGGGCCAATTTGAACGTCTTTATTTCAGACATGTGAAATTGCCACTGACTTTTTCTTCCCCAGGGTGCACGTGTGGCAATTATGTAGTTGCCTGGTCTGATACAAGGCAAGAGATGGAGACCAAAATGACTGATCATCACAGGTCATTTATTCCGTCGCAGAGTGTGCGGCAGTTGGGCTGGAGGGGAAATGTGGTTTGTAGGAAGAGGAGTACATTCCACAGCTGGAGAAGGAGATATATTGTGTTTATATTGTGTTTGGCATCGAATTGTTGCCTTTTGTTAGGCCGCTCTGAGTCCCCCCTCGGGGGTTGAGAAGAGCAGAGTAGAAATGTTGGGAATAAATAAATAAATAATAAATATATATCTCCAAGCCATGTCATAAGAAATTATTTGGGGTGGATGCAAACTTCTTAAATAATACTGGGTGTAAAACACACCAACAGAACACAACCTAAAGCCACATCCTTTTCACAAAATAATTGTCCCCAGAATTGGAATATGGGTGGAAAAGATTGAAGGAATTACTGAGATCTCACACTTTTCTTGAGCAGTACAACTCCTTTACCCACATAACTGATACCTGGTTTCACTTACCACATAGAACAAAATTTTCTAGTTCCGCCAGGCAATTCTATGGGTTGCTTCAATGGGACCTTACCATGGCTTCACCCTAGGACAGTGGATCTCAACCTGTGAGTCCCCAGCTGTTAGGATTTCTGAGAGTTGAAGGCCAAAACATCTGGGGATTCACAGGTTGAGAACCACTGCCCTAGGAGGACCAGAGGAGGACCTCGGAAATTCCTGGAGACCTCTTTAGGAATCTTCTAGGCCCTCCAGGGTGATGCTATGGTAAAACCTGACAGATGGTGTTCATTTCAATAGGGGCTACAGTCCACAGTTTTGGGTATCCAATGTACCCTATGGATACAAGAGTCATAGTGCATAGTATGAATCTAAGCTCATGCAATTGTAAGGGGATTGTGCTACTCTACTGTAGAATTCCATAGATTCCTGAATCACAGCACCCATCCACATTAACCCTTTAATACGGTTTCAAACCTCTTGAAGAAAGTGGTTTCACTGTACATGGGAAGTACTGGAATCAGTTTGAGCCCTGGATAGTGACTACACAAACCATAGAATACTGATGCATGTTAAGGGTTTTCCTTGCATTCTGTTGTGGGAGTTTGTTGTCTGTCCAACACAATTTAAAGCTAACTTTGTTTTGCATTAAATGGTCATTGTAGATGGGGCCATGGAGTTGGAAGAGAAACAAGGTCCATCCAGTCCAATCACCTGCCATGAAGATAGATACATTGAAAGTACTCCCAGCCAGGGAAAGCACTCCCTAACTGATAGTCAGCTTCTGTTTAAAAAACTCAGGGAGAGGAAACTCCACACTTCAAGGTAGTATTTTCCACAGTCTTACAGTTTTTACTGTCAATAAAATTGTCCTAATATTTAGGTGTAATCTATTTTCCTGAATTTTCAATTCATTGTTTTGAGTCCTTGTTTCTGAAGGGGCAGAAAACAATCTTGCCCCATCTTCAGTATGGAACTATATTCCATATATTCAGCTCCCTAAGCCACTCCAGACTCTTTATCATTTTAGTCATCCTCCTCTGGACACATTCCTGTTTGTCATTATCTGGAACAACATTTTGCAGTATATCACCTTCTGTGGCCGCTAGTGACATCCATTCCAGTAGACTGCTGAATAGTGTTGTGCAATTTGGCTAAACCCCCATGTCATTTTTATTGTCTGGATTTATGAACATCCCTCCCCCCCAATCCAAGTGGGCAAAATTCTGTTTATTGATCTGAAAGCTGAAAGATCTATTTTTGGTCTGGGAAGATCCGGCCAATTGGTGACAATGGGTGAACTTCTGAGACTCTCTTTCCATCTTTTTAGGGCATCAGTATTATGAAACCACTTTTTATGGGATTGTTTCTCTTTATATCCTTCAATAAATCCTGGGTTAAGGTACCAGACTTAAGAAACCACTTTTTCTGGGATTGTTTCTCCTCTTAGCTTTCAATAAGACCTGTGTTAAGGCATCAGACTTAAGAAACCACCCTTTCTGGGATTGTTTGCCCTCTATACCCTTTCAATGAATCTAAGTTAAGGCACCTTTTTAAAACACTTATTTCAGTGTAAGCCACATCACCTGAAGGAGCATTAGCCATTCTTTTTTTTTAAAAAAAAGATATAGATTACTTCAGCATTTTATGGAGGCTTTAGAAATGGCAACATACTTCTACCCCACATTTGAAGCTTGCATCATGTGAAGGGCACCATCGGTGGCAGTTCCTTAAGTGAATAGAAAGTAAAAGGGGTTTTTATTGTTATTAGAGTTAAAAAGCAAGGCAAATAATGTAGAGTTTGCAAGCAGCATTGAGAATTTAGATCACCAATGGACTGGAACATAAGTGGTGTCTCTCAAAAGCCTTCTTGCAACAGAAAAATGGAGGTCCAGCTTGACTAAAAGACAGGTCATGGCTTTCTTCTGTTCTGATGGACTCAACAGACAGGGCTCACAGGAAAACCCAGTGTAGGTATGGGACTGCCTCTCCGCACACCACGTGTGGCCAAATGAAACCAAAAGTAGCTGTGGTTAGCAGCCATGTGGTCTGTTGTGGCTGAAAAAAATAGCAGTAGCACTTGTGCTGTTATGGCTGGCTGAAAGATGGATCTATGCACAGGCCTATTGCTGAATCTCCATCAGATTTTAATAAGAACTCTCCAAGGTTCTGAACTCTATCTCCAAGGTAGGTTTAGCCTTTTTTGGTGAATACTTGCAAAGTTTGGTCCAAAACTTTAAATGTATTAATCAGCCCCATCGATATAGGAAACCTCTTTTTCATACCACACACATTAAGCACCCAGTACACACAACTGTTCCTCAGCAATGCCTGTTTATTTCCATTCCATTCTCTATTATAAGACATAATGATAGTTAATAACCACACCAGTAATGAGGAGGATGTTTCCATACTCTCAAACATTTTCTGACTCCCCTTTTCATGTCCTTGATTTTGTGGGTCAAATGAACCAATGGCTGTGAAATCCCACAGCCTCCCATGCTAATCCAGGGGTAGCCTGAAGTTCTTAATTTTGTCTTCCTTTTAAGTTGGAGACAGTTAATTACTTGGGACTCAAGATATGTACAAGTTATCCAGGTTTTCACCATTAATCAAATAAATGAAATGAAAATAATTAGTTGATAGTGACTTTCTGGCTTATTAAAATCAGATCCAAGTCCAATCAACATTGCTCAGAAAATCAAATATAGCATACAAATGAAACCTTCGGGCATCTTTCTCTCTCTCCTCTCCACCCCCACCCATGATGTTGCTTTCCCTTGTGTGTTGTCTTCTTAACCATTTTTAATCTTTACTTTTTTGTTTTGTACAAATTATCTGTTTGATTCACTCAATTGAAACTGGGTAAACCCAAGGAATCAGTGGAATGGAAATGTCGATAAGTTGTAAGGTATTTATTTGTCAATTGGTTACCATTTTGTTTGTTGTTTGTTTGTAGCAAAACAATTCAAAACAAAAATGTGGTTGTGGTATTAAACCACTGGTACTAGTTTTTATTCCATTAGAGGATTTTTGCTCTTATTCCTTCCCACCTGCTGTCTGTCATTCCTTCTTTCCCATTTTACTTCTCATTTCACCCCCCTTCTTTGTAATTGGATTGAAGAAGAGGCAATTACTTCCTTTTATTTTTTCTGGCTCCCAACCATGTGCTCATTAGAACAAATGTTACCATTACCCCTTTTATTTTATGATTATTAAATTTAGATTTGATTGCTAATACTCTGTGTTTTTACTGAAGGTTTAAATGGGAAGACTAATAACCCCCTTTAAAAATTAAAGGGAAAAAGATTGCAAAGGTTAGAAATGCAACAGCAGGTATGATATGACTTTCCTATGAGTCCTCAAAGGACCAGGGTTCATCCAGCCCTTCTCATCATTCTTGTACAGGTCAATGTTACAAGGGGCTGTTGAGAACAGGAAGAAATATGAAGAAGAGAATCAGATTATGAATACCTTATACTCCAATGATATTTATGATATTTTTTCCATATGTATCTGCCTGGGCTATGAGATCTTCAAAAGAGGTTCTTCTCTGCCCTATCACTTTCACAGATGTGATTGGTTGGACACAAGACAGGGCCTACTCAGTGGCTGCCCCTAAGATCTGAAACTTTGGAGTGGCTCTGGTCCTTCCTGGAGGGTCAGTCTCAGGAGGTGTTACTGGGTGACTACTGTTCAACTCCACAACCATTGTCTTGTGGAGTCCCTCAGGGTTCAGTACTGTCCTCAATGTTATTTAACATCTACATGAAGCCACTGGGGGAGATCATTCGGTGTTTCGGATTACGGTGTTATCTGTATGCAGATGTCACTCCTTCCCACCTGTCACTAAGGAGGCTATCCAGACCTTAAACCGGTGCTTGGCTGCTGTGTCAGACTGGATGAGGGCTAGCAAATTTAAACTGAATCCAAACAAGACAGAGGTTCTCCTGGTCAGTCGAAAGGCCGAACAGGGCATAGGGTTACAGCCTGTGTTGGATGGGGTTACACTCCCCCTGAACATGCAGGTTCGCAGCTTGGGAGTGATCTTGGATTCATCGCTGAGCCTGGAACCCCAGGTCTCAGCAGTGGCCAGAGGAGCTTTTGCACAACTAAGACTTGCGCAACTAAGTCTGACCTGGCCACAGTAGTCCACATTCTGGTTACATCCCAAATAGATTACTGCAACATGCTCTATGTGGGACTGCCTTTGAAGACAGTTTGGAAACTTCAGCTAGTACAACGGTTGGCAGCCAGATTACTAACTGGAGTGACATACAGGGAACATACCACCCCCCTGTTATGTCAGCTCCACTGGTTGCCGGTCCATCTCTGAGCCCAATTCAAAGTGCTGGTTTTGACCTATAAAGCTCTAAATGGTTCTGGCCCAGCTTACTTGTCAGAACGCATCCACCCCTACGTCCCACCTCAAAATCTAAGATCATTCAGGGAGGCCCTTCTCTCGCTCCCGTCAACAGCTCAAATGTGCCTGGTGGGGACGAGAGTCAGGGCCTTCTCGGTGGTGGCTCTCTGCCTATGTAACACACTCCCAACTGAGATAAGATCAGCCACCTCCATCCTGGCTTTTTGAAAGAAATTAAAGGCATGGGTCTGGGATGTAATGTAGCACTTTAAATGGATGCACTTTAAATGGACGTATTGCAATGATGATACAACTAACGAGACTGGTTTACTGTTTTAATGTTGGCTTATGTATGGTTTTTAATTATGTATTGTTTTAATTATGATATGTTAATTTGTGATTTTATTATTGTAATTGCTTGTAATAGCCTCTTAATGGGGCACAATGTAAGCTGTCCTGAATCCCCCTTCGATGGTTGAGAAGTGGCGGGCTAGAAATGCAGTAAATAATAAAAAATAAAATAAACAACTCTCTTCCCAGGGAGGCCAGAACTGTTCTTTGCTGGCCTTTCCTTTTCAGAAAATACCTTTCTATTATTATTGTGGCATCCTTTTGGTTTCTGTTGAAAATTGGGCACCAAGGTCCAAATCTGAGAGCAGGAAAATGCTTAAGCTCTGAATCTGAGATTTTAGAAGAAATGTAGATTGTTAGCCCCATGGCAGAGATCCATATTCTTCCCTCAGTAGACTTTTCTGGTTGGATTTATGTGTTTTATAAAAGGACTACCCTGGACCCTTCTCTGTTGGCACCCCCTTGTTGTGGGGGAGAGGCTTGCATATCCTAATGAAGTTGTGAGCTATGCTGGCGGTGGCATAATAGCCACCGGTAAGGCCTCTCATGCTAGACAGGTCACAACCGAAGGGTCTGACAAAGAGCGTCAAAGAGCAGGATGGGCTCTCTAGTCTTTGGCAACCATCCTAGGAAAAGGAAAACTTTGATTTCAAACATTTTTCAAACATGGGCAGATGGTGCTCGTTTAACCCTGTAAGGTCAACCATCTAAGAGAAGGAAACTCAAACCAAACCTACGACCTGAGGACCTCGCTGCCACCATCCTAAGCTTACTAGGCTCCAGCAGATGAACCTTTGGTTTAAAAGGTGAGGCCAGTTCTGTGCATGCTGCCCTCCACCAGAAAGGTCCATTGCACAGGCTCAAATGACACATCCAACCTCCGAATCATCAACGTGCTTGTAGAAAGCATGGGATGAGTCCTTCCTGAATCTTCGTTCACAAAGAAAAGTCAAGAAAAAAACCCTGGACCTAGAGGTGGACCAAAAAAGGTAGACTGTCACATTGGATGATGTTGGAAAATTACCTCCACAATTTGGGTCATTTGGCCTTGTCGTATCTGGCCTGAAAGTGAAATGGTGACAAAGGGGAAAGTCCACATTACAGGCATCAGTAAGAGCCAGAGGTGTCTGCCATTGGATCTATCAGGGATGCAAAGGTGACTGGCAGACCTGTTCTGAAAGCAGAGCCTGGACCATTCCATATAGGCATTGAAGAACATGAGTCATAACCATTGCTCCCTTCTCAACGAGAGAAAGCAAAGCAACAACTACCAAAGAGCGGGAAATACCTTGGGATGATTTGAAAGAAAAACACTGAAATAACTAGGCCAGATGTGATTATTTACAGACAGGTCAGCTATAAATTGCATTAAAAAGGTAAAGGTAAAGGTTTCACCTTGACATTAAATCTAGTTGTGTTCGACTCAGGGGTGGTGGTGCTCATCTCCATTTCTAAGCTGAAGACTTGGACATTGTCCATAGACATCTCCAAGGTCATGTGGCCAGCATGACAGCATGGAGCACCATTACCTTCCCACAGAAGTTTTACCTATTGAGCTACTCACATTTGCATGTTTTCAAACTGCTAGGTTGGCAGAAGCTGGGCCTAATAGTGGGAGCTCAGCCCACTCCCCCGATTTGAACCACCAACCTTTCAGTCAGCAAATTCAGCAGCTCAGCAGTGTAACCCGCTGTGCCACCATGATGTAATAAAATTTGAAAATATTTCTGTTCCTGGTTTGAAAGTGTTATTTCTGTTTAATTGTGCGGTACTTACAGTACTTTGAAAGTAGTTGCTATACTCCAGTAACTTTGTTTTTGTGCCTGCCACAAACTATGTTAAATTGTTTGGAAAACTATGAGATATTCATTGCAAAACTATAGCAAAATGTGCTATAGCTGGATGTCCCACAAAAACAAAGTTTTTACAGTTTAATAAACTTTTCCCATTTTTCATGATAGAAGCAATTTGGAAATGATAGTTTGAGCATACTGAACTCTCAGAAAGCAAAGGCATCACAATCTCAGCCATCTATGTGGACGATTTTGGGTTTTGGAGTATTTCATATTTTGGAATTTGAAATAAGCCATTCTCAACTCATACCATTATTCGTATCTCCACAATTAGGCTCCTTATTTCAGTGGTTTTCAACCTGTGTACTATGGACCACTAGTGGTCCGCAAGAACTAAAATATGGTCGGTGGCCTCACCACTTCTACAGTACATAGTTGCAATGAGAGCAACTGGTCCCGCAAAACCTTCTTATAGTACGGAGGCTTATTAAATATGCTTTTCTGTGGGCAAACAGATGGTGTCTACTGGATGGCATGTTCTGTGTCAGAAACTAGAGCTTATGTGATCTATCCAATGCAAATGGAGAGGACTAATACAATACTTTTATAGTAACCAGGTATTTTAGGAGCTACAACTACTTTCCTGCACATTTAAAATGGGTAACCAGATACCATGAGAAATGCAGCTATTACAATTCTTCCCACATATGCAGCTGTGGTGGGCATTTATCATGGGAGCTGCAGCCATTACCATTCATCCACACATGCTCGGTGCATCTAAGGCCAGATGTCAGGAGAAATGCATGTGCTGCTTTCCCCACACACATATATGCAATGAACTTCAGGTGCCATGGGGATTGCAGAAATTACAATGCTCTTGCAAATGTAACTGCACTTAGGGTGGACATATAATGGGAACAAGTGTTGCTTACTATTCTCTCAGTTTCTGAACTGCTTACACACAACCCTTGCTTTCAGATATTCTAGACTGCTGTTGTCTTGTATTCTTTCCCTGTATGATGCCTAACCAGTTCTCAGCAGGAGTCAGGAGCTAAGCCTGCAATATAAATAATGCATTTTATGTTTTTCTTCTGTTCTCAAATGAGAAAATCAAAATCGAATTCCATATTTGCACTCAGGAAATAAGAAGAGGCTGGGTTACAGAGGCTAAACAACTTCAATAAAATAATTATAACAATAATAATTGAAATATTGTTGCAAATGAGGTAGACTTTCACATTTTTTCTCTCTGATTGTGAGCATGTTTGCCTTGCACACACACGTGCGTGTGGGTGTGTGCCCAAACGGTTCCTGAGCCAAATTAAATTCTGCATAAAATATGACCACAAGCGCAGTTGTAATAACCATTCCTTTCTTTGCATTTTCATTCCTTTTTTCCTTTTTTTCTTCTATGGAATGTATTTTCCCGGAGGACATTCATGAAAGGAAGCATTTGTTTATTATTATAAGCAATAAATAAAGAAATAAAGAAAGGTGGAAGGTGTGTGGGAATGGAATATCAATTTTCAGAGCTGTGATGAAGTGAATGCACCCTCCGCTCCCTAAAAATAAAAAAATCTGAGAAAGCAACAAATAATGATGTTTAAAGAACAATGTTCTGAGTCCTCAAAATCTGGAATAATTTTTAAAAATTGAATTCATTTATGCAGCTCTATTCATCTTATTCTGACTTTGATAATATGCTTGATTACAAGTGTGTTTTGAACATTGAACTCATTGCCTACCTAAGACCCATCTGCACTGTCCTATAATTCAGTTTCAGAATATAGGTTAACTGCACTGAACTGGATTATACCAGTCTACACTACCCTATAATCCAGATCAATGCAGTTAATCCACTTTCTGAAACTGGATTATAGTGCAGTGTAGATCCAGCCTAAAACAGCATATAGCTCACGAACAGTGATTCTGGGATCTGTAGTATCTCACAAACAATGTCTTCCCTGTCCTTAATTTAGATAATCCATGGTGAATATGCCTATGAATGGCCACGAAGCATGCTAGCAAGGTGAAATGAAAGCACTGGGTGCAGAAACACCCAGGGGTGCTCACACTTTTTCAGCATGCGAGCTACTCTTAAAGCAACCAAGTCCAAAAGATCTACCTGCCCCCGCTGCCATGTGCTCCTGTGCGCTCCCGCTGCCGCACGCTCTTGCCACCGCGCGTGCTCCTGCTGCTGTTTTCCGCCCGTGCAGTGCTTCTTCCGCCTGCGGGGCATTGCAGGAAGGAGAAAGCACGAGGTGGGGCATCCAGAGGGAGCGCTCCGCCCTGCCTGTCTCGCCGGCAATGGAGGCTGCACAGCTGCTTCTGGACGAGAGAGAGGCAGGGCGCTCCCTCCAGGGGCTCCGCCTCATGCTTCCCTCTTCCTGCAATGCCCCGCAGGTGAAAGAAGCACCGCGAGGAGAGCGTGTGCACGCAGGGTGTGCGCGCGCATGGCTGGAGCGCCCCATTTGGCTGGTGAGGCCCGAAGATCACCTGGAAGAGGGCCGAAGATCTACTAGTAGCTCCCGAGCTACCTAATGAGCACCCCTGCACTAAGAAATATACCTTTAACCACCAGCCCACAGAAGATATGGGAAAATGATGATGGTCTTCAAATCTTCTTCTTCCTCCTCCTCAAATAAGTGGCAAACAACTGTAGCTTTAATAGGCTTATTGTGGCAAGATCCATGACTTGTTAGTGTTTCTGCACCCAGTGCTTTCATTTCACCTTCCTAGCATGCTTTGTGGCCATTCATATTTTCATATTTTCCATGGACTCAACTCAAATCTCAGAGTTCCACAATTATTCAAGTAACATAATGATAGCAGCAACAATAGTAATTAAAAAGGGGACACATGGGCAATGAAGAGCAATGCACAATTTAGGTGAAGTTAAGTCAAACTGGCGAGATAAGCTGAAAGCATGACCGGCGTTTATAAAGCTCTTTCAGCTAAGACTGTGTGATGGGGACAGTGACTATCCTGGCATCTTCCAGCACTCTACTAGATGAATGAATTTGCAGTGCCAGAACACGTGGTTAAGACATCATAATGTCATAGTGTATGTTTCCTGACTGTGAGAGCTGTTCAGCAGTGGAACTCTCTGCCCTGGAGTATGGTGGAGGCTCCTTCTTTGGAGGCTTTTAAACAGAGGCTGGATGGCCATCTTTTGGGGATTTACCTGCTTCTTGACAGGGGGTTGGACTGGATGGCCCATGAGGTCTCTTTCAATTTTATAATTCTACTAGCTTGGGGACCCGGCCCTGCCCGGGTTATTTGAGAAGCGCAGCAGGATGTAGAGTGGGTCATGGGGGCTCTGTGTGCCAAGTTTGGTCTTGATCATTATTGGGAGTTGCAGTGGTATCATGAAATTACTGAAGGTAGTGCAAGTCCCATCATCTCTGTGCCCCCCCAAAGTGTAGTAGGATGTAGATTGGGTCATGGGGACTCTGTGTGCTAAGTTTGGTCTGTATTGGTGAATGGATGAGGGGTGCATTGTTTTTTGGAAGTGAGTGAAGGTACTTCAAGTCCCATCATCCGTGGTCCGTCTCACAGTAAACTGCACCAGGCTGTAGAGTGGGTCATGAGGGCTCTGTGTGCCAGATTTGGTGTTGATCAGTCATTGGAATAGGTTAGTAGCAGGATTGGGAAGTGAGGGAAGGTACTGCAAGTCCCATCATCCATGTTCTGTCCCCTCCAAACTTCAGTAGGATGTGGAGTGGGTCACTGGGGCTCTGTGTGCCAAGTGTGGTCTTTATCGGTGTTTGTTGGGGGCCGCAGTGGTCTGTGGGAACAGAGGGGTGTGAAAATACTACAAATTCCATCATCCATTGTCAGTCGTCTCCCGAACCTCTCCAGGACGTGAAGGCAGTCATGGGGGTTCTGTGTGCCAAGTTTGGTCTCAATCAGTAATTGGATGAGGGTCACAGCAGACTTGGGAAGTGCCTCCAAACTTCAGCTGAGGACCCGGCAGTGCCCGGGTTATTTGAGGAAGGCATTGTGTGCCAAGGTTGGTCCATATCAGTTGTTCATTTGGCTCGCAGTGGTTTCGGGAAGTGAGTGAAGGATTATGGACCATGGACCATAATCCATGGTCCATCCTCCTCCAAATTGCACCAGGATGTAGGGGGTTCTGTGTGGCAAATGTGGTCTTGAACAGTCATTGAATGAGGGTCGCAGCAGTCTCTAGGAAGTGAGTGGAGGTACTTCAAGTCCCATCATCCATGGTCTATCCTCCAGGGTGTAAAGTGGGTCATGGGGGCTCTATGTGCCAAGTTTGGTCTTGATCGGTCACTGGATGAGAGTCGCAGTGGTCTCAGGAAGTGAGTAAAGGTACTGCAAGTCCCATCATCCATAATCCGTCCTCCCACAAACTGCACCAGAATGTTGAGTTGGCCATGGGGGCACTCTTTGCCAAGTTTTGTCTTTATTGGTAATTGGATGAGTGTCGCTGTGGTCTCCGGGAGTGGAGGTAGTTCACGTCCCCTCATCCCTGGTCCATCCTACTCAAGCTGTACCAGCATGTAGTGTAGGTAATGGGAACTCTGTGTGCCAAGTTTGGTCTTGATCAGTCATTGGATGAGGGTCGCAGCGGTCTCAGGAAGTGAGTGGAGGTACTTCAAGCCCCATCATCCATGCTCTGCTCTTCTCCAAACTGCACCAGGACATAGAGGGAGTGGAGGTACTTCAAGCCCCATCATCCATGCTCTGCTCTTCTCCAAACTGCACCAGGACATAGAGTGGGTTATGGGGGCTCTGTGTGACAAGTTTGATATTTATCGGTCTTTGTTGTGGGCCACAGTGGTCCCTGGGAAGCAAAGCGCTTTGAAGTACTACAAATCCCATAATCCGTGGTTCATCTTTCTCAAACTGCACCAGGACGTAAAGGGCATCATGGGGGTTATGTGTGCCAAGTTTGGTCCAGGTCCGTCACCCGTGCTGGTCAGAGTAAGTGAGTGAAGGTACTGCAAGTCCTTCAAACTGCACCAGAATGTAGAGTGGGGTTTTTTTGGGGGGTGTCTGTGTACCAACTGTAATCTTGTTCTGTCATTTTTGGGGCCTAGTCAGGAAAATAAAGTTAAGTAAGCCTTTCTGTCAATTCAGGCTGAGGCCTAGTCAGGAGAATCAACTTGAGGAAGCCTTACTGTGAATTCAAGCTGAGGCCTAGTATCGAAAAATCAAGTTGAGGAAGCCTTACTGTCAATACAGGCTGAGGCCTAGTTTGTAAAATCAGCTGAAGGAAGCCTTTTTGTAAAGAACTCTGTCTGGCACCTTGAGATTTGGGATGTTGGGATGCTGGCCTATCCATGGCCCAGCCTCCCTCAAACTGCACCAAGACGTAAAGTGGGTCTTGGGGGTTCTGTGTGCCAAGTTTGGTTTTGTTGTCTCATTGTTGGGGGCTGCAAAGTGTTTTGGACTTAAACTCCCACCATGCCTGACTGCCTCAGGGCTTTTCCTTACCTCCCTCTGGCACTTTAGAGTCTTGGAATGTTCGTGGCTGGCCAATGGGAGTCGTTTATGCAAATAATGCTGCCACATATCCTTCCTGGCCTGTGAAAGTGGCTGCCACATATCCGCCCTTCCGCCCTCCCGCCCTCCGCATACCCGCATACACACATACAAACATTCCGTTTTATAAAGGTATACAGATACAGATACAGATTAAATCCTTGAAGTGTTGGACTGTCCATTAGTCTGTGTTGGCAGCTGACAGAATTGGGAGGTTCCTTTCTGTGGCTGTCTTCATGTAGGGATGGACAACTTCTACAGATCCAAAGGTCCACATGGTACCAACCACCCAATTTCACAGGTTAAGAGAAAGCATGGAAAGATTCTCTTTATTTCTTTGGCCTCTCCCAAGAAGGTTTAGCCCCAAGCATTTAACACCAGTTCAGGTTTTGGAATAAAGGTCCCCAGGTCTAAAACACTGGAGGCCAAGGATTGAGATGGATCAGTAATGGCAAAAAAATGATGAAGTTTGTTTCCATGTTGCTTTTGAGGCTCTGGGCACCATACCATTGGTCACTGGGAGGGATAGCCCCGAGGGTACTTGCAAAAATGGTTTTGTGATTTTTCAGGCACTCAGTAGACACACTTGGCTCTAAACCCCATCTGTTCCAAATTGACAGTCTCAGTAATTCTCCTGTCCCAATCTTTAGCTGTTTCTAAAATGCCCTAGTTTCTTTCCATGCCTCCCACTTTTCTTACTTTAATAGTTGCAAAGTGAGTCAAAAATGGAAAAAAGTAATTTCCATTCATTTAACTTCTGGAGGGAATGGAGGAAATGTCCTTCTGTATAGATTCAGTCAGGGTTTTTTTTATTTTCCCCCTCCAGGCTTTCTTGAGTTCAGTAGATAATTCCAGTCTTCCTTTGCTAAAATAATAGTTCTATGTGTTCCTTCTGAATAACAATTGTTCTCTTGGCAGGGAGTTGGACTGGATGGCTCACGAGGTCTCTTCCAACTCAAGGATTTTATGATTATTGTTGCGTGGCAGCATCAGTTTCACCACACTGACATTTCTCAGCCCTTGGCCCCAGTTTGCATGTATGAAATGCTGGAATGCATGGGTTTGGCACCACTTTAAATGCCATGGGTCAATGTAATGAAATAATGGGAGCTGTAGTTTGGTGAGACACCAGCATTTTTTTGGTAGAGAGGACTAAAGACTTTGTTAATCTACAACTCTCATGATTCCAAAGCATTTAACCATGGGAGTTAAAGTTGTGTCAAAGAGTATTGGTTCTGCAGGTTTGATGTAACCTAAGTTTCTCTACTTCAAAACAAGGAGAATTGTGTCCAAAGGGGTTCTTCAATCATGTTGTTATCAGCAATGTCTATGTTCTGGAAATATTTGTGTTGTTGTTTGGGATGGTAAAACTAAAATGGTCAGATCTCAAGTTTGGAGCCTCTTCTCTGAATCTCTAGTTGAAGGGAAGGAATCTCAGAATGATATCATGTTCTTGAAATTTCTTCTTATCTCTCTCTGTTGGAATGACAATCTTTGAACAACAAGGGGTGGGACTACTTAGCCCATATCACTTAGCCCATATCAGGTTTTGATCTCAGATACAGCTGTTCAGTTCATCAATTAGATTCTAGGCTCCTTCTACACTGCCCTATATCCCAGGATCTGATCCCAGATTATCTTATTTAAACTGGATTATATGAGTCTACACTGCCAGATAAGCACATAATCTGGGATTCGGTTCAGGGATATAGGGCAGTATAAAAGAGGCCTCAGTCCCCCAAGCCATTTCACAACTGAGAAAGTGAGATCCAAAGTAAATTTCCCAAAGATTTTGGAGTACTACTTGGTGCAGGGCTGAAAAGGTGGTCCCTGATTAATTGAAAGATGTCCACCACGATGTTATGTGAATTTTGAAAGAAAATGTATTAAGAAAACTATAGTTAGGCACATAGTTAAATAAAATTGTCATTCAGATTATTGCAAAGAAGAAAAACGTGATGTGGAAATGAGACTGATGCACATTTGCCTACATCAAAGCAAGAGGAGAGGAGATTTTTATGTTTGGAAACATTTTCAATTGAGCACAGGACGTATTGGAAAACCTCAAAGTAAATACTTTTTATATCATCAGTTGGAAGAATGATAAAGCAGACACAGACACATATATACCCAAATGGATGGGATTAAAGTGTTCTTTGTGTGCCGTAACTCTTGTTGAAAATGTGTGTGTGTGTGTAGCCATTCAGAGAATGGATTCAGCCTATTTATATCTGCACCTTTGACTGATATGATCAGGGGTGAGAATATTTGCAATAGCCTGCCATTTGTCTGCCCCCCCCTTGATGAAATAAAATAAAGCACCTGAGACAAAATGCTAACAGAAAAGCCCATAAATGAGCAAACAATAAATATTGTGTCTAAATGCAAAAAGAAGCAATTGATGAAAAAAAACACCCTGAAAGTCTCCAAAACTTCATTTGATCGCTAAACAGACTCCCTTGGGGAATATATATATATATATATATATATATATATATATATATATATATATATCTCAAATACATACACACATACACACACATTCAATTCCATGAGCTAAAGTATGACAGGTGAAGAGAAAGAACTGTATTCATCATTGGTTTTCCTCTTTTTCATAATCCACTTCACCATCCAACTTGTTGGCTGGTGGAGCATTTTGTCTCCTCCCCTCGGAGAAGAGATTGGTTAATTTTACAGAATCTGCTGGAAGGGAGGAGGGGCTGGCATGGTGGTGCCAGCCCCCTTTTTCCCTCAGTCTGCATCAAGACATCGAAGAGGGAGGCAGCTTGCAAGAAGAGGCCCTCAGTTAGATGACGAAGGTTGGTTTGGGGCCTGTTAGGGAGCAACTGGTGGAGTTTAGTCCCCTGATGGGGCTCCCTTGCTCCCTTAGGGCATCAGCTGCCTTATGGGGCCTTGGCAATACAATTTCAGGCCCTTTGCGATCCCTTCCCCAGGGGGCCTTAATTTTTGGGAGGGCATAAATAGGCTTCCTGGAGGTTCCCATTCGCCCCCAACCACACCTCACCTTAAGGACCCAGAAGGCACAGTGCCCTGTTCCTGGGAGGTCCGGGGGGCTCGGGAGCCACCTTCCTGGTTCCGTCTTGGGTGCCTGTGTGTCCCGGGCTTGCTTGGCGGTGGCCGGGTGCGCTGCTTTGGGCCAGCACCTTTAGGCTGGGGCGCTGCCCTGGATGGGTGCCGGAGTTTCCCGGACCTGCCTGGTTGCAGGTGGGCAAGCCGCTTTGAGCAAGGCCCTTGTCTTGGCCTTTGGAAGGTCGCTCGTGTGCGGGCCTGCCTGAGCTGGGCGGACTGGGGCTGGAGTCATCAATGCTGGGCGGGCAGGGCACGCTGCGGCCTAGCGGAGCTGATGGTAGCTCGGCGGCCCCCTGGTGGCAGATGCGCCCTGTGGCGCAGCTCCTTTGTGGCACGCATGCGCCGTAGCGGCCGCTCCTACTTCGCGCCGTGTGGCGCAGCTTTTATTTTGGCGCGCATGCGCCTGGGTTTTGGTGGCGACCGCCATTTTGAAGCATGGCGGCTCCCTATGGGGGCCGCCATGTTGCCGTACGGCTTCGGCATGGGAGGCCGCCATTTTGCCGTACGGCAGAAGTCGAGTGTGGGGGCCGCCATGTTGGCCACATGGCGGCCTGCCCTGGGGGCCGCCATTTTGAATGGCGGCCATTTTGTTTTCGGCCGAATTAAATATGTAATGGGAAAATAGTACACAAAATAATAATAATAATATTAAAGTATAATAATAATACACAAAATTAAATGGAATGAAATAAAATGAATGCTTAATAATACTACTGCTATAAATAATGATAGTAATAAAATATTTTAAATATAAAATGAATATATATAATAAAATGAATGGAAATGATTAATTGATAGTATTTGTTTAATTATATAAATAATTTTTGGAAGGATATGAACAAAGAGTTATTATATCAATAGAACGAACTAAGTGAATTATTGTGGGTTCAGTTTGCTACTGACCTAAGTAAATAAATGATATATATATATGCAAAATATATTTAGATATTTATAGAGAGAGAGAAAAGAGATATATTTATGCATATGCATAAATTTTTTTACTAAGAATAATACTAAAACTAAATAAAATGAAAAGGGTATACAGGCTTATTATTGGCTGGAACAAAAGAAAGCCTTATATGCCTAGCGTGTTTAATATACATGGAACAAGTGTGCTTGTTTTGTTCCTATATTGTATGTATTAAAATTTACAGACATGTATTATCGGCTATATTTACTCCTCGGAATATGTACAAGAAGTCATGTGTTCAAAGCAAGCCTGGGGGCAGAGGGAGCTCCTGACTGTTGACAGTCTAGCTCGCTGTTGACCTAGGAAGCCTTACTTGATAATTGCATCCGCAGGTGGTTGCCAACTGCATTAAAATAATTTCTCCGAGTCATATCGCATGGCATTGGCCACCGTAGCTTTTGTGGATAGTCCAGCTTGCTGTTGACCTAGACAACCCTATGGGATAGTGGATCCACGAGTTTGCAGCTCCCGACTGTGGATAGTCCAGCTTGCTGTTGACCTAGACAACCCTAGGGGATAGTGGATCCACGAGCTTGTAGCTCCCGTCTGTGGATAGTCCAGCTTGCGGTGACCTAGACAACCCTAATGGGTAGTGGCAGCCACGACGTGGTAGCCAAACGCATTAAAATCATTACCACCCAGGAGGTCACTGGGTTCAAGGCAGGCCTAGCGGCAGAATGAGCTCCCGATTTTTGTAAGTTCAACGGCTGTTGAGCTAAGAAGAATTACCAATAGTGGCTTCCGTAAGTGGTCGCCAACTGCAAGGGAATAGCTCCCGACAGTGATAGACGAGCTTGATGTTGACCTACGCAACCTAAATGAGGGTGACAGTGCAAGTTTGGGGCCAACTGCGAAAAACTTTCTGCTGACCGGGTCGACATAGGTACAAAGCAAGCTTGGGGGCAGGGAGAGCTCCCCAAGGTTGATAGCCCAGCTTTGCCAAGGGAAAGTTGGAGCTGCGATTTGGTTCCAACTGCATTAAATCTCTAACGAACATGAAGGCATGTGTTTAAAACAAGGCTGGGGGGATTGAGCTCCTGACTGTTAATAGCCTTGCTTGCTGCTACCTATGTAACCTTAGTGGATAGCGGCATGGGTTAGTGGGGAGACAGCTGCTCAAGAAGTTATGGGTTTAAAGCAAGCGGGAGGACGGAAGGAACTCCCTGCTGTTAATAATCTAGCTCGCTGTTGACCCATGCAACCTTAAGGATAGTGGCCCCTGCTAGTGGTACCTAGCTGCATTAAATCGCTGCGGACCATGAGGTCATGTTTTCGTAAGCCAGCCTGTGGGCCGAGTGATCCTGCGAATGCCAATATTATAGGGTACGGTTGACCTTCGCAACCTTAGGAATAGTGCATTGGCTGGTTGTTGCCAGCTGCATAAAACCCCTGCCGACCAAATAAGTCAGGCGTTCAAAGCCAGAAGGTGGAAAAGGGCGACACCTGAACATAGTCCTAGTTCCAAAGCTACAAGGGAGGCCTATGAAATTATTGTCTTGCTTCATAACGGTAATACAGTACTGTTATACATGGTAAAGTGAATACGGATATGTAGGTGGTTGTTTATTCATTGGATCGGATCTTCACAGATCCCGATATGCCCAAAGGGAACATTGGGGGGGGGGGGGGGTTGCGAACATCGGACATTGACATGGTGATTTGTGGCTGCTGGGATTCGTAGTTCACCGGCACACAGAGCTTGGGGAGCCACCGAGGCGGGAGATGGGGCGAACTTGCCTCACAGTGCTCCCGGGAGGGACGCACTGACATGAGGCACCCTCCGTCCTCGCATACTCTTCCTTAATTCATTGGCTTACTTCCTTGTTATTACAAGGGGACCCCAAGACGGGACCCCATTCATTGGGATATATTTCATCCTATGAGTGGACCTGTTGTTCGCATTGTAGACAGGTGCATGGGCTTGAAAAAGGAGGCTTGGGTTATTGTCAACCCTTAGCTTGGAAAAGGATCCCAGCAGGTGGTTCCTCAGATTTCAGTTCATGGGATCTGGGTCCATGACATGCCGCAATTTTAAGCTGCGTTCTGCACACGCACCCCCTAACAGACAAACCTCATCAGCAATGTTAAGATAAGTAATACTGATGAATCAAAACAGGGGGTGTTGGCAATACACTAGACTTGAATTGACTGTTAAATTTCTAGGGGTAGCCTCTTATGCCTCAGGGCCTGGAGGCTTGGAAGTAGAGGTTGGTTTTATATTTTGGTTCGCGTACTCTACATGATATGTGGGGTTGCACTTTGGGTTACTATTATACCGTTGGGATGGTTTGTTGGTTTTCAGTCTGGTTCCGTCGATAGGGGGCTTTAGCAGTGGCGTGGGCCCAGCCGTTAGTCCTGCCCAAGCTACCAGACTATTTGTGCCGGTCGCAACTGACATTTTTAAGGGTATTATATGTTGCGCCGGCTCCCATCTTTGGGTGTTTTGGTACGGGACGATTAATGAGTTTAGGTATATGGAGGGCATATGCCCTTCCGCAGTATACCCCCTCCCCTCCCCCTGTTTTATCACGAGCAAAACACCGTTTTGGGTGTTTTCAATAGGTGGGGTTTGTCCCCATAAGCGATTGGCCGTGCCAGCTTATCACTTCTGGGCAGGTCAGATTCCATTAACGGTTGGCGACATAAAGTTGACCGGGCGGCCATGCCCTCAGGGCCAGACTCCGGATAACGGAGAACCGAGCTCCCTGCAAGGTCGAAAAGCCTGAAGCTCAAGGCTTACGCTGACACGCAGGAGCGGGTGGTCCGGGCGGACGCTTGGACAGATTCTTGGCAGCCCTATGGGATCAGCGAGAATATTCCTAGTAGCGAAAGGTGACAGGTAGAGGCAGTCTCGGTTGAGTTCGGCAGAACAATAACGCGTAATGGCATGTGGTGTACAGGCATACGTCATTAAACTGGCGGAGCGTATTGAAACCGAGCTTGGAACTCCCGAGTTTAATGCCAACAACAAACCATTACAACAAGCATGGTTCCAGTTTAAAGTGCCACACATACCTTTTCCTAGGTGTACATTCCCCCGTATTATGGCCAGTGAGGTCTTGGGACGTCAACCGGACTAGCAAAATTGGGCCTGGCTACCGTTTGGCAAGCCGGATGGTATACAGCTAACAAATTACCAGTTGTAGGCAGGAACCAGTAAGGTGCTAAGGATGACGGGTTGTTGAACAATACAGGTTTCGCAACCTCTCCTGCTGCATTGGAGAAGTCTCCGTGGCCAATGCTATGGGACATGACTCGGAGATGATCAAACCCTGGGCAGATGTAAATCAAATGCCTTCAGGAAATATGTGGTACTCCGTTGTCAACAACAACAACAACAACAACAATTTTATTGATTAGCCAGAAGCCATATCAAATACACACAGAACACAGACACATTGCAATGATTCTAAAAACAATCTGGAGAGAATTCTAGACCATTACATCAATTAAACCCCTGTTTTGCCCAGCAGGAGGGATTCTAAGGGAGGTGGTAACAATTCACAGGTCCTCATCTCCAACACAATTTATTCCAATTGCATCTATGTAATCAGATCTTAGTTTCATGGCTTTACAGAGGAAACGAGCAGTAGCATCTGTTATCAGCTTGTTGAGCCGGCCAGCAGAAGTGAGACTTTTGCTAGAGGGTCCCAATGATTTTTTCCCACGAGAAATATCTCTAGCAGTTGTTTTCTCTCTTTTTGATAGATTTTGCAATAGAGCAGAAGATGAGTTAGATCTTCAATCTCAGGGGCACCACAAATACAGATACGCTCTTCATAGGGAATTTTCTTGAACCTCCCATATCTCACCATGGAATCTAATTGCTCAAACCTGGCTCTAGTGAAAATTTTCCTTAGGTGGTGTAACCTTCCTTGCTGTAAGTAAGTGGTTAATTGGAAGGATTTCTTAAAACCACTCAACCATCTCAGGAAACGGTAGAACCCAAAGAGTCTATATCGGTTTGGGCCGCAATGTCATTAATTCGTTGACGCACTTCTTTGAAGTGCTTACTTAACTCTTGACCAGATAGGTGAACTGGGAATATTACCTGAATGCCACACCTTCTGATGTAATCAAACAAATGGTCAGCCCCCGATTTATAAGAACTGCTAGATTGTTCCAGCAAACATAATTTTGGGAGGCGAGACGCCTCCATCTCCATGACCTTGAGCCAGTAGTTAAAGGCTCTGATCTTAGATTGTGTGCTAATAGAGAACATTCCCAACTCCGCCCCTAACTGCCGCTGCCAGGAGCTTCTATCGACCCCTAAAAACCACTTCAGATGTTGAGCTTGGGCCTTATCCAGGAGGGGAGTATCATTTGCACCCCAGATTTCAGAACCATAAAGAAGCGGGGAGATTTTGTGATTGTAAACTTTCAGAAGGGGAACGAGGGAGCCCGGTTGCCGTTGATTCAGCAGCTTTAAGAGTAAGCTCGTTCTGCCCTTGGCTTTAGTTGAACACCTGTGGAAATGATTGTGCCATAGACCATTTTCTGCAAAGTCTAATCCTAGGTAAGTGAAGGATCTAACTTGTTCTAATTGTTCGCCTTCTATTTTCCATTTCATTTTGGAGGGCGTTTACCAAAGATCATCATTTTGATTTGGTTTTGTTTATCTTTAGTGCGTTTCTAAGGCAGTAGTCACTAAGTTTTCTTAATAACCTCCTCATCCCTATTTGGGTGTAGGAGAGTAGGATCATATCATCTGCATACAGAAGTGAGTTGATTTGCAAGTTAGCTACTTTAGGCATATGGACATCCGCCCCTCTGTTGTCATAAGTTGATTGTGCCGATTCGGGAGATCCGCTTTGCTGATCCTGGGTTTTAGTATCCGGTCGGTGAGTAGTTATTTTCACGGGGCTGCAAATCGGGACTTAAGGAGTCATTATGGTTAGCATTTTGAGGCGATTCAGTTTTGCAACCCAGCATTGGAGAAGCTTCGGCGGCCTATGCTATGGGACAAGACTCTGTGGGGGTCAAGCCCTGAGCCGAGGGCAATTTAATGCTTTCAGCGAGTGCACGGCACTCCGTTGTTATAAGTTGATCGTGACGATCTCGTTGAGATCCATTTTGCTGAACCTTGGATGGAGTATCCTCGTCTGCAGGCACAGTTCTTACTGAGCTGTTAGGCAGGCCACGAGGACTCATTATGGTCAGCATTTTGGGGGCTGTGCAAAGTTGCAACCCCCTATGGCTGCATTGGAAAAGCTACGGTGACCAATGCTATGTGATATGACTCGGAGAGAAAGAAAAAAAAGAAAACCCTGGGCTGAGGGAAACCAAAGGCCTTCAGGAAATATGTGGGTACTCCGTTGTCATAATCACGGTTAGATCTGTCGGTTCAGATCTTGCGTTGCTGAACCATAGATGGAGGATCCTCGTCTGCGGACACAGTTTCATACACTGGGTGTCCCGGCAGGCCATGAGGTCTCACTATGGTCAGCATTTGGGCCTCGTATCCGTAGCTGCATTTGTGTGGCATGGGATCAGAGGTATGCGTTGGGACGGTTCGCTCCCACTTTTGCTGCGGTCTAGGAGAGGGCACCCTCCAGACGTCGGTTATACACCTGGGAGGCAACGATCTAGGCCCCTCGAAGGGTAGGGCCCTGTACTTGCAAGCTCGTAGCGGCATCTAAGAAAGATGGCACGCATGACCACGAGTGCACAGCGCCTGGTCGGCTATCCTCCCTCGCTGCCGGGGTCAAGTAGTAGGGATATTTAAAATGGTGGCAATAATTTAAAATATATATATATATACGCACATAGATATAGAAGTGGCTAGAAAACGGGTGAACCAGGCCACGCGCACGGTGCTTGCAAGGGTTAGGGGCTTCTACATATCCCTTGGGCAGATCTTGCTTGACAGCCCTCACCTTTACAGATCAGATGGACTCCATCTGTTTGCTATGGGCAATTTAGTGTTTGGCATAACGAATGATAGGTGTTCGGTTGTAGTGGATGGCTTGGTGGGGGATGGGAGCTAAATAGGACATTTGCTCCCAATCCGTGGCGTAAATAGTTGAGTTATTCAAAGGTTGTAGACACTTAAGGCACCCCTTAAGGGGTGTGGGGCATTATGCAAACACTCACCTAGACTGTTAATTTTAGGGGTGAGGTGATGAGGAATGTCCCAGGAACGGGGAGAGTCTAGTCTCAAAAGTTGAGAGAGATTTCTCCTGATGTTTCCCTTCCGGGTTGCCCGGGTTGAAATCTACAGGGGACCCAGGCAGTACGCCTGAAGAGCTGAGGGGTAGGTGTTAAGAGACGCTACCTCAGCTTACGCACACCAAGTTGAACTGACACCAAAAAGTTAGTTGAGTTACAAGTTAAATAGGTAACTATTCAATAAAAGTTGCCCAAATTTGAAACCATATATATCTGTGTCTGTCTCGTTATTTCGAGGGGTTGGAAGACAATAACAATTCAGATTTCAAGTGGGCAGCTGGAAGATTTGTCTTTGTGTGCTGAAATAGTACATTTTCTCTTGCAAAATAGTTACCACATTTTGGAAAAGAATGCTTGTCTAAGTCTTGGCAGGGAGAAGGAAGCTTCAGTAACAATCTGCATGTGTGCTACCAGGATGGACTAAAATCTCCTCACCCGTGTGGATGGTGTGCCATCACAGAAAATATTGACCCCATCACAGACACACAAACCTCAGTATTGCTGGTGCTACTTCTTCACCGTTCCCTACAACCACCAGTATTGTCGCACATATAGTATGGAACAAGTGGGTTCTACAACATGCTGTATGTGGGACAGCCCTGGAAGATAACTTGGGGTACAGCTACACTGACCAAGTAATGTAGGATTACAGTGTCAGAGAAGGAAGCAAATTGAACATGGGCCTGATTGCACATAAAACTCAGGAACCCTCAGGTCAAGACTCAGATGCTAAGCTTTACAAGTTCAGCTCCAACTTGGTTCCAGAATCTGCACATTTCATGGCTGTGGAAAAATGCTATTCTTTTCTTTTCCAAAGCTCTCTCCCCAATTGTGTATGTGTGAATCACTGGAGCAGCAATCCCTTAATTAGTTCCTTCATGGTAGGGGTTTTCAAACTTTTTAAGTGAAGGCCCGGTTCACAGTTCCTCAGACTGTTGGGGGGCGAAATAATAGTTTGGGAGAAAATTAACTTATTCTTATACACACTGCACATATATTATCTATAATGCAAAAAAGGAGACGAAACAATATTTGAAACAAAGAACAATTTTCTCCAACATAAACTTACCCATCTTTGAATGGGAAGTGTGGGCCTACCTTTGGATGATGAAATTGTCAAGTTAATTAGGATTGTTGTTATGTGCCTTCAAGTAATTTCAGACTTAGGGCAAACCTAAGTCTAAAGTTTAGGGCAGGGGCCAGATAAATGAGCTTGGAGGGCCACATCTACATAAGAACATAAGAACATAAGAAGAGCCATGCTGAATCGGACCTCAGGGGCCAGCATAAATGAGCTTAGAGGGCCAGAAGGGACATCTGGACCCCCACAACCACGGATCTTAGTTTGGGGACTCCTGCTATATGGTTTGCACCTACACACACTAATGCATTTTAGAGTTCCATAACCCAATGCCCTGGGATTTTATTAGTATTCCAGTTTAAGGCCTCTAATGTGTGTTCCAGTATACTCTCTCTACATACATAATTAAAACACCATGTTTTTGAGATGCCTTCAACCTACATTAAGTGTTCAGTGTAGATGTGCCCTTGGAAGCTGCAGTTAGGACAACAGACAGCAGTTAGAATGCTAATTGGAACATCTTCTAGAAACCATATGACAATGGCTCTAAAGGAATTGCATAAGCTGAATTCTGAATTCCAGTCTGAATTCAAGGAACTAGTTGAAGCTCTAAATACACTGGGACCTCAATACTGAAAGGAATTGTTAATTTAGTTTATTTATTTATTTATTTATTTATTATTTCAATTTACTAAACCGCCCTTCCCAAGGCTCAGGGCGGTTTCCAAGCATATAAAACACATAAAAATTTAAAAACATCCTAAAACACCATAAAACAATCCTAACCAATTACATTGACATAAAATCACACGAATCAGAACAAAGCTGAATTCGTGACAGAGGACAGTAGTAGCATGGCTAGGCAGGAGATTTTTAGTCCAAGCACCCTTCAGTCACCAAATGCTTGCCTGAACAGCCAGGTCTTGCACGACCTACGAAAGGCCATAAGGTCCCGCAGGGTCCGCGTCTCGGCCGGTAGCGAGTTCCACAGGACCGGAGCAGCCACTGAGAATGCTCTCTGCCGTGTGCTGGAAAGCCTATAGAGCTTCAGACCTGGGACCTCAAGCATGTTAAGACCCTCTGAATGCAGTGATCTTCTGGGCACATATGGGGTAAGCCGCTCCCTCAAGTACACTAGTTGACTTCTGTTAATTTAGTTGACTTCTTCATATGACAACCCTATGAATAGTAAACCTCCAATAAACCCTGTTGATGCCCAAGTCTTGTAATCAGAGTTGTATCTCCCCTGATGGAGTATCCCCATCTATAATGTGGTCCCCCACTCATTCTACTGCCTATACATCTTTTCTTGTCATTTCATAATATGCCCAGTTTTCATGAGAAAACTGGGCGACGTAGAAGGCACTGAACAGACTGTGCTTTGATGCCACAAGATGCAGAGCCAACCTTAATGGGGCTACATAGTGGAATCCACGACATGTTAGTGTGGAGAAGAGCAAACCACAGACTACGTACTGCAATGCAACCTGAACCCTGCTACATGCACAATGGAGGACCTTCTTATAGCAACGCCAGAGGCACTCCAAGTAGCCAGCTACTGGTCAAAGGACATTTAATCAACGACCAAGTCTGCAAACATTGTGTTTTGTTTGTTTGTTTTTAATGCAATACCACTGTTTGGTTCGCTCCTGACATGATAAATAAATCTCATCATATGGCCAAAGTATGATAGCCTCTGTTTTTGCTTGATTTGCTCTAGGACTCATTCAATTGCTCTTCAGATACTCCATAATATCTGTAGACTCCTCTTCTAGGACCACATTTTGAATCAGTTGATTACTTTCCATTTCAGCTGTCTTCACCATCCAGCGTTCACAACCATACACCGAAAATATGATGGAATGTCTCTCCCTATCTTATATGCTCAACTGAGGTTTATGGCAGGGCACCTTCTCTGATGTCCACCAGTGACAGCAATACTTTCTAGGATGACACAGGAGGTCCTTCTCTACCAAGGGACCCTGTTTCTGGAACATCCTCTTGTTAAAAGCCATATTGGCACCAGCACGTACCTCATTCCAGCACCATAATTAATCACCTCAATTAATCACAGCTTTTGGGGTCTAGCAATGTGGGTTATATGAGGAAAATAATGGAAACTGTTCAAACTGGTTGAACTGTTTGAATTTCTTGATATGGTTATAGCATGCTTCTTTTGATGTAGGCCAGGGCATTTCTTATTCTTTTGCAATGGTGTTTCTGTCTACATCATTCTACTTCATGATTCTCAAATGCTCCATGAGATGATTACAGCCCCATTTCTGTTTTTCCAGAAACCCATTATTTTGTTATTCTCTTTCCTTGGATTTGGCTATGCTCCATGTAAGATATGCATACATACAGTATGTGTGTATGTCTGTGTGTTAATGAGGAAGAACAGACACCCTACGAAAGGTCTCCTGGGAAGAGGAAGATTTGGCAGGGCCAGGTCCAATTAATCCTCTGGTGTTCCATGTTATCAGGTGTTTTAAAAATGTCCCAGGTTATCTCTCTTCTTCCCATTCATCTTCTTTGCTTTCAGCTATTTCAGTTACAGAAAATGTCCAAAGTGCAGCAATGGTGGGTCAGGGGACAAGTGAAAAAGATGGAAACTTATACTTCCCAGTAGGCTCAGCCAAAAGCAAACTGCTTCAGCTTCTCTCAGCTTTTCTGAAACACATTTCAACCCATTTAGGCATGATGCCATTATCTGGAAACCCACGAACAATACTTCCTCTTATACAGTCATCCTAAGAAGTTTGACTAAGTTGTGTGTGAGAGAGAGCGAGAGAGAGGGGGATGAGAGAGAGAAATCTATTACTAAGAAGATTTTTTTTAAGCTGAGTACTGTAATTTTTCAACCTCCCTGCTGCAGCAATTCTTTAGTTGGCTGCGGAAGTGACCCAGAATGGTGTAAATCAGCTTTAAGCCCCATTGCCTCTGGCTGGGATATTTAGCAGAAAATACAAACATCGGCAAGAATGAGAGCTATCACTTATAGTAAGATAAGTGATAAGTCTTCGCAAAAGTTTGAATTTACATCAATAACATTCACCAATACAGGATGTGCATGTAACATTTACACAATAGTCCAATTAACCTAAAATCATTTCATTCATTTCTCTTAAAATGGTGAGCTTTTGTTCTGCATCTAAGAATATTTGGCATTTATGCTTCCCAAATACAGATTACCTGGACTGTGGCATTATATTATAGTTATAAAACAAGAATAAGTACACATATTCCAACATTTTACAGATGTAAACTGGAAGAAGTGTGTCCAAGGAACACCAGTGTGTGATCAAAATGGCAAAAATTATTTCTGAGGAGAAACACACAGATTTGGTGAGGCTGCAGCCATCTGCTTTTGTCTCAGCCAACTGGAAAAGGCAAGATTTTGCTCCTTCCTGTCCTATATCTCATCAGTTTGCAATAAGTGAAGGAAGGAGAGGGACAATGAGGGAAAGTGAAGAATGAAGAAGCAGTGGGACATTTTAAAAACAACTGGATAAGAAGGATGACAAGAAATGAATCAGGGTTTTTGTTGAATCAGGACAGTTGAAAGGAAGGTGACTACTGGTACTTTTTTTAAAAAAAAATCCATTGCATTTATTGTTACTAGAAAACCATTAAATGATGAGACATTTCATCCACCTCACATGGACTACAGCTTCCTGTTCTGGGTACCACCATTCAAAATGGATATGGACAATCTGGAATGTGTCCAGATGAGGGTGACCAAAATGACCAAAATGACTCCTCTGAGGAGTGGCTTAGGAAACTGGATAGGGATAGCCTGGAGGGGAGAAAGCTGAGAGGGGACACGAGAACCTAAATGTTTGAAAAGATGCGATATTCAAGCTGGAGCCAACTTTTTCTCTGCTGCTCCAGAAACTACCACATGCAGCAGGAGATTCAAATTACAAGAAAAGAGCTTCCACCTAAATATTAGGAAGAATTTCCTGACAATATGAGCTGTTCCACAGTGGAATATGCTGCTTCTTTGGAGATTTTTAAACAGAAGCTGAATGGCCATTTATTGCAGTGGTTTTCAACCTGTGGCTCTCCAGATGTTTTGGACTTCAATTCCAGAAACTCTAACGGCTGGTAAACTGGCTGAGATTTCTGGGAGTTGTAGGACAAAACACCTGGGGAGCCATAGGTTGAGAACCACTGATTTATGTGTGTGATTAGCTTGTGCATTCCTGCATGGCAGAAGGGGGTGTGCTACATTAAACTACATTAAACTGTTTTAGCCCCATGCTAAGTAAGTCAGGAATACTCTAGAGCAGACCTGGGGAATTTGCCGGCCCTCCAGGTGTTTTGGACTTCAACTCCCAGAAATCCTAGCCAGTTTACCAGCTGTTAGGAGTTCTGGGCCCTTTCTTTCGAGGAAAGGGGGAAGTCCAAAACACCTGGAGGGCCAGCAATTGCCCAGGTCTGCTCTAGAGGTTGGGGGAAGAAGCAGCAAGAGGAGGGTGAAACTCCAAAGCAGCCCCATGGTTTGGACAAAGTGTGAACAGCATGGCCATGTCCAATCTGGACTTGTCTAGTGTTTCCACAGTCAGCGGTCCACTGACATACTATTTACACATTCCATGTCCTTTTCCTTACATGCATCAGAGGAAAAAAATAGTTGTATTTACATTCCTACAGGAAAATATGTCTGGACCATGATATAAAATCAGAGAGATAGAAAGGATCTTAAAGATCTTAGTTATCAACACTATGCTTCAAAAAACCACTAAGTTTCCATTTATAGTGGAATGTCCCTTGCTGTTAGAGAATTATTCCTAATGGTTAATCAGACTATATATGCTTGTCATTAGAATCTGCTAAATCATACCCTGCCCTCTGGAGCAGCTGAAAATAAATCTACCCCGTTTTCCACATTACAGCTCTACAGGCATTGAAAGTTGGCCATCATATCACTTCTGAAGTTCTGAAGTTTTCTCTAGGTTAAACACAACCAACTCCCTCTACTGTTGCATATTCTACATGACTTCTAATATGTAAATTGGAACATTTGTGGCCAAAGCAATATCAGTTTTAGTCAAAGTGGCAAACGTGAGGAAGAGCAGACAAGGGTAAGAGATGTTGCGTGTGCAAGCGTGACACACCTCGCGCCAAGAAACATGCAGACACATTGGTTGGATAAGTGGTTGGATAATATTGGCCACAACTCATTTATTGAAAGCAGGAACGAAGGGGTTGGCGGCCATGCTTGGGTCCTGGATCATGGTAGACGGCCCCCACAAATGCCTTGAGGTGATAGCAAGCCAGGGTGCGGCGGCCAATGCCTGTCCACGAAACTCAGCACCCCAGTGGGCCTGGGCGTTATCCCCCCTAACAACCAAGCCGCACGCCACAAAAGGGGGGGGGAGGAGGCGTCCTTGAACCCCGCCCCTTTCCGCCAACCCAAATTCCTATCCCCAATAAGCGAAACTGATGACTGGCAGCCGCCGAGTCCTCATGTGATAGCCACTGCAGTGGAGCCACTGCTCCGGCCATTCTCCAGGTTGCACACAGATGACTGGCAGCCGCCCAGTCCTCATGCGATAGCCACCACTGGGAGCTGCTGCTCCGGCCATTCTCCAGGTTGCACACCGATGACTGGCAGCCGCCAAGTCCTCATGCGATAGCCACCGCTGTGGAGCCGCTGCTCCGGCCATTCACCAAGTTGCACACCGCTGACTGGCAGCCGCCAAGTCCTCATGCAATGGCCACCGCTGTGGAGCTGCTGCTCCGGCCATTCTCCAAGTTGCACACTGATGACTGGCAGCTGCCAAGTCCTCATGCAATGTCCACCGCTGTGGAGCCACTGCTCCCTGATTCCAGCCATTCTCCAAGTTGCCACTAGCAGTGTGCGCTGGCCATCTCAGCGGGAGGCGAAGCCATGACTGTGGCTCTGGCCTCCTGGCCGTGACGCCGTGCTTGAGCCGAGCACCTACTCTCTTGGCCACAGCCGCCCTGTGGGGGTGAGAAAAAGACAAACCAGCAGCCTGTGCGCCTTCTAGGAGGCGGCAAGGCCTGATGAAAGAGGTGTATGCAGATGCTTTCCATCCTCCCATGGCCTAGATAACATCAACGAGACTGCCTTCAGCTGCCGCGGCGGTCGCTGCTCCAATCTTGAAGAAGTGTCCTCCGTATTCCTGCTGCGGCAGGCCCAATACCTGGAGCGACCTGCGGAAAACTGACATGAACTGGTACCTGGTGACGGGGGGTCCCATTACGATGCACCAATAGGGGGGCAGGGATGGATCCTTGCAACTAAGGTACCTGGGAAGCGCCTGTGCAGGGCACAAATTCCCTTTCTCAAGGCCTAGAATGGACCAGTTGATTTCTATAGCCCTGTGGTCAGTCTTGGATTTCTGGGTCTGTACAGACATGGAGGTGCCAAGGATGGATGCATCTCTGCACTGGAAGGCCCTACCGGAGGGATCCGTCCTGGAGATGGCCACCAGTTCCCCAGAACGTGAGGCCCCGAAGAACGCAGTTGCGAACAGCGCAGAAAATAAGTTGACTACATAATGAGAAGAGTAAATCCCTCTGAAAACATAGACAATGGACATGAGGACTTGTGTGACCGGGGGCACTTGTCATACAGGGTGTCCCTGGGCTTGGGATACTGCTTGTTCCAACTCTTAAGGAGCTCCTGCTCCTATAAGACTGGCAAGGGTCCGCACAGCCTGCCACCTTGCATAAGAAGGTAATGCCAGCCAACTACTGACTGTGGTGTGGGCCATGACGTTGCCCCTCTGCTGGTGAATACTGACATGTAGGACCTCTTCCTCCCCAGCCGGGAACTTAGTTGGAACTTAACGGGCAGGAGGCCTGCGTCTGGAACTGGGGAGGGCAGACCCGTCTTCCTTGGAAGCAGGCCAATGCATTTGCAATTTCCTTACTTACACTGAGAAAGAGATGTTAGCCTGCAACATATAAGACAAATCGCATGACACCTCCGGAATGGAGATGATGCTAGAACAGGCCAAAGTCCAGGTGGCACACTCAGAAAGGTGCAAAAGGCTCGAATGCAGCACAGCTGATTACGTAACCCCTGAGCATGGCCTAATCAAAATACCAATGTTGTGATATGTGAAGGCCAGGAGGATTAAGATGGAGACAAAAGACCCAGGTCTGCCTGGGACATCTGGGACTCTCTGATGCAAATCCATAGGAACGTCCATGGAAGTGAATTACTGGAAAAATTGCCTCAGAGAGTGGAGTGTTACTCAGACAATGGTGCAACCCCTGGGCATGGCCAAGCCAATACCAAAAATTGTTAGCTCTAAAAGCCCTGGAGATTGAAGTCAAACAACCGATACTGGGCCCACATAGCATATGATTGGCCCCTCAGGAGCAAATCGGTGAGTACACCCAAGTAAGTGAATTGCTGGGCAAATTCTTCAGAAAGAAAGTATTACCAGACGAAAGCTTGGATACAGGGCGACAATATGAAAAATTGCTGCAAATCAGCAGGATAACGAGACCTGAGCTCTCAGCAGCGGTTGGAATACTGTGCAGGAAGAGCAGTCACCCACAAAACATGGCAATGCACTGATAGACTGGACCATAGAAAACGAAGGATTGCTGCTACGCCATAGCTGAAACAGGGGAAGAATCTGCAGCAGGAGCATGCAAACAATAGAATTGGCTACCCATAGCACTGCCGATGCCACTTATAATATGAGAATGCCATGGACACGGGATGAATGGGCTGGAATATTGCAAATCAGGAGGTGTGATTGCAGAAATCCTGGCAAAGTCTTGCTGCAAAAGACTCCTGCTATGATGCAGCTTGCCCAGTTTAGAGAGAGGGATACCGTCCCCAAACTCTTGCAGCAAGCTAATCCCATGAAGGGTTGTTTAAAGGGGGGGTAGTCATACCCATGTATGTATACCCCAAGGTCCTCCATTGAATTACTCAGGAATGGGACACAATTGGAAACGTACTGCCTCTGTGTAGGAATAAATGCCCTGGACTGTCCATGAGGCTGTCTCCAATCACTGGCTAGTACACCAGCTGACTTCTCTGGAAACTATCCTTGATGAATGCAGGGGGAATGTCTCTAAGGCCAGTAAGCCACCCCAATCAGTGCAGCAGCAAGGTCAGTTATATAAACTCAGGAGGACACCCAAAGGGGGCCTTGACATTCCTGAAAGGGGGGGGGCAGACGCTGGTCAATGGTGACTGTCTCCTGAGGGGCGGAAATGGAGGTCTGGAAACCAGATAGGATGCTACAGAACGATAGCTTGTTGCAATTTACGCTTCCACACTGAAACACGGGGGGTTAGGGTGTCATCTCCTCAGCTTAGGTAAGACCTCACTTGGAAGACCTCACGCTGGGAGGTGTCACGATAAAGGAAACTGACGAAGGTCTGGAGACCATGCGCTATGAGGAGCATCTTGGAGAACTGGGCACGTATAGCTTGCAGGAGAAAATGCTGAGAGGAGACCTGGTAGCTACAAATAAATCTGAGAGGAAGTCATAAGCCAGAGGGCGCAGCTCAGAATACCGCTGCCCAGAAAACTAGGGCACAAAAAACCATGGATTGAAATTGCAGGAAACGAGATTCCCCTTGTTCATAGGAGAGCTGCTTGACTGTAGCTTCTGTTCCGCAGTGGAACTCTCTGCCTTGAGGTGTGCTGGAAGCTCCTACCTGCAGGCCATGTCTGTTTTTTCCGGCTTCCTGCCTGGCCGACCTCTGGGTTGTGCTTTTCATGATTGAAGCAACCTGAAACACAGAACAGCAACTGGACAAGAACAATTAGCACCACAGGGCAAGCGCGGGGGGGGGCACCCAGCGGGAAAGAGACACCAGAAAGATATGGACGGGTCATCCTGACAATGGGATGGCCAGGGCTCTCACCCGGAGGTGCCACTGGGGGCTCCAGTGAGAGTGATTAAAAAAAACCAACAGTTGTGATTGCACGGAGCATCATTGCCAGAGCGGCGCCCTTTGGGCTGCTCACATATGCATGTATATAAATATGCAGTGGATGCTCCCTCCCCAGGAGGTCACCAACATGGCCCGATGGACACATGTCGTTGGTACCCCGTCTGATTCTGCAGGGCAGGGGGGGTAGGACTAGATGGCCCCACCTGATCTCTTCCAACTCTGCAGATATCTTCCCACGGAAGCAGTACCTATTGATCTACTCACCTTAGTGAGTTAACAAACTGCAAGTTGGGCCTCCTGGCTTGGCAGGCATCGGGGGGGGGGGGGGAGGAATCTCCCCCATTCTTTGCATACATCCTGGAGATATATATGGCTTTGTAAACAGTTAAATTAGCCTCCCTACATCGTGGCACCTGAATGACTGTTATTTAATGATGTAAAATGATTTTGCTGTTGTGTTGCTATAGACAATGTGACTTCCTTCGGGCTGCAAAGGCCGACAACAAGCTACACAATATGATGGTTGGGAGCTCACTCTAACCCGGGCTGGATTCGAACTCATGACCCTGAAGTCAGTAGAGCTCATGATGCAACTGACTTGCCACCAGCTGCGCCACAGTCCCGGTGGGATGCACTGAAGGCTGGGACTGCACAGGGGTTAGAAAAGCATTGAATGCCTTGTACACAGAACATGTATGTGCAGACACTCAGAGGCTATTTGATGGCTGCAATGGTAGCCTGCACCAGCAGGGGGTGCCCCACACTGAGAAGGGGGGGCTGAACACGAGGAACATAGCATGCTGTGAGCACAGAACCTTATATGCAGACAGTCAGAGGCTATTTGATAGCAGCAATAGCAGCTGTTTAACGATCCAGTTACTGGCCACCAGGAGAGCTGTCGCTGCCTGATTCTTTGCATACTTCCTGAAAAGTAGTATGGCTTCGTGAAGCAGTTGGATTAGCCTCCCCACAAATTAAATGAATGAAAGAAGGCACCGGGGAAGGAAGGGAATTACCCCCTCCACACACACACACACACCTCTGAGCTGAATGCAGGAGAGGGGGGGGGAGGGAGAGCAAGCAGCAAAAAGTCCCCAACTGGGAACAAAGGAGGGGCCTGCTACCGGGAGGCCGGCAAGGCCTGGAAGCTGAAGGTGAGGGCCTGGAGCAGGACGGAGGGTGGGCCTAGCTGGGCCCAAGGCAAGTAGTGTGTGTGTGTGGGGGGGGGGAGTTGGGCCCCGGGGAGGGATCTCCCCCCACGAACGAGCCCTCCCCAAGCAGAGAACAAAGGCAGGCCAAAACAAAAAGGCCTGAGACTGGGCTGCAGGAGCCGAGCAGCAGGCCCACACGCTGAGCGGGGGAAGGCAGGCAGCCATGGAAGGGAGACGATCCCTTCCATGGGAGCCCCGCTGGGGAGGCCCAGCTGGGTGCTTGGCCCAAAGAGCCAGCCCCCCCTCCCCCAAGGAGCCCAGACGGGGCCTGAGGCCCAAGAAAAGATGAACCCCGGCACCAACCAAAGAGCTGCAATGCTGAAGGGGTTCTGGGTGAAGCTCCAGCTCAAAGGGTAAGGCTGCTGCCCATTGCCGCTCGCTGCTGCTGCTGCTGCTCCCGCTGTTGTTGTTCCAAAAACAGCCTGCCTCCGAATGAGGCCAGGCAGTCCCGGGCAGCACAAGATACCTGCCCGGGCAGGAATCTGAGCCAGCCGGAACAGGGAGGGGGCAGGGCAAAGCCAGCCCCCTCATTGGCCGGCTGGCCTGTATGGCGGGAGACCTTCCCGCCATCCAGGAGGCTTCTGGGAGCAAGAAGCTCCCCGGGCAACAAGATGGCGGGAGGGCAATGCTGCTCCGCAACCCGTCGTGGCTGGTAAGTCAGCCACGGCCATTACAGCCATCGACTTTTGCCTGAGTCCACAAGGGAGGGCAGGATTACCCCCTTCTCTCTTCTGCTCTTTGCTGAGCTCATTTTGAGCTCAGTTTACAGCACTTGAAAGGCTCGGAAGACAAAGGAAAAACGTGTGAGGAAAAGTGAGAAACTAGAACATTCTAAAAACAACTGAGAAAGCAGGACAGCAGAGGATTAATTGGGATTGTCTCTTTCAAATTGGGACAGTTGGAGGGGATGGTTTTGCCTTTAGGGTTCAGTTCCTAAGCCTTTGCTGTCTTGGCCACCCTCTTCTTGATACATTTGTTGTTTATTCGTTCAATTGCTTCTGACTCTTCGTGACCTCATGAACCATCCCATGCCAGAGCTCCCTGTCAACTGTGGCCACCCCCAGTTCCTTCAAAATCAAGCCAGTCACTTCAAGGACTTCCAGCATCATTGTCTTCTCCAAGCTTTCCTGTCTTCTCATTATGTGGCCAAAGTACTTCATCTTTGCCTCTAATGTCCTCCTCTCCAGTGAGCAGTTACACTTTATTTCCTGGAATATGAACTGGTTTGATCTTCTTGCGGTCCAAGGCACTCTCAGAATTTTCCTCCAGCACCACAGTTCAAAAGCATCTTCCTTCTCTCAGCCTTCCCTAAGGTCCAGCTCTCATCCCTAGGTTACTATGGGGAATACCATTATTTTTACTATGCAGATCTTTGTTGCCAGTGTTATGTCTCTATTCTTCACTATTTTATCACTATTTTATTCCTCTCCTCCCAAGAAGTAAATGTTCTTGATACACAAGAGAGCCAAATTACTTTTGAGAAACCTAGGCATTGATGTATTTTGTTCTAAGATCACAGAGCAAATAGGGCGTGCCTGTAGTTAACATTCAAAAGATTCACAGTCCCAGCTTCCATCTAGATCTGTTCAAAAAAGAAATATATGATTCAAATCTCAATTGTACTAAAATTGTACAAAAGTCTTTTGCAAAGTGTCATCTACCATTCACTCTTTGAAAGTAACATTTTCCTCCACAAGGATGCTATGTATTATTTTATTTTCATTCCTCTCTTCTAAAAAATAAACAGCTCAATACGTTCAAGCCCCTCTCTCCTGGCTGTAGTCTATCTGTATTCTGCAGTTATTCAGTATGCCTTCACATCATATATCTTTATATACTGATTAATGCTGCAAAAACAGGTATTCCTGAGTTCGTCCTCCATGTCCCAGAAAAAGCTAATCAAGCAAACCTGTTCTGTAATGCACTGCCAGGCTATCAGCAATCCCTGAAACCCTGATACTTTTGCCAGATAAAAACTATGCCAGGGGTTGGGCATTGTCCTTCAGAGGAAACTGGAATTTTGTCAGAACAGCACATCAATTTGCTTTGCCAAGCTGCCTACACTCCCCAGGCAAGAAAAAGAGGATGCCCACGTTCTTTCTCTATCAGAAGAAGCTAAGGTTTATCACAGCATATCGAGCTCTCAAGAGATAATGTAACCTATCACCCAGCAATCCTTTCATTTTTTAAAAAAAAAACATCTTGGAGGTAAATCCTACTGTATTTCATGCAATATCTCCATAATAATTACATTTAGCATTGCAGCAAGATCCTCTCACTCCTCTGAAAGAAGCATGAAACGGGAAGCCCCCTCCCAGTAAAAAAAAATCAGCTCAACACAAAAACAAGTGAGAGCTGATCCTGGCTTCTCAACTGCTTTTTGTTAGTAGCCTCCTTGCCTTGGAAAGTGTGTGTGTATGGTGTGCAGGTCCAGAAAGTGCATGCACCTGCCTGCAGCCGAGCACCTCCTCTGGAGAAAGAGAACTTGCCTCCTCGCCTTGGAAAGTGCATGTGGTGTGTAGGCCCAGAAAGCGTGCATGCCTACCTGAAGCCGAGCACCTACCCTAGACTAAGAAACAAGTAAGAAGCTTCCTTAAAGCATGCACCTGCCTGCAGTTGAATGAAAAATGTGGCGATTACCTGTTGCATCTGCTGAAGTCATATCAAAGCACCCACCTGATCAACAAAAATTGTTTACCTTTTAAGTAGTACAGCCTCTTTCCATCATGCCTGTATCTATGTTGCCTGTATCTATGTATGCATCCGTAGGGAGGCATACATCTCTTTCTCTATGCTTGAGTGTACTTTGCAACCTTTGCAATGTCTACAAAATAAGTTGCAATCGCCAACAAGATTTGGTCAACATTTTTCTTTTTTTTCTAATTAAAAAGATAATAATGAATCAGTAAATGTCAAGTGCTAAGAAAAACAAAGAACAAAAAAATCACTGGTAGGTACAGTATTATCACAACATAGTTATTAACAAAGATCTTACCTCATGCTTTTATAGTGTACATCTGTACTCATGCAGTTAAGAGATTGTTTTTGTTACACTACACTTGAGCAAAATACCAATGTTCTGCTACCATTTGTGTATCTGCAAATATGCTTGTTGTTTCTACAACTCCTCACCTGCATTTTGCAATGATAAAGTTTGTAAACTTTAATTATTTGATGCATGTATAGACCAGACCAGAGCGTGAACACATGAGGTAGGGAAACTGGCATTGCATCACCTTTGGCAACAGTCCCTATCATATGACACTATGTGCATCCCACTGCCAGTTCATCTTCCCCGTGATCATCTCATCCCTAGTTATTGTTAGGTAAAGCTCCTCAGTAGCCCCTCTTTTTTGTGTCAGGAGTGACTTGAGAAACTTCAAATCACTACTGGTGTGGGAGAATTGGCCGTCTGCAAGGACGTTGCCCAGGGGAACCCAGTAAGCTGGGCTATGCAACAGTTATTTAACAGATGTTTGATGTTTTACCATCCTGTGAGAGGCTTCTCTCATGTCGTTGCATGGGAAGCTAGAGCTGAGGTGGGAGCTCATTCCGCTCTCCAGATTTGAACCGCCAGCCTGTCGGTCAGCAGTCCTGCTAGCACAACGATTTAATCCATTGCGCCTCCAGTCCCACAATGTTCCCACTGTGAATTTTAATGCCGTTGATATCTAATTATGTTTTGATGTTTGTATGTTTATAGATTTAAATTGTATTGAAATGCTTTTTAACGTAAACTGCTTTGAGTCTCCTTCGTGGAGAGAAAAAGCGGGTAATTAATAAACATAATAAGAATTATTCTAATCTCTAATGATAATAAGAATTATTCTTTTCTCCAAGCTTTTTCTCTGGTCATGTTAAAGTTCAGGCATGGGAAAGTTTCACCCCTCCAGGTGTTTTGGACTTCAACTCGCAGGATTCCAAAATACCTGGAGGGTCAAAGCTGGCCTATGCTTGTTATAGCTGATCCAAACAAACATGCAGTGGAGTGCTACTGGGCCACAATGACCTCATACATGCTCGGAATTGTAGGAGTTGAAGTCCAAAACACTTGGAGGGCCAAAATTTGCACATGCCTGGTCTACACTTCCAGATAATCTGGGATATAGGGCGGTGTAGATTCATCTTAAGATGCTTATGGGTGTCTGGGAATGAAGGGAAGCCCCTACCAATCTCATGGGCCTCCCTAAGGCGGATGATCCGGGGCAAAAGAATCATCTCCATGGCCAGAATGATAGTGAGGAAAATGTCCCCCACGGTGGCTCTGCCCACACCAATGGCCAACCTCTTCTGCACTGGGATGGCCCTCCTCATCTGGGTGTCTTCTTTGGCCATCTCTGGGGCCAGCGCAGCCACCACCTTCTGGAAAATCTCGCGGGGGGAGCCGGATGTAGTGGACCCACTGCCAGTCGTCCTCCTCATGGAGGGAGAACCTCTCCTACCAGCCACTCTCATTGGGGTAGACCCACCAGCACTGGGGCTGTCTCTATGCAGACAGGCTGGCAGTAAAATGACACCAGGAGACAGTATTTAATACTCTTCTAGTATTTCCCCTGCTATTCCAAATTTGTCCTTTTTCCAGTTCTTATATTTTATAGATACTTTTTGTATTACAAAACAGGGATCACAAAAATGTTCTAAAATGAAAAGAAAAGTAAAAAAGAAAACCAGAACAGTACAGAAGCAGGAGGCATAGTTATGAGGGAATGAACTATGATTGTGAGACCATGAATTACTGGACTAGCAATTGAAAGATTGAAGAGAGACACAACATTGAAGGTGTTCAATCTGCTATGTACCCACTATCACTGATAGCATGACTGTAGTAGAATAGCAGAAAATGTGATAAAGCCCATACCCTTAATGGAAACAGAAAGCAGTCAGTGTTTCTGACTGCTTTCTGTTTCCATTTTGGAAGTGACATTGCAGATACTTTGACTGAAACAATTTAAACTACAAAGTGGTGCAAAGATCTTACTTAGTCTGAACTCTAAAGGCTCTACCCAGTGTGCCAAAAACATTCCAGGCTTAAGTTCCTTGAAAAGCCATTTGGCATTCACAGTAAAACCCACCCCATCATCAGACACCGCTGTTGTGCTGCTCAGCTGCATGATCCTGCAAGGTTGAGATGCCTCTAGCACAGTGGTTCTCAACCTGTGGGTCCCCAGGTGTTTTGGCCTACAACTCCCAGAAATCCCATACAGTTTACCAGCTGTTAGGATTTCTGGAAGTCGAAGGCCTAAACATCTGAGGACCCACAGGTTGAGAACCACTGCTCTAGCACAACATAGGCTTAGCATAAAAATGGCCCTCTTGGCCAAGATCTCATGAGGGGATGAGATTTCAGGAGGAATATTGATACAAGCAAGGATGGATGTCTTGTTCCTCTCTGCACCTTCTTCTCTATTAGAGTTACTAATTTGGAGACTTCCCTCAGAAAGATCCATGAACCACCCTGTGTCAACATGGACCAAATAAATGATACTCTCCCCAAATCTGTTGTGAGCAGTCTACACAACATACGAACAGTTCCATGGTAGAAGCATTGCTTCCAGCTTTTAATTCATCAAAAGAACTGCAGGTCATTCCAGACCTTACAGGAAACTCCAGAGTGACCCTTGTGTTTTTGAGGTGTAGACAGATGGATCCAGGATGCTCTAGTGTCCACAGGCCGGAAAAGTCAACCTATATTTCATGACCCAGAAGCAACTTACCCGCTGATCCTTGCTGGTAGCATCATTTCTGATGATTATATGGCTAGGTACTCTGATGTCATCTCATCAAACATGACATTGTCAGAAAGGCTCTGCCAGCGAGTTGCTTCCAGTTGATGAAACAGGAGTAGTGGCATCTCCTAGGAGAAGAGGGCACTGGTACCAATGCAGTGTTGCCCAGCTGGCTGTGCAGACTGCAAAATGGCTTTAGACCAGACCTGGGCAATTGCTGGCCCTCCAGGTGTTTTGAACTTCAAATCGCAGAAATCCTTAACAGCTGGTAAACTGGCTTAGGATTTCTGGGAGTTGAAGTTCAAAACACCTGGAGGGCCGGCAATTGCCCAGGTCTGCTTTAGACACTTCTACATCATGGTGCATCCATGGCAGCTCTGGAGTGGACTACTCTAGAGTATTTTGCCTGGTATTGGTATTGCCATGGTGACACAGCAGTTTAAACCACTAATCTTCAGAACTTGCTGACCAGAATCTGTGGGACAGAGTGAGCTCCTGTCATTAGCCCCAGCTTCTGCGAATCTAGAAGTTTGAAAACATGCAAATGTGAGTAGATAAATAGATACCGCTTTGGTGGGGAGGTAATTGCGCTCTATGCAGTCATGAGGGCTACTTGACCTAGAAGGCATCTACGGACAATGCCGGCTTAAAAATGAAGATGAGCACTACCCCTCAGAGTCGGAATCAACTAGACTTAATGTCAAGGGGAAACCTTTACACAGCCACCATTATTCACATTTCAAACATTTTCTGTGACTGAGCGAGGTCACAGCATTCATCCACAACTGGCAGTCAGCTACACATGGTTTCCTCCCTCCTGATCCAACATTAGTCTTTCAACCAGCAATGAGATGCAAACTTTTACCTCCAGAAGCAGTGCTTAAGGAAGAAGAGTGAGAGCAATACAACTTTTTCACTTCTTGGAATGTTTCACTCCCACAGCAAACTTCAGCATCACCTCTGGCTTTAACTTTGAGCAAATGATGCTGGCAGCTTGTTTGTACTTGGAAGTAAGTGGATTCCTCTTTCTTCCTTTGCTTTCCTGTTCTGTTGATGCACCCTGCTCTGTGTTCCATTTCTTCTGAATATCAGTTTAACTGAGATAATTTTTCCATTTAATTTCAGAGCATGCACAGTTTGATGCAACTTTCAGTTCCTTCAGTTTTAAAATGTAATTCTCCACTCCACATTACTCATGCTTCTATGAACATAGATAAAACACTACCAGAGAGAGAGAGAGAGAGAGAGAGAGAGAGAGAGAGAGAAGCAATCTTAAGGTGATCGTACCTATTGCATAAAGATTTTTTTTAAAAAAAATGCATACAGTGTTGGAAACTTTATAGCACAGCCAAAACTTTAATGCAAATAAATGTACAATTGCTTCAACATGGTTATGAGGGGAGAGAGCGGTGTTCTATTCATGTGCACCCAGGGATGCATAATTCAGAGTAGGGAAACACATTCATGAACAGGATCAGGAAGCATTGAAAGCTGCAGCAAATGGTACATTTCTGGAAAATCCAAAGATAAAGAACAGAATAACAGGGGAGTCCTAATGCATCAAATCCATTTTTGAATGAAGACCAACTCCAATTTCTAGGGGATTACATACTTGCCAACAGCATTCCTAACTGCTCCCCATGATTTTGGGCCACTCCTATGAGAATCAAAGCTCGTGATACATTTGAGGCTGTATATGAACAGTATAGGAACCCAAGTATCACCAAGCTGTTTTTGCTTAGCCGACAATGGCTGAGTTTTGTGGCTGCTATTCCTCCATCAGCTGCTGTGTGGCATTGCTTCCCTTCAGATGAGCAAAAGCAGTTCCAAATAAGCCTTTCTTCTTGCTATTGTCTGTCGCTGAATCTTTCAATATAGTCCTGTCCTCCACCTCTCCCATCGTTATAACAAACTGTACTAATTGTTATGTTGACTATTATGGTTCACATTGCTGTATTTTGCCGCTGTTCAAGAATGTTATCTATATTTCTGGAAAGCTACGGGGAGTGAAAAGCACCATCTTAAAACAACTGTTATTAACGTTATTTATTTGATTTGGGAAAACAATATCTGCAAATACAAGGACCTGTGTTGGTGGCACAATCTTTTAAAAAGAAATTAATTCAAAGGCACACAGTAATTGATTTCCAAAGAAAACAGTGTTGCAAGGTAGATTTTTTGCCCTTCCCATCAGTGACGCTGCTCTTATTTTGTTGTTGTTGATGATGATGTTGTTGTTGTGCTCCTTGTTGTCATCCTAGCACACTGTCCTTGGGTAAGTACGTTTGGATTCTAAACTTTAGCGTTTATCTTTGCAATCATGCGGTGAAGATAAATATCCCTTCCAGAACATAACACAGTGATAATTGCAGCCTGGATATCAAGAACCTATAGACTGGAGAAATGCTTCAGTTTCATTAAAGGAAATTTAATAATAGCACCTCTCATGGATGAGTTTCACTTGGGTAAAGGTAACCAGTGAGTAAATGTAAGGTTCCAGGGGTCGGAGAAGGCTAGCCTGGAAACGTGTTTTGGTAGCTCCTACCCTATTCCATAGATAGACCATCTTTTCCCTTTCAAATAAAAGGGGGTATATGGCCTTATCTGGAAGCTTTGAGGAACAGTGATTCATCTTGTAAATAGGTTGCCTCCTCTGCATTGTTTAACATTTAAAATGCACTCATTTTTCAAAAACAGAAGGGAGCTCTGGGCCACTTGCCGTTTGGTTTGGTTTGGTCACTACATTTGAAAATAGGGAAATTGCAATGCATGTCTATGCCTGAATCTTCACAGCCAGATAATGCAGTTTGCACTGCATAATATGGGTCTACACTGATCATGTAATGCAGTTCAAACTGCATTACTTGGCAGTACAAATCCATCCTATGTTGAAGGTAATGGGGACAGAAAACTGGCCTTCGTGTCCACCAAACTTCCCCATCCCTTTTATAAACAATTGTCCAGGAATAAGCTCTGATTTTCTGATTTGTCAGTACAACTGAATGATGAATCCTTGGTTAGGATTAGTGCCATAGTAGAGTTCAGAAACATTATTTATTCAGACTACAGTTCCTAGATTTGTGGCATGAGTTGTAATTCAGGATACATCTACACTGCAATTTAACATAGAATCATTGAATTGTAGAGTTGGAAGAGACCTCGTGGGCCATCCAGTCCAACCCCATTCTGCCAAGAAGCAGAAACAGTAAGCTGGGCTATGTAACAATTATTTACAGTCAGGAGCTCAACCCCGACTCGGGCTTTGAACTTGCCACCTTTCGGTCGGCAGTGATTTATTGCAGCTGATTATCCTGTTGTGCTACCAGCTCTGCCAAGAAGCAGGAAAATCACATTCAAAGCACCCCTGACAGATGGCTATCCAGCTTCCGTTTAAAAGAAGGAGCTTCCACTACAGTCTGGGGCAGAGAGTTCCACTGCTAAACAGCTCTCACAGTTAGGAAGTTCTTCCTTATGTTCAGGTGGAGTATTCTTTCCTGTAGTTTGAAGCCATTGTTGCATGTCCTAGTCTCCAGGGCAGAAGAAAACAAGCTTGCTCCCTCCTCCCTCTGACTTCTGCCTTATCCGAGTCTATGCTGTCCCTATAATGCAGTTCCAAACTGCATTATATGGCAGTGTAGATAGGGCTTCAGTTGCTAAATCCATGTCAGAGCTTAAATGCATTCTCATTTCCCCAAATGTTAACTGTGGATGTCAACGCTCAGGTTGTAGCATGGTGAAATGCCTAGAGTTCCTTATGAGACAGGTAGGTTATTATAATTTAAAACAGTGCATTAAAACTCTCCAGCAGAATTTTTTACTGCAGACTACAATGCCCATGATTCCATAGGATGAAGATATTACTGCAATAGGAGAATTAGAAAATCATAGAGTTTGAAGATACTGCAAGTCTAGTCTCAAGCCATGCAGCATAAAAATGCTATACAGGATGATTATCTTTTATTGAAAATGCTTGCGAGAAGAAATGCTTTGGGGTTTTTTTTTCCTTCATGGTTTGGAATACCTGCATTTCCATATGACTCCATAATAAGACATTTTGGAGAAAGGATCAAAGCCTGAACACAAAATTCATTATGTTTCATATATACTTTCTACTCATTGTCTGAAAGTAGTTTTATATTCAATACTTTTAAATCTTTTGTGCACCAAACAAAATGTGTGTGCATGGAAGCAACAAAAAGCAAAGGTGCCTAGAACACGTAAACAACCAACAAATAAATACAAAATGAACACCCCAAGAGAGGAAGAGCGGAGGATGAGACAGGAAGAGGGGCCAGAAGAGGAGGAAATAACCCTGGGGGATATCCTTGCGGAGCTGCGGAAGATAGGGAAGGCCCAAGACGGTTTCCTGCGGAGGATGGATGCCATGATGTCCCGGCAGGAAGACCACATGGGCGCGAACCGGGGGCACCCCCTACAGGAAAGTTCAGAATCAAATGAAGAGGCGCTCCCCACAGGGCCAGCGTTGCCGATCTCCTATGAGGATGGAGAGGATGCCCCCCGGGTCCAAGGGGGCTTTAACGAGATGTACAGGTGGAGAGGAGAGAGGGAAGGAGAATGCAAAGCCGGGGCAGGACCAGAGGAAAGAGGACCGCCCCAGAAATAGGGGAGGCAGCCCTGCTGGAGGCGGCAGGAAGGACCTCAAGAGCCCTAACACCTCTGCTCCCCAAGAAAGAGAAGAGGGGAAGAATCAAGAGGTCGCTACAGCACCCAAAAACCCCAGCCTGGATGCAGCTAAGAAGGACGGCAAAAAGAATGGGACGCAGCCCACTAGGAAGAGAGGCAGGGCGGGAACACCCCAGTAAGGAAGGAAGAATAACCTGAAGAAAAGCTGCCCTTACTCTCTTGCAGCGTATTTCAGGCCTACGAGAAGTGGCATCCCGGAGATGGGCATGGAAGGCCTCGAATCGCCTAGGGAGAACGGCTAAAATGGAGGTTGGAGGACGTGAAGGGACGCGGGTCCGGCTACGCTGGAAGACAGGGAATGGACAATGGGCATAAAACGCTGGAAAGATTTTGGAGACTACAGGAAAGAACAAAGGTTCTCTCAAAAGGACAAAAGCTAAAAACAACAGATTGCTCCCAGACGCAGAGGGTTAGGAAGATACGCCTCGGAAAAAAGAAGGAAAAAGGAGCCTAGAAAGAGGACCTGTAAAAAAGAAGTGACCAGCTCAACAAGGAGGGAGACTGCAAGAGAACAATAAGGAGCACCCATGAACAAGGACTCTAGCAGGAAACAAGCTACTCCTGTCTTTATCTCTTCCCATCAACATTACCCATCACTAGCCTTCCCAGAACCCGGACCAAGCAGCCTCCTTCACCGCCCACCACTCTTTCTCCTCTACCCCCCGCATCCCTTACCACCGACCCCCAGCACCAACCCCCCTTCCCACTCCCTCTACCCCCCTCTCCCATCACCGTACCCAGCCTCTCCTCCCCCCCCCCCCACTGCCCTGTTCCTGAGACTGTTCCCCCACTTCCACTGTTTGTTTGTTTATGGAAAAACCCCAATAAATATTTTTTTTTAAAAAAAAGCAAAGGTGCCTGTGGACAATTGGTAGTTTGAAATATATCAAGTTTTAGTCACTTCATAAGGAATGGTCAGTCTCTATCTATGCAATGCAGAAGCCTACTTTATTTTCTGATTGTATTCAACAGACTTTACAAAATTGAGTTGCCACCATTAATGGAAGAAGCATGAAGTTTCCAGTCTTGCCAGTGTTTCAGGCGAGGAATCTATTCAACATATTCTTATTTGTAAAGTACAGGCCGCTTTAAAAAATCTGCTGCCGAAAAAAAAGTGAGCCCTCGAAATAATTAAAATGTGTATGCTCCTCCCTCCAAGTTTAGCTCATAGTGAGGCAATTGTGTGGCAACTACACCATAGCCATGAGTCTTGATATTTAGTGTGTGCCCCTTTTAGCCATATCAAATGTAAATCTATACCATAGAATTAATGCAGTTTGGCATCACATTAACTACCAAGTTCAATGCTGTGGGATACTGGAAGTTGTATTTTTACAAAAGTCTTTAGCCTTCTCTGCCAAAGAGTGAGGGTGCCTTGTTAAACTAAAATTCCCAGGATCTCTTCCAAAACAATCATTCAATGATTATATATGACAATGCATTGCAATACCCTGTCAAAATGGCAACTGCTGCAAGATTGTTTTTCCATTTAGGGGTCATTTTTTACTACTACTATTACAACAACAACAACAACTAAAGGGTGTTTGAGTGGAACTCCCAGTATTTTATACAAAAGCCTGAACCATTTTTATGTGTGGACAAACCTCTTCTTTTGGGAAGTACCATGTTTTGCACAAAATACATTTATTTTACGAAAAATCTAGTGAAAATTTCACAACAAAACCCTAAAATGCACAGCATCATTTTTAAAACTAATATAATAGCTTGTAATCTTAACAAGCAGAGAAATCTTTTTAAAATTTCTTAGTTCATGTGAAAAAAATGAGCAATTAGTTGTAATATTAGTCTTCTCTTGAGTACCGAAAACTTTAAAAAATTCAGTCAATTTTTTTCCTGTATCCTGTAGATTGTATAGGATTTGGCTTTGAATGGGAGGGGGAAAAAGTTTTCACTCCCTATGCCAAGAGATGAACAGTCTGTTGCAGTTGTCAAATTTTGGTCTCCAGAGGTCTCCATAAGGAAGCTTCCCTGCTGCCTTGTCTCCTCCTCACACAGTGGTCCTCTGATTCCATAGCAACAGTGATCAGCAGAAAAAGACACATCGAGGTCTCTTTTTGTCGGACCTCCGAGTGCAGACACTGAACTCCCTCCTCCAAGTCTCTGTAATTTCAACTGTTGCCATGGTGATGAAAGGAGGCATTACCAAATGCACAAGCTGTTAAACAAGTTGAGAGGGAAATATATAGAGAGAAGCAGAGAGGGAGAGAATTTGAGAGAAAGAAGGAGGAGCTAAAATGAAGTTTTCTGCAAATTCTCAGTTTCTCCATGCACCAAGCATCCAGGGATCAACTGAAGGCCTATTCCAGTTATGTACTTCATTTGCCTGAATCAAAACAGCACAGAGAAGCATTTTCCATCTGAAGACTACTTCAAACTACAGAGATGTGAGAATCCGAGAATTAGATAATTTTCTGATGACATCTAACAGACTATTAATGTAAAAAAAAATATGAAGCTTCCAGCAGCAGGGTCATCTAGTTCAACTCTTGACCATGTACATCTCAAGCACTCCTGAATGATGTTAATTCAAACTTTTTTTAAGTTTCACAAAATGAAGAATCTGTCACCCAATAAGGTAACCTCTTCCACTCTTGAACATGTATTGCAGCCAGAAATTTCTTCCTAATGTTAATAATCAAATTATTCTCGAAGGCTTTCACAACCTCTGAGAATGCTTGCCATAGATGCAGGCGAAACGTCAGGAGATAATGCTTCTAGAACATGGCCAAATAGCCCAAAAAACCTACAACAACCCAATAATCAAATTCATCCCCAGATTGCTAGAGCTCGAAGAACCTTGCTCAAAAGTCGGGGAGTGGGGGCAATAATTGTTCACATACAATGGACTCCGTGGAGTCTTGATAAAACAAGGATCTTATGCATTCCTCTAATAGTTAGATTGGGACTGTAAGGACTCACCCATTCTGAGTAAGCCAAAGCCTGTGTGGAAGTTTGGCTCCCTGATTAGAATGGTGGCATCCATCTTGGGAAGGGAGATCCATACAGCAGCCATTGGGAGAAGGGAGTTGCCAGAGCCAAGGGGGCATGGCTTCAGTGTTTCTCTGGCTGGTTACAAAGACTCCCAGGAGATTGGCTGAGAGCCAAGAGGGAGGAGTTAGGCTATCTAGGAGGGAGAAATCCTGACAGGAAAGTTTAGTTTCTGACAAGCTCTCGAAGAGAGAGGAACAGTGCTTGACAAGCTCTTAGGGAGAGTGGAGTGTTTTATAGACATGCTCTCAGATAGCTCCTTGTCAGGACTCCAGAGTAAAGAGCCTCTGTAACAAAGCTCTGTGGTGTTAGAGTATAGGGACTCTGTGTCAAAACCCTGTTTAGAGTATAGGGACTGTGTCAAAACCCTGAACTATCTAGGATAGTTGTTTGGTTAGATCTCTCAACTAGTTTAGATATTAGTGGGAGTTCTAGTTTAGACAAGGTTAGCCCTGTCTGTTTTACCATCTAACATCTAAGATTTAAGTAAACATTTTATTCTGTAACCATACGCTCCAGCACACTTAGATCTTTTATTAACCACACGCTCTTGTACCATCAATTGTTAACCGTATGCTCATTGCCTCAGATTGAATAACCAAACGCTCGTTGCCTCGTTAGTAGTAATCCATTAAGCTCTGTGCCTCGTTTGTTTGTAAAAGTTAATAAATTCTTTCTATTTAACTTTTACCACAGCCTCCATCATGTTTCCTCTAAGTTTCCTCATAGCTGTTAATTTGATTAGGAGCATAACTAAACATCTTATTTAATTTTTAAAATCCTAATTAGATAATTAGGTTGGTGGCAGTGATTTAAGTATTGGGTGGATCCGAGTTCGTCACATTAATTGGTGGCAGCGGTGGGATTTCACCAAAGCCCTGCCCTGCCACAGTGACCCGACGTCCCTTGGGTCATCGATGTCTCCTGGGTTGTCACAGGGACTATGCCTTGTACTCCCCACATAGGCAGTTCATTGATAAGTTAAGAAATACAAAGACTTAGCATATATGTGTTGGCTCTCACTTCTCCAAGGATACCATCCACATCCTAAGTCTGCAAAAGTGCAAAGTAATAATGTTCATTTCCACATCAAGTAGGATCTGATTGGTTATTAATTTCAAGTTTTCTGTCAATATCATTGTAGTGACCAACTCTAGCTCCCTAGATTGCCAGGAGGAAGTGTAGTTTAGTTCTACTTTTGTGAAAGGGGGTGCTTTCTGGATAAAAGTGATTCCACAGGTGAACTGGAATTCTCTTATTGAAGCAACATGAATTTCCCAAAGAACCACTGGAAATCCATCCAGATCTATACATGTTAGACTATGTTCATTAATTCTCCATTCCTGAAGAGTTCCTCAATCTCAGTGAGTCTAAACCTGATCAGGTAGTTGTCTGTCCACGACACTTGAGCTATAAAAAGTCCCTCCATTCCCAAGATTACCATAATCCCATCAGACACAGAAGCTAAGGTCTAAAGTATGTCCAAATTTGACTTTCGACAGACTCATATCTGTCACGACAGAAATGAAGCCTTGAGCTACTTCTGAAACATGGGTCTTGAAGCCCCACAGGATCACAAGTCAAAAGAACTCCAACACCAATCCTAAGATTACCCAACTAACATTTGAAAGGAGAAAACTGAGCAGTGGGTGGTTGCTACACTAATGTAATCCCTAATATGTCTCAGCCACACATTATTTTTTCTTATCACAGTTTCACAACACTTGAAAAATGCAGTTTTGACCATTTTTAAAATATTTTTAGTATTCGTTCCTTCCAGATATCTGCTGCATATGTTAGCACCATAAAGTCACACCATGGTGATTTGATTTGAAGTGCTAAAGTTTGAGCCATGAAAATCTAACTTCTTATAAAAGTGATCCATCTCAACTATGAAATATAAAATGCTGCTGCATCCCAATGGACTCATTCTGCGAACCATGGGACGTTGGCCCTTAGAATGCCTTTTTCTGATGGTGCACTAGATACAAATGAAAAGATTGGCATGGTATTTTCTAGCCAGTGTCTAAAAGAACGTGGCTTTTGAGTTTGCTAGCATTACTCTGTTTGCAAAGTGATGAAGCTTCATCACATGTTTTGTGCTACTTAGTATATGATGGTGATGTTATATCAGCCATTATCAAGTAAGTTTTAGGGAGGGAAGCTTTTCTCAAGAAGGCTAAGGCAGCCATCACAGCACATCTCAGGATTGGATTCCAAGAGCCACACTTATAACTGATCTGCTCCTTACTATTAAAACTTTAATAATAACTTTATCCTTATATTTATTTATTTATTTATTTCAACCCCTCGGGGGGTGGGGGGATGAGTACTCACAATTTGATGCTTCCAATGTACACATAATAATAATAATAAAATACATAATAAAATCCAATAATTACATACATTTAAAACATTAAATCACATTAATTAATTAAAATCTGTTTCTGTTGCAATATCAGCCTGTGGCCTTATCCAAGCCGAATTCTGTAGAGACTCCATCAAGCATGTCCATAGTCCATTTCCATAGCAATTGTCATAACTGTCACTGCCATTGTCAGCAAGATTACCAAAAATGCCTGGTCCCACATCCATGTTTTTAAGGGGGGATGTCACTATCTCCCCGGAGGGACTTGGGGCAGCTTACATGGGGAGTATGCCTGGCAAAACAGAATAAAATATAGCACAATGAATATACATTGCATTTCAAGAGTTAAAACAATAAAACTGAACAACAGACATCATAACAACATAAAACAACAATAACCTTCAACCAGTAGCCGAGAACTGGGGGCATGCTCAGATCTAAGAGGGCAGAGCAATACAGCTGTAAGGGTAATAAAGTGCTACAAGGCCAGACAATGAATTACTAATTAAAGCTTATCTTATAGCATTCAATTGTCAGATGCTTTCAAACGTAATTCAATTCATTGGGATCCCATGAGTGAGAGGCCAGCAAGACACCCTGTCCCCAATAGGCCTGTTTAGATTTTGCTGGGTGCTTCTGCACTGATATGCCAGACAGTAGATTTCCGTTGCCAAATAACATTTGAAGCATATTCAAGACAACAGTTCAAGCAAAATGCAAATGTAGTTTAAAGCTGACTTTAGGTTGTGGTGCCCTCAAAATTCACACCACCAATTCACACAGTGATGCATATCAAGGGTGATACAGCACTTTAGAAACTTTCTAGGAAAAGTTCAGGCTTGCTTTTCTTTAGGGTATGTTTATTTGTCTTTTTAGCAGTTTACTTTTCAATTGAGTTGGCTTCTTTTCAACTCCAGTTTTCATAGCCATACATAAGAATTGAAGATATGATGATGATGATGATAATGATCTTTATTTGTACCCGTCACCATCTCCCCGAAGGGACTCGGGACGGCTTACATGAGGCCAAGCCCAAACATACATATCAATACAATAACATAAAAAAAATATATAACAACATTTTAAGTAAAATAAGATATGATGGCAATCCTAACTTTAGTATTCAGTATATCTTGATACTTCAGGATCCTATCTCGTTCCTTCATAGCTACCCTTCAGTGTCCTAGTTTTTCCCTGATTTCCGCAAGATGATCTCCATTTTGATTGAGGATTGAACCCAGGTGGTCCACTCAGATAGGCCTTTTTCCCAGGAGAATCTGCATTTTAAAAATGTGGATGTTCCTGGGGTCCTGTCTACACCCACCCCATAAAGTGTGCGCTTTCTGGGGTGGGTGTCCAGATGCTGGACTTGCCTGCGAGAACATCTGGAAGCCCTCCCCGCTCCTCCAAAGCCCCCAGACCCCTTAGAAAAGTAATAAAAACTTATCTGGCTTTCATTACTTTTCTAAGGACTTTGGGGGCTTTGGGGGAGGGGTGGGTATTCCCACAGTTTACTGGGATTATTTAGCCTGGTAAACTGTGGGAATGGTGTCTGGACTGTAGTCCAGACACCGGAAGTAGTGGGTTCATCCTGCACCTTCCAAGAAGGTGCGGAATAAATCCACTATCTAATTAATTCTCTACAAACCAGGGTTTTCCTGGTTTGTAGCAAATTAATTCGGGACTGTCCAGAGTTTGTCTGGACAGCTCCTCCTTTTATTACCACGATAAAGGTGCAGTCTGGACGGGTCCAATGTATGCATGATATTGCACCCAAACTATGATGCAAGTTACTGCTTTTTGCAGTACCAAATATGGTAAAATTATATAACTGTCAGACACAACTATCACTTGTTTTGTTGCTGCTACTACTGTTGTTCTCTGCCTCCAAATAATTTCTTATGAAGACTCCAAGGCAAACTTATAACGAAGCTTTCTTAGAAAGATTTGTTCAGATGGAATTTGTCACTGAGAGAGACTGACATGTCCAAGGTCAGGCACTGGATTTCAACTGCCAAATGGCTACACCATGCTAAATCTCCTGGATTACCATTTTGAGTAGCACTAAAGTAAACCATAATCATCTCTGCATACAGTGTACAAAACACATACAGTGACAGTTATTATAAAGACACCATCTATGAAGTGCCAAGTTGGCAGAGGGTCTTGGCTATTGTCCTCCAGCTAGTTAAGGGGTAGTGTATGAGATGGAACAGCTGAGAAAATTAACAGTGCCATGTACCAGTTGTCCCACCTCTGCCTGGAAATGAGCATAATTCCAATTAAAAACCAAAGGAGACAATTTGTGCTGGCACTTTGGCAGGAAGAGCTCTTGGGCTGCCTCTAGACTCCCAAATTAAGTGAAACATCTGACAGAGAAACATATGTTTTTTTGGCATTGTTCAAAGGCTGCCACTTTTGAAGGGAATAGTATTGAAACTCTACAAGGTGTGAAAATAGCAGGCCTGGGACTTTTACTTCCTTCCAGAAACAATAATGCAAGGCATCCCTTTTACTAGGTCTGTTTGTCTACAGAAGTAAGGAGATGTCAAGATGCGGCTGTGCAGTTTGCTTTATCCCAGCCCTTAAGCTTTGCCATTCCTTCACTTCTCCCCTTCCTAATAATATTGCAAAATAGATGTCATGATGTCATTACACTGTCCATTTCATTTGCTCCTGGTAAGGAAGATGAGAAAACTCTCAACTTGGTGGTGTCATAATTGATATGAATAAATATTACTTTGGGAAAGAGAAGCAGGAAATGAAGCTTTTGATCAAAATGTAATCGATAGTCCCACTCCGATTAACAACCAATTGAATCAGTGGGATCTCTATAAGTGTTGATATACTCTACATCAACAGATTCCCCAGTAGGTCTACTCGAGTTGAGTCTAACGTGTTGATTTAGGCCCCTTCTACACTGCCATATAATGCAGATTATCGAATCAGATAATCCAGATTATCTGTTTAGAACTGGATTATATGAGTCTACACTGCCATATAATCCTGTTCAAATCAGATGATCTGGAATTTACATGGCTGAGTAGAAGGAACCTTAGGCTCTTATTTCCTATGGAGTCAGATTTTTGCTGTAACATCCAATTCAGATTTAAGTAGTGGCAAAACTAGTAGGAAGATGAGTCTAAATTCATATTCCCAAGCACATTGCAATCAATCTGATCCCGTGTATCTAGGTGAAAGATGTCCTTGGGATGTGTCCAGCTATTGAGACATATCCAGATACATCCATAACTCCCCTACACACTTCATCATGTAAAAATGGAATATATGAGTCTACACTGCCATATATTCCAGTTCAAAGCAGATAATCTGGATTTCATATCACAGTGTGGAAGGGACCTTAGATTCCTATTTTCTATGGGGTCAGATTTTTGCTGTAACATCCAGTTCAGATTTAATTAGTGGCAAAACTATTGGGAAGATGAGTCTAAATACATACTCTCAAGCACATTGCAGTGAAACCAATTCCAGTGGATCTAGGTGAAAGATGTCTTTGAGTTGTATCCAGCTATTGACACATAGCAGTTAGATACATCCATAACTCCCGTAAACTCTCCATCATGTAAAGAATAGCCCTTGATTGCATCTGCATTGTGACATGTTTTAAGTCCTGTGACTTGTGAATTATAGTAGAGTTCTTCATGTGGAATAATTACTTCATTTCTGAACACATGGGGTCATGCTTGCCACTTCCCCTTTCACTTATTTCAGTCGTAGAGATGTGTAGAAGATAGACTCAAGCTACACCCTTCAAATCTTCCTCTGCAAAATTGCACACTATGCTTCTCACCAGTACAATTTACAATATACTCTCATGTTAACATTGTAGCCACACATTGAGGGAATTCCATATGCTAATCATATATTTTATGAGAAATCAATTTCATGGAAATCCACAAAGTAATACTGGGGAGGTCACACACTTTCAACTTCGGAAAACCCCATTGATGTGTTTCCAAATGCCTTGAAGGCACATCACTACCACTTCAACAACACTCATTTGAAATGCTTGGTCTTTTTTGTTCACATCACAAGACATGTAACATATACATTAGTTTGGTCCTCATTTTAATTATCTCCCCCCCCCCTCCCAACCCAAAGAAGTGTTATAGATTCTATGGGGTCTAAGTAGTTAAAGGAGAAGGGGGAAAGCAAAGAGAAATCATTTGGGGAGGAAGAACTGAGTTATGACCAAGTCAAGGGAAATCAACATAAATAAACAAACAAATAAATAAATAAGAAATTAAAAATATAAAGGTGGCTAGAGGATTTTAAGGAGACAAGATGTAATTATCCCAACTGGACCAAGGACAGGTCAAACAGGTTAATAACCTTGCCCTTTGTAGTTGCACATAGAAATTGTTAATGGCTGGAAATATTGAGTACATGAATCTCCAAGCAACAGTTTCAGTGTGGAATATCCAGCAGCTTCATGCCCCATGCTGTGGCAATATTATGGTTCTCATCTGTGGACCCAGAGGGCAGACAATGTTCATGGCTTTATAGCCCACAAAACCCAGATAGCAGCATTTCAGCCACTTGTATACAAACACGCAGCAATTAAAGCACATAAAAGAGGCATGTGCCATAATTCCACCGAGGGCTGTAGTCTCGTGCAATCAGTTTAATCCACCTACAACATAAAACCCCCAACATGGTTACACAAGAGTACGTTTTATCAATTATTGATTTATGAACATCTGAGGCTTCCTTTAGACGGCACTTAATGCTCTCTGGCTTTTTATCATCTCACTGCCATGCCGAGAGTCGGTCTTCTACCGTGGTGCAAGTCTATACTGTTTAAAATTCCACATTCTTCAATAGATTACCCCATTAAGCATTATGTTTTCCAGGCTGTATAGATTAAAGTAATTAAACTTGTCCTCAAAGACCTAGCACTTTGATTATGGAATCGTTCTTCTGCCTCGAGCACATTTGAGGTGATTTGCAATAATATTGTCTTCGAGAATTTAGGGGCCATAACGTAGTGAATGTGCCAAGATATGGTGGCCTTTGGAGGTGGGGAAATGAAACTCTGCTACATCCACATGTATTGATTTGAAAAAGAAAATAAAAGAATCAACAACAAGCATTTGAATGGAAGTGACTGTATTTGGAAAGGAAACAATGGGATGATTTTTCAGCAATTGTCTCTTGGAGTGCAAAATGTGTATTTTATTTCTTGGTGGATTATAGTCGCAGCATTATGTTAAGGAAGAAACAGACAAACCATATTAACAACAGTGATTAACAAATGTGGCTCACCTTTTTCCTAGTTAAAGATTCAAGTCCACTTACAAGATTTTTTAAAAAATAGTTTCAAATTCACAAAATACAAACATTAAAATGTGGTTAAACGATCTCTCAAAATCAACAGAGCAATGGACGTGCCAGCAGGACTGAAGACCAACAAGTCGGAGGTTCGAATCCGGGGAAAGCACAGATGAGTTCCCTCTGTCAGCTTCAGCTCCAAATGCAGGGACATGAGAGAAGCCTCCCACAAGGATGGTAAAATATCAGAAAACACCCGGGTGTCCCCTGGGCAATTCTCTCATGTCAGAAGTGATTTGCAGTTTCTCAAGTTGCTCGTGACAGGGGGAAAAAATCAAAATCAACAAAAGCCAGTAAAAATGAACCCTAAAAAGCACAACAAAAGCAACAGAGAGAAAACCCAGCACATTGTACAAGGCAATCCTGCCTAGGCAATTGATTCTCAAGGTTTTTCCAAAACAAAATGTTATTCAACTCTTTGTGGAAAGAGAATTGGGAAGGTGCCAATTCTTAAAAGGGATTTCCAGATCTGTGTAACATATACATAACTTCACTTTTTTTAACCAACTCCATATAGGTATTGAACTTAGTCCAAAAAAGTGGAGCCACATGTGTGAGACACTAACAGGCTGACAACAAGAATGGTTTTTTAAAAAGAATTATCAGGGGAGGACATGGGCATTGGAGTGTTGAGACAACACCTTTTCTGGAACCACTACCAGCCTGACAGCACTAGCTATTTCCAAACTCCTTTGTCATAAATTAAACCCCATTTGATGCTTAGCCCAAGCAGAAACCTACATATTCATCTCAACATTTCACTGAAACCCAATGGTAATTCTAAGGTGAGGAGACAGAATTGTAGTAATTGAATAAACCTCAGATATAGCAATTAGTATAGAAACTCATGTGCGAGTTGGACGGTCTGCTGCACATTTCCCACTTACTGGAAAGTTCCACAGTGATAGTAAAGATTATATGAACAATAGGTCCCTTTCTTCTCCTGCTCATATTTCTGGAGGTTTCTTTGTCTTGGAGGTGCAAATTGCCTTTTAGCTTCATTGAATGGAATCCATCACCTCCCACCCTTTTCTAGTCAGAGAATCTAAAAGACTTAGCCTGGTCATTAATCAGCCCCCAATCATTAAGCACAATTAAACCCTATAATCATAGTTATAATTATTGGTAGATTAATTCTTCAATTATTAATTAAAAGTCTTAATTAAAACTTTTTAAAGAGTGTATACTACAAAAAATTGACTAATCATTTTACAGTTTATCCAGTGGGTGCTAATATTACATTCATTTTCATTTGGGTTATGTAGCCCTCCACTGGGTGGAAGCTCATCAAAAAGTTCAGCCAACGTTCCCCTCCACCCACCTCTTAACATAATAGCTGAAGTTGGATATTTCAGCTTCTTTGCTTTAGCACTTAATAACTAAACTAGCAGTGGGTGGGCTTGGAGTTTGATCTTGGCCAAAGGATGAGTTTCTCTCTAACCACTTCATCACACCAGAGAAAAAATCCACTTAAAATCCAGTGTCTGCCTCCTGCAGAATTCTGGGGTTTGTAGTTCAGTGAGGCTGTTAAAGGTTCCATCCTAAACTACAACCCCCAGAATTCTGCAGGAGGCAGACACTGGATTTTAAGTGGATTTTTTCTTTAGTGTGAGAGTAATTGTGAAGTCTGATTGGGTGAATCCTTTGGGATTTTCCGATGATGCATAAACTGCAAAGAAATGAAAAACAAAACAAAAGATTGAATATATCTACCTACCTAATACCTAGCTACTGTCACACCTCAGCCAGGTTTCTGTAGCAAGCCAGACCAACGCCATGTTAAAACCAAGGACTCAGAGAGGCTTGTAAACAGGCCTTTGCAACAACCTCTAGCTGACCCCCAGATAATCAAAGTGCGGCGCAGCCCTGCGGCTTCCCAGGCCGATAAAGACACCTGGTACCATGAAGCGGCAGATCCTCCCCAGAGCACAGCTGGGCCCGCTAACAAGCTTGCATTCCATAGAGATACAGATACGGTGGGAAGAAAAAGTGTTTCCCCCATTCCCGTGAGAGAGCTGCGGCGGAGTAAGTGCCTTCTGTATCAATGCAGCCCAAAACCTATAAAGGTTCGGCCCGGACTCCATTCTGGATCTCGTGCCAATGTTTCAGTTACTTTGCCAAGTTTCATGGATCTTTGCCGGGGCCAGGGGGTCCTTCTTGCTTAGAGACTTTAAGCTTTGCCAAGTCGGGGGTCCAGGACCCAGTGGATTTCGGCATCTTGAACATTGCTTCTTTTTGGGAACATTTTAGCCTATTCTTTGCCACTTTGGACGCTGAAAGCATTTTTGAACTATTCTATCTTTGCCTTTTTTCTTATTTACTTATTCTAAATAAAGCATTTAACCGCAGCTGCTGTGTGTTGGTTTACTAAGGGTCCGGTCTAGTCTAAGTGCAACAGCTACCTACACACATTTATAGTGCCCAAAAATGCTTACACCCTTTAATAGCCAAATTTTGCAGCTACTGTGATTATTTGAAGAAATTTACTGCATCACAACCCACTTTCAAAATGCAAATTGCATCTTCTCTTTAGTGTGCCACCTCAAAGACCACATCTCCCATCCCATGCATTGCCCCTCATTGGCCATTGACCTTTTTATTTTTTATTTTTACCAGAAGAATTAAGCAATGTTGAGATTAGAGTTGTTATCACAAGATTATACCATTTAACATTTTCATTACTGCACAATTTTGCAGTTATGGAGTAATGCATATGTGATGGGGGAAAGGATGGCATTTTAAAATTCTCATTCTTTTTCCCATTGCAATATGCTTCCAGAAGGTGGTGTAGTTAAAGTGACAAACCTTGTTTTGGGGCACAGGAAACAGAGGAACTTCAAAGGTTCCTACACGTGACATTTTTAAAATGTGAATACAGCATACAACATCACAGTTGAAGGTGTGCATCCACATTCAAAAGGCATTCACAGCAACAAAACATTTTTTATCTTGTGCATGACTGTAGCAGAAGACACAAAGCATTAATTTTGCCAAAAAAAATCTCAGAAGTCTTTCCAACAATAAAGAAATGGTTATACGACAAAGGGAATCCATAACAGTGCCAAGAATAAACTGTGAAATTGTGTAGTTACCTTGAATAATAGCTGAATGGGATGAAAATGGGAAGTAATGACTATACATCCAGTGATTCTGTCCCACTGCCGAAGAGTGCTGGGATCTCACCAAATGGCAACTCCCAGGCTGTCATAATTTTTGAGCCATGACAGCGAAAGTCAAAATAGATTTTTGTGTGCATGGGCAATACAACTTCCACCAGCCACCTGAGAAAAACACAAAAACAAGATCTTTATGGGATCACAAATGGCCACAACTCATTTATTGATAAGGGGACAAGGGTTTGGGAGCCATGCATGGTTCCTGGATCATGGATCAGTCAACCCACTGCTGTCTGATACTGCTAACACACCTGGGTGCTGCAGCACAATACAGATGCAAGTACACTAGGTCAATGAAAGCCTATGCTATCAACCTCTTTTTCTTAGTTTAATCTCCCACTCACATGCTGACCATCCCACCTACTGTTCATTTGCCCCTCTCGCTCACCCACCCCCATTTGCTTGCTCGCTTCCCCTGCTTGCTTGTCCACTTGCCTACCCCACCCACTTGCCTGCTCATCCCCTGCTCATCCACTCACCTGCCCCTTGCTCAGCTGCCCCCATTTGCTTGCCCACTCACCCCTATACTTACTCTCCCCTGCTCACCTCTACTCACAATAACCAAGATTCCCCCTGCTCACTTGCATGCTCCTCCTCTTTGCTTTCTCCTTGCTTGCTCTCTAGCTCATCCATCCCCCTGCTCACCCACCCCACACTTCATTGCTCAATCACCTGCCCCTGCTCACTTGTCCACTCGCTCCGCTCCCCTGTTTGTTCCCTTGGTTTCTTGCTCGCCTGCCTCCCACTCACTTGCCTTATGCTCACCCATTTCCCCCACTCCTCTGCTTTCCCCCTTTGACTGACACCCCCATTCACCACCCATTTACCCTCATCCCTGATCGCCACCCCCAAATGCCCCCTCAGTTGCCAGCTCCCCCTGCTTGTTTTCCCATTGCCCTGCCCCACCAGCTTGCCTGCCTGCCATCTGCTCACTCACTCACCTGTCTCTGCTCACCCACCCCCACTTTTTTTGCTCACTTAACTGGCCCCCACTCATTTGCTCGCTCCTCCACTTTCCATTTGCTCCCCTGCTTTCTTGTTCACCTGCCCCCACTCACTCACCTCCTGCTCACCCATTCCCCTGCTTGCCCCACTTGCCTGATACCCCCTGCTCACCTTCTCCTGCTTGGCCCCAATAGTTCACTATCACTGTTCTAGGCTAACATGGTTATATCTTTGTATTTTGGAACTATAACTGTAAGTACTTTCATGAATTAGTTTTCTAAGCTCTATTAAAAACTGGAAGAAACCAGGATAATAGAACAATTGCACAACAACAACAAAAACACAAGGAAAATAAATACAATTCAAAGGTTGCACTGCAGTATAGGCATTTTAAAGAAGCAATGGTATTTCCTGTAAATCTTTAAGTATTTCAACACATGGATGGGGCAAACTAATAACTGTACTTTCCAATATGACCTCAAAAATACAGTCAATTTCCTTTTTGTCAGTTCCCTTGGCTCTACCTTGATCTATGAGCCCCAAGTTGTGTTGACAGCACATGCGGCTAAGTTAGATAGCCTGTGAAGTTCGTGACATACTTTGGACACCGGATGAGCTCAAATGCCAACTGAGAGATAACAAAAGATGGGCTAGCTCCATAAATTTACTTTGTGTCAAACCTTGATACTTCTGAGAATGGCAGGAATCAATACCGTCAGAAACATCCAATCATCAAACAAATAGATAAAGCCCTCTCAAAATATCAAAGTAAGGATGGACTTAGATTTGTTTCCCAGAAACGGAAGCTTCAAGATTGTAGAACTCCACTTCTGCAGACAATGTTATGTAACAAGGCTTTCTACAACAAACCATTCCTTTATACATACAAACTGTGTGTGTGTGTGTGTGTGTGTGTGTGTGTGAAAGAGAAAGAGAAGTGGGAGGGGAGACAGTTCACCAAAGCTGAATTCCTACATTGCAAAGTGTAAATCCATACTCACATAGCTTAGTAGTGGTTTTTCTATACCACCCTTTGGCTGAATACAAATGCTGTACAATTGATTGTGCATTTACTAAAGTTCTTGCTATTTTCACAATCCTAGTTAGTCAGTCAATTTATCAAAGGCACTTTTGTATAGCTTGCTATCCTAAGATCATGCAACAAGGTCCTACTGGAGAATAGTACTTTCTCTCAATACCTAGGAAGTGTTCATCTAGAATTATGGCTTTCAGCAGCAAAAGGGAGATAGTACCTGGCAAATAACTTCAAGACCATTATTTTGAGAGATCTGGGGTGAAGAGATATAGGGCATATTTGGGGTGTTATGAGATGGTGAGGGGGAAAGCATGCAATAGGGACTGGCACTGCATATTGGCAAATACGATGGAATCTCATGGCTTATTTGAATAGCTTTACCTACACACATATTGTACAGTTATTCACTTCTCATATCTAACAATGCTTATTGTGCTGTGAGCAACTCTTTTATCTTAAATAAAGGTTCAACGCTTTGAAAGCTTTGTTTCCTGAACTGGAGTTTGTTGTCCATGACAAATACTAGACCTTGCTTATACTCATGCAGTTACACAATAGTTGTGTTTCTTTTCCACTGAATACAAACTCTGTGAATCCAAATTCCTATCTGCTGTAGTGCTTGTTGGCTGTCTCATTGTACAATGAGGCATGCACAGTTTGTGCAATCTCAATGAGCCAAATGGTGCATTAACTAACAAGATGCAATAGTTGTGCACAAAAAATATATGAAATGGTTAAACTGGTGACTCTGTTGTACAACAACCAAAAAGTACTTCTAGCTGTCTATGTAAACTTACCCAACTTGACTTTCCTCATGTTTTTCCATTCTAATTTGTTTCAAATGTAGCATTAGGAGAAAAATTGGTAGCAGATAGCAATTCCTTTTAAAGAGGCAAGTAAAGAAATTGGTTCTGTGATAGAACATGCATCTGATCGCTTAGGAATTACAAAGATGTGCCTTCCCGCTTATTATTTTTATGCATTTTACAAAATGCAGTCAAGAAGATGGGATGATCAAAAGCGACTCTTGCAGCCAGGTGAATTCCTGGTTTCAGACTGATATTTCCCTATGGGTCACAGAGGTTTTGTTATCACCATCTCTCTCTTTGAATGTGTCGAGCCCTGCACAGCTGACACAGGCAGTGCCAAACCATACAGGGATTCTTCTAATGCATTCAGAATCATTCTTGTCATTCAGGATCTTTCATTTTATGTTTTAGATTTTTCCCCCAGAGGGCTTTGGTGCTAATCCATTTCACACTTCTAACACATCTGTTCTTCTTCATGCTCCTCTATCTTTTCAGAGCATTCAAATAATCACAAACCACACACACTTTTAGTTGTCTATATGGTTTCTCAAGCAGGACTTTAATGATCAAGGATAGTTTAGGGAACTCAATTGATGGCTGGAGCAAGGTAAAGATGGATGAATCACATTCCCACCATTATAAGCTAAAATCAGTGTGCAATTATTGATTTTGATTGATTGATTTTATTATTTAAAATCAGTGCTGCACATAAAACACATAAAAAGAGTTCAATAGTTAAAAGCTGGAATAGGAAAATTAATTAAAATAGTTCCAGTAACTCAGGCTAAGTCTGGAGGGTGTCCTTAGGATGGGGAAAATTTTCAGAATGAATATTGTTCCCTTTGCATTCTTGTTCCATTCTTTGTGCATATCAGATTTGTGAAGCCTGGGTAAGCATCTTAAATTGCAGTTAGTGGATTCATACCCAAGAGCTACAAATCAAAACTGTTCAGTAATATCATGTAGCCATAACCATTACATGTTTGTCATGATCATAAATACCCTCTGCAACCTATCTTAGTAGCCAACAGTCACATCATTTATTATTTATTTCATTTATTTTTATCCTGTCTTCCTACTAATATAGGGACTCAAGGCAACTAGCAAGAAATATCTCTCTGGCATTACTTCACGAATGAAGATACTTAGGAAGGACTCATCCCACGCTTTCTACAAGCACGTTGATGCTTTTTTGGAGGTTGGATGTGTCCTTCAAGCCTGTGCAATAGGTTTTTCTGATGGAGCACAGTGTGCACAGAACTGGCCTCACCCCTTTAAACCAAAGGTTCATCTGCCTGGGCCTAGCAAGCTGGGACAGTGGCAGCGAGGTCCTCTGGTCGTAGGTTTGATTAGAGTTTCTTTCTCCAGATGGTTGACCTTACAGGGTTAAACGAGCACCATCTGCCCGGGTTTGAAATTAGAGTTTTCCTTCTCCTAGGATGGTTGCCAAAAGGCTAGAGAGCCCATCTTGCCCACTGACACTCTTCGGTTGTGACCTGTCTGGTATGGGAGGCCCTACCGGTGGCTATTATGCCACCGCCAGCTTCATTACGGTACTCAAGCTTCACAACTTCATTACGGTACGCAAGCCTCTCCCGCATGACAAGGAGAGCAAGAAATATACAATGATGCTAAATAAAAACAAGACAAAGACATTAAAACAGAGCTTTCCAAACTGTGTTGCGACATGTTCGTGTGCCAGCTACAATGTGTAGGTATGCCACAAAACTATAATGAGAAACATCTGAGTCTATATGAAATAAGCAATAAATCATATATTTGAAAAATATATAAATGAGAGGTATTCGTGAGATATGTTGTGTCCCCATACATTTCATTATTACAATATATATGTGTGTCCTTATATCTTATAAAGTCTTGGTTTAACTTCCTGTTTAACTAATAAAGCTGAATTACTATGTTCAACTAGTGGTTGGCATGAAAAAGTAGGATGGTCCAGTACTTTTTTCCAAGCGAGCAAGGCTGGAAAAATTGCAAACAAGACTCCTGTCACAATTCCTTCGAAGAAATTATCAGATATCGTGGTGATTGGGATGCTGTGAGTTCTCTGGTCTGTATGGCTATGTTCCAGAAGCCATCTCTCCTGACATTCCACACACATCTATGGCAGGCATCCTCAGAGGTTGTGAGTTCTGTCACAACCTCTGAGGATTCCTGCCATAGATGTGGGTGAAATGTCAGGAGAGATAGTTTCTGGAACATGGCCATACAGATGAGAAAACTCACAGAAACCCATTGATTCCAGCCATGAAAGCCTTCGACAACGGATGTTGCTTGATCATTATAGGGAGACCTTAACCTTAGGACGTTATCACAATAAAGCACAAATCTCCTTAAAATCTAGTTGCTTCTCCCTGCAGAATTCTGGATTTTGTAGTTTAGGGACCTTTAAATTGCTCAGCCAGACAGGTCCTGGGCATCCCTAAACTACAAACCCCAGGATTCCGCAGGAGGAAGAAACCAGATTTAAAGTGGATCCATGCTCTAGTGTGATGAGACACTAAGTCCACCTGTACCTCATTCTGGGATCCATGCAATGAGTTTCATGACTGGACAAATTTTGAAGCAAGGCCTCCTTAGTTCAACAGCATAGCTATCACACTACACTAGAAATGGATGTACTTTGTTGTAAAAGAAAGAACAAACAACAGCAGAGAAGATGAGAACAAAAGTCTTCTGACAACATGAGAAAAAAGTATCAGAATAGGATTTCTGAGAATACAGAAAGGGAAAAATGGTTTTTAAAAAGAGTCTTGTGACATCGTTAAGACAGACATCCTTTAAGGCAAATTTAAGATATTTCAGGATTATTTAGCAACTACAAAACATTACCCAAAGAGCTGTGTGAGGGAAGAGAGACTCTTCTTAAGGAAGAGGTTCTCTCTCTCTCTCGGGGTCCTTCCACACAGCCCTATGTTCCAGAATATCAAGACAGAAAATCCCACATTATCTGTGTGTGGACTCAGATAACCCAGTACAAAGCAGATATTGTGAGATTTTCTGCCTTGATATTCTGCGAAATATGGCTATGTGGAAGGACCCAAAGTATAGGATTTAGGCATGGCGTAACAAAGAGAAGATAATAAGTGAAGACAAGGAGATTGCTGAGCGGCTAAATGACTTCTTTGCCTCCGTTTTCACACAGGAGGACAGACAACATATGCCTGCAGCTGAGTCAGTTTTTTCAGGGAGGGAATTAAATGAATTAAACCAGATAGAGATAAACAAGGAAGATGTTCTCACATGCCTTACTAAACTAAATATCAACAAATCACCAGGGCCAGATGGCATCCACCCCAGAGTTCTTAAGGAACTCAAGTGTGAAATTGCTGAAATTCTAGCCAAAATATATAACCTTTCTCTAAGATCAGGCACTGTACCCGAGGACTGGAGGGAGGCAAATGTAACTCCGATCTTCAAGAAAGGATCCAGGGGTGATCCAGGAAATTATAGGCCAGTTAGTCTAACCTCAGTTCCAGGCAAAGTGATGGAAACCATTATTAAAGAAAAATTACTAAGCACATAGAAGAACAGGCATTGCTGAAGGAAAATCAACATGGTTTCTGCAAAGGCAAATCATGTCTTACTAACTTGATAGAATTCTTTGAGGGTGTAAATAAACACATAGACAAAGGGGACCCAGTCGATATTGTTTACCTTGACTTTCAAAAGGCTTTTGACAAAGTCCCTCACCAAAGGCTCCTAAATAAGCTCTTCAGCCATGGAATCAGGGGACAGGTCTTGTCCTGGATTGGAACCTGGCTAAACTGTAGGAAACAAAGGGTGGTAATAAATGGACACTTCTCTGGATGGAAAGAGGTGAGAAGTGGCGTACCCAAGGTTCAGTTTTAGGATCGTTACTTTTTAATTTATTCATAAATGATCTGGATGTAGAAGTAAATTGTGAGGTAGCAAAGTTTGCAGATGACACTAAACTGTTCAGGGTAGTTAAAAATGAAACTGACTGTAAAGAGCTCCAGAAAGATCTCTCAAAATTGAGTGAATGGGCAACAAAGTGGCAAATGCATTTTAACCTAAACAAGTGTAAAGTCATGCACATCGGGGCAAAGAACCCCAAATACACTTATCAACTGATGGGATCAAAGCTTTCTGAGACAAACCAGGAAAGGGATTTTGGGGTTTTGGTGGACAGCTCAATGAAGATGTCAACCCAGTGCGCTGCAGCAGTGAAAAAGCAAATTCTATGCTTGGCATGATCAGGAAGGGAATCGAAAATAGGTCGGCAAATGTTGTATTGCCTCTCTACATATCTATGGTGAGGCCACATCTGGAGTACTGTGTACAATTCTGGTCACCGCACCTCAAGAAGGATATAACGGAACTGGAAAAGGTACAAAGAAGGGCAACAAAAATGATCCAAAGGATGGAGCAGCTCCCTTATGAAATCAGGTTGCAACGCCTTGGTCTTTTCAGCCTTGAAATACGGCGTTTAAGAGGTGACTTGATTGAAGTGTATAAAATCATGCATGGGATAGAAAAGGTGAATAAAGAAAAAATATTTTCTCTGTCACACAACACTAGGACTAGGGGGCACTCCCTAAAGCTCCAAGGTAGGAAAGTTAGGACAAATAAAGGGAAATATTTCTTCACCCAGAGGGTCATTGGGTTATGGAATTCACTTCCAGAGGAGGTTGTGACAGCTGTCAGCCTGGACAGCTTCAAGGCAGGATTAGACAGATTCATGGATACCAAGGGAATCAGTAGTTACTGAAATGGACATCCAAGTGCCACCTCTGTGTTGATGGAGGCAGGCAGGATTTTCCCCGGGCACTGGTTGTGGGGGGTCGGGAGCAGGTGAGGGTTTTGCCCTCCTTTCTGCTAGAGATCCCTGTGTACAACTAGTGGGCCACTGTGTGACACAGAATGCTGGACTAGATGGGCTGAGGCCTGATTCAGCATGGCTCTTCTTATGTTCTTATATGGCTGATTTAATTCAGCTGAGTGGCAGGGCTAGGAGGAGTTCAACTTTGAGTGACTTTACAGCCTGGCATATTAAGAACCTGTGGTAAAAGTTTTATGATTTGAAAACTTTGTAGCGGCATCTCAGCCATGCATCCCCATCTGTTCCTGCCTTGTCTCTGCAGGAGTTTGCAGGACAGGTGTGGGTAAAAGGCACCCAGGGGGGTGTATTGGTGAAGGAACACAATTTTTGCTTCCAAAATGGGGTGTAGAGCTTGACCTCATGAAAGTTATTTGCTGCGAGGGAAACCTTCACAGCCATTGCTGCTGGTTTTTGTGTCTGGGATTTCCAGCTGTGAACTCACAGCTATCTTCTTGAAGGGAGGGAAAGAAACTGTCATTGCAGATGTGGGGAAGTGTTCTTCAGATAAATGACCCTGCAGACGGAATGAGAATGTGTGTCAACCATTTCCTGACAGAAAGCTCTGCCTGGTGTTTCTTTCTCTTTTTTTTACATTATTATTATTTTTTTGAAACCAGCGGTATCGCAAAGCTGCCACAGCAGGGACACCTGCCTTGAGACACACAAGAACAGAGATGCTTTTCAAAATAGGCCGCATGCAAAGGTTGGATGTGTGAGAGGTGGGGGGCAGAGAAGAAGAAAAGGGGTTTTGAATTAATAATGGAAAGCCATTCGCTCCTTTGAAGTGCTATTTGGTTCAAACATTTTTTTAAAGGGAGAAGATGTGACATTGCCCCTCTTTTGGAAGTAGCCGTTCTCATTTGAAGACACACCACACAAGTTTTGCTCCCTTTGTAATGTTAATCTGTTTTGATTTATAGCTTACTTCTTCTAAAAGTGTAGGCTAAAGTAAAAGTGAAAGAAAGAAATGACCCAGCAAGACTGCATAAGTTGGGAGAGATAGGGTAGTATTACTAAGTTTGGGAAGAGGGAGGTATAGTGGTTTGAGTGTTGGTCTAGACTTTGGGAGGGGTGTAGAGAAGAGACAAAAGGCACGCCAACAAGAGGCATCTTAGCCTACTGTAAATCTGGCATGGAGCAGCCATGGATGCAGCATATATTATTATTATTATTATTTATTTCGATTTGATAAACCGCCCTTCCCGAGGCTCAGGGCAGTTTACAGCATATAAAAACAGCATATACAACAGCATATACAACAGCATATAAAACACATAGGATTAAAACACATGAAATTACATCTTAAAACAGTCACACAAAATCATAGCCAGACATGGCTGGTTCATATATGTGGTCTGTTCCAAAAGTAATGAGAATTATATTTATTGAACATATTTGCAATTAGTGTATCCCCTTCAAAATAGGCTTCTTGTGATCGAATACTGTGTTTCCAGCATTGCTGCCCCTCTTATTTATTTATTTCTTCATTTATTTACAGTATTTATACCTCATTCTTCTCACCCTGAAGGGAACACAGAGCAGCTTACAGAATACACACCTACAGCAACCATTCAATGCTGATTATACAATTAACAAGGGCAGACAACACAAATAGAGGTAAAGGCAGTTTTATCCCATTCTATTTCTGGGATCTTGGAGGCTGCGCTCAGCTCTGGCCATGGGGCAAGGTGTGTGTGTGTTGTAGCTCCATCTTCCATGCAGAGGAGCTTTCCTCCAATTAAAGTCAGTAAGGGCGCTTTTCCAACTCCCCGCTAAGAGTGATTTATCTACTTGCATTTCTGCTTCTGACCTGCTAGGTGGGCAGGTGAGCTGGGGCTAACTGCAGGTGCTCAGCCCCAACCTGGGCTCAAACTGCTGACCTTACAATGGACAGATTTTTTCTGCATCACAGCACAGCGGTTTAGCCTGCTGTGCTAAGCCTGCAGTAAGGGAAGTATTCCCTTGAGATGTTGATCAAGGCCTTTGTTGCAGCTGCCTGGACATTTTCAATGGTCCAAAAATGATGTCCTTTGAGGTGGGTTTGGAGTTTGGGGAATAAAACCACACAGAGTCATATCAGGGCTAGGGAAGTGTTCAGAACAGCCTTCACATGAAGCACATGAATCTCAATTTTTGATGCTGAAGGACTCTTCTGCAGACTCCTCTGCATTTTTGCCCATGGCAAGACAGAAAAACGACTGTGTACTTCGCTAATGTACCAATGGGTTCAACGATGTAGACTCAACTGAGGAAGGACAAACTGTATGCCTGGGTTATCCCTCCACCTGCCTCAACACCCACTTTTCTTTACTGGCTCTTCTGTGTTGCACAATTTTAAAAAATAATCCCCACTGCTTTTGGGCCAAACCAAAATGTTTGCTAGCCTCAGCCTAATGGAAGGGTACAGGCTGGTTTTATGCATACGATTCTAACACATCACCCATTTTAATGTGCCTCTCACGTTTGGCCGAATTGTAATGCACATGTCACTTTTGGCTAAGTAATTTAGCAGAAAATTGATGTGCATTATACTAGAGTAAATATACAAAGTTCTGTAGGATAATGCCACAGTTGGGCTCTATTGAGGTTGCTGTTATAGTTAGTGGATTGTACAAGGGTTCACCCATTGTTGACTTATCACTTGATTGGAGATGAGTTCACAATTTCTGAGGCTTTCTTCATTTGATTGCCCAGTAGATAAACAATGTTCATTAATCAAGCAGTAAACAATTGGCACAGAATATTTTGCATGCAAAAGTGTTGCAGTGAGTCAAATAGAAAAACAGACAATAAGCTTCCAATTAACCTGAGATCTTTTTGCATGTTTCATCTCCTTCCCATTAACCTTACTGTTATGTGGATAGATTGTTATGCAAATGTAGGGTGACCCTTGTAGGTACCAGGTATGTGAGCAGTTCTATTTCAAATGGTTTTCCAGGGCAGTAATAGTACATAACTCTCTCTCTCATCCAATAACCCCTCACATTCAGCCCGCCCCACCACCTCCAGGGATATCTAACATCTTAAATTGAGTTGTGTCTTGATAAGTCTGGTGAGGAATGTAGACATTGAGTTTCCAATCCTTCATACACTACTAATATGGTGCATAGAGATGATAATGATGACAACCTGATGAGCATGATGATGATGATAAATCCAGTCCAACTCCTTGCTATGCAGGAACATCCAACCAAGAGATAGCCACCCAGCCTATGCTTAATAGTCTCCAGAAGAGGCCACTCCACCAAATAGACAGACAGATTTTTGATTTGTGTTCAACTAAACTTTAACTTGCTCAACCTATGAAGGGGAGACCACTCCCCAGAACTCTAGTAATTCATGATACCCTTCTAGCATAGTTCATGATGGTCTTAGGTCCATTTCATTCTTATCACATCATTGTGTCTACTTCTGTGTAAAACCAGACCATGCATGTTGGGATATCTAGTCTGGAGTGCTTGCACACCATGTCAGAATGTGTACCCTGGGAAGGTGTATGGTGTGATGACGTAAGGATCCAGTGTTTAAGACACTTAAATATATGGTTTATCACAAAAAGGTAAGCAGAGAAAGTAAACAGGCAGCATTTAGATGAAGCCATCAGTTATCAGGTTAAATTTACAGAGACATGAGACATTAGGGGAAATTGTGTGAAAAAAAATAGAAAGCAGGAGTGCTCTATTGCGAAATGACAAAAATAACCCAGCCTCGTCCTGGGAAAGAGGAATTATGCTTTTGCCTTTGATTATGGTGAGGCCAAAGAATATGTTGCGGAATTTCTCCTTGCCCAAGAGAAAATTAAGTGAAATACCCACGTATAGGAAGAAGAATTTTAGGAGGAGATATGTATACAAGCATGGCAGAAACCACTTCTTTTATCTATGTCAGTAAATGAGCTCTTATCTATATTTATAGCTTAATTCACCCTGTGTTGCCAGTTCTATATCATTTTATAGGCAAAATCTGAATGTCTTTTTCAGAGTCAAGGTGTTAGGAAAGTGTTTAGAAATGATAATTCAGCTTGCTTTCTTGATATTACCACTGTTCAAAACTATATTTACTCAACCTGAATGAAAATCAGCCTCATTGAAATGAATGGGATGTTTTTCTTTCTGTCTCCTTCAATTTACAACCCTAATGGACTATCAGCTTGACTTCACCTTGAACCTTATCCGTAGACCCCCTGTCACCATTTCTGAAAACTATGCATAGTAAAATCCAGAGTGTAACCATTTAACTGTCATTCAGTGTAATTTGTGTAAAAGAGGAAAAATGCAACTTGTATGGGGTTTTCTAAGTTCACTTCTTTTTGATGGTTAAGGATCAAATATTGTGGTTTAGTACTGGAGTTGAAATTAGGGTTTGATGTTAACTTAATGTTTTTCCACAACTACTTGTAATTCCAGCGGGACAACAGACTGGGAGCCAGACTATGACTCTTCTGCTATACACAGGCATATGGACACATATGAATACCAGTATCTGTCTATTTCATTGTCATTTTATGGTGAACTAGAATACTAAGAAGCAGAATGCATACAATTGCCATTGTCCTCCTCCTTCCTCTTACTCCTTCATTGCTCTGAATGTGACGTCAAACCCTGATTATCCACAACAGAACTGCTCGGGTCTTGCAAATTCAGGATCATGACAAATGTCATGTTATTAAATCAATGTTTGTCTATCATCATCTTCCTTTGCAATTGCATTTTTCCTTTACCAAATACTATAGTCTTTTCCAGTGGGTAACATCATCTCACGATGTGTCACAAGTACGGATAAGTCTCAAATTAGTCATTTTGGCTTCTAGGAAGAGTTCAAACGCCCAGAGCCACCCATTCCGCTGCCTCTCTTTGAGGGAGAGCCGCTGATCCCGGCCCCGTCGGTGAAGAGTCTCGGTGTGATACTAGACTCGAGACTCTCACTGGAGGCCCAGGTTGCTGCGACAAGTAAGGGAGCTTTCTTCCACCTACGCCAGGCACGTCAACTGGCACCTTACCTCCCATCAGATGCGCTGGCTACGGTGGTCCATGCCACAGTGACATCGCGGCTGGACTACTGTAATGCCTTTGTACGTGGGGTTGCCGCAGTCAACCACCCATAAAATCCAGCTAGTGCAGAATGCAGCCGCCAGACTCCTCACCGGGACACCGCTGAGATGCCATATCGCGCCATCTCTACAGCGCCTGCACTGGCTGCCAGTCGAGCTCAGAGCCATCCACAAGATCTTGTCGCTTACCTTTAAGGCCCTCCATGGCGCCGGCCCAGCTTATTTAAAAGATCGCTTGTCCGAACCAGTCCATTTAAGGTCGCCGCGTTCAGTGAACAGGGACCTTCTCCGCATTCCAGGTGTGAGTGAGGCCCGCCTCGACATCACAAGACGGAGAGCCTTTTCCATCGTGGCCCCTGTTCTTTGGAACCTGATGCCGGCGGAGCAGAGAGCTATCCTGGACATGCCCCAGTTCCTGACCGCATTGAAGACCTGGCTCTTCCGAAAGGCTTACGGCTAAGGTCACCTCCCAGACTTAGCCTGAGTTACTGGAACTATTTTAACTAATTTCCTATTCTTTTAGCTTTAACTATTGAACTGTTTTATGTGTTTTATGTGTAAGTCGCCCGGAGCACTGACGTGGAGGGCGACTCATAAATAATAAAATCAATCAATCAATCAATCAATCAATCAAAAACTGGTTTTGCTCTTCAGCTAATTTATGAGTGTTTTGGTGGTCTATGGTATCTGTTAAACTCCTCTGGCATCACAATTCAAATAGGTGAATGGATATTCCTTCAATCAGGTGCATTCACTATCCAACATTCACAATCATACATAGATATTAGGGATAATATGGAAAGGATGGTTCTGACTTTGGTATTTAATAGGGGTGTGCAATTTTTTCATTAGCCATCACAATTTGTATTGAATTAATTGGATTTATGACACAAATTCAAACTTACCCAATACTTTTTCATTTGAATTTTGTAAATCTTAGAAGCCTCCCATAGTCAGCTTAATTTTCAGTGCAAGCAAGTGAAGCAAAGCAAAAAAAAAAAGGCTGTCTTTCCTCTTTAAATTAATGGTCTCTCGCCATTAGGAGAGGAATGCATCAGGAAGAAAGCAAAGTTTACAGGGAAAGAAACTGAGCAAGCATGGAATTCTGGGAAATGTAGTTTGGGAAGGTGATGAGCCTGATGCCAGATAATGCAAAAGGTCCTGCCCTAAATTACATTTCCCAGAATTCCGCTCTGCATCAGGAAGCCCAATTCAGGAGAGAGGACAGTGTGTCCCTCCATAGCAGCACCCAGCCAGAGTTCCAATGAATGGTTGATTTTGCAAAGAGGAGGACTGACTGATACCTTTAGTAAGTAGATCTCTGTACTGGACTGAGACAAAATCCCTAAATGGAAGTCATATTGCTTAATATGAGAGACATTCAATAAGATAGCTGTTGTGACTTAAAAAAAACAAACAAAATAAAAACATTTTTGTCAAAACTTTTTTAAATTCTAAAATTGGTATATGTATAAATATTTCTGAAAGTTGGGGGGAATGATCCCCTGTTATTATGTGTCATTGTATAGAAAATTCAAGGAGATAGCACTTGTAGTTGTTTTTTTTAAATTGTTTATAAAAACTTTGAAAATTCCCCAAAATTCATGGATAAGTGAAATGTTCTGATGCTTGTTGAACTAACTGTGGTAAATGTGTTCTACTATTGTAGCAAGTTTGACCCCCAATAGCTGTAAAAACAAGGGAGAAAGGAGCCATTGAACTTTTCCCACCTCTGCAATTACTATAACAAAAAAGTAATGAAATTTTGTTATTCTCGTTATAGTAATGAAATTTCCACTAACAACACATTAGAAACACTTTAGAAATGAAACACCAGTGCCACCTAATTTTGTAATGAGTTTTGAAACATTTTTTAATCCATTGCACAGCCCAAGTATTTAATACATCTTTACACTTGATGATTTTATTGAGTTCTTTTGTACATTTTGCTCAGCAAAAGGTACAAAATATCAAGGGGGGAAAGACAATATATCTGCTGGGATAATTATGTCCCATCTCTTTTTTAGTTATAAATATTCCAAAATTGAACATGGCAAATGGGTGAAAATATAGGGGATATACTGAGCCTCTGTAATTGTGGATTTTGGAGCAAAACTTAAAAGAGAAAAATGCCCCATAATGTATGAGGGTTGGAATATTATTTTTGCTGTCTAGGTCAGAAGGTGTTGTTACCAAGCCACTAAAAAAACATGCAAAATTGTGTACATACCTAAAAATTGCTACTTGAACTGTACGAAGACAGTGCCGATCCAGATGTATACTGCTTTGAAGTATGTCTGAATCTCTTTTTTGGAGGTTTTTAACAGAGGCTGGATGACCATTTTTGAAAGTTCTTCAATTGTGGCTTCCCGCATGACAGAAAGGAGTCAGAGTGGACGGTCCTGGAGGCCTCCAATTTTATAATTCTATGGCTCAATTATTTCCAGATGAGACCATCTTCTGGGGAACCATTTTTGTGTATATAAGACAGGAACTGCAGATAGTTCTCAGAAGTATTATGTGGGCATTGCCCATGTAAGACATATGATGTAAAATTACAGAAGTATAGCAGGAAGTGGTTCCAGTCATCAGAGTACTTACAAATATGTGATCAAGCCATGAGTCTTGGAATGAAGCCACAAAGTTCTTTATGTACATTGTTTCTACAGTATTGGCTGATGATTAATAGGTGGTTGAGCCATGGTCTCAACATTGGGGGTATGTGTAATAGTTGCTCTTGATTGCGGTTGGAAAGCTCATCTGTCAAAAATAGTTATAGATGGCTCCAAGCCTTGGAGCAAACAGTCTATTGACCTGGTGTCAAATCTCCCATTGAGGGTCAATGAGTTCAGGATCTCACAGATTGTTCTCATCAAGTGATAGAAGCAGGTTGCCCTGGTGGCTAATTAACTAATTAATAATAGACACTCCAGAGGAATCTTTCTTTACACATTTTGTACCAGTCATCTTGACCTTGCTTTCTACATGCTGCATTCATCTCATTGAAATATAGGATTAGCTTATGATTCTCACCAAAAATACACATACGCACACAATTTTTGCCATTCCACAAAGGCAGCAGATATGTGTCTTCTAAGTTACTACATTTCAAAAAAGAAGTTACAGGTACATTTCTCTGCAAAATCAAGATATGTGTTGTTTTGTGCTTTCAAGACAACAATGACTGATGGCTGTAGGGTTCTGTTGGCAGGATTTCTGAATGTGATATGCATGCAGCCAGCCAGCTAGTTTCTGAAGGTGCACCTACACTGTAGAACTAATGCTATAGTTTAATTCTGTGGAATCCATAGAGTTGAATTGTTACAAGGTCTTTCACTTTCTCTACCAAAGAGTGCTGGTGCCTCACCAAATAACAACTCCCAGGATTCCATAGCATTGAGCTGTGGTAGTTGTTAGATTGGTGTCAAAGTACATTAATTCTATTGTGCCAATAAATAAACATAAGTGAAGATCTAAAACCTGTCTCTTTGGATCTTTAGGTGATCTGCACTGTAGAATTCATGCAGTTTGACACCAGTATAATTCATATCTCTAATTAATTAATTAATTAATTAATTAATTTCATATCAACGGCATTGCATAAATTAGTATAAAACTGATAAACATAGAAGGAGCACAGGCAGTTAAATATATTTTGACCAAAAACAGGCAACAGCAACAGCATTGTCTGTAGCCTCCAACAATTCTTCCTCCGTACATGAGGCAGGGCATAGTGGACAAGCATACAGAGTTGTCTGTTCTGCTCCACAGTCACACAAGATGTGGGATTCTTTTAGGTAGTGCCATTTTGCCAGGTTCTCTTTTGATCTGCCCACTCCGCTTCTGAATCTATTCAGGGACTTGCAAGTTGCCCATTCTTGGCTTGCCCCTAGAGGAAGAACCTTGGGGGGGGCATTCAGTCAGGATTTCCTGGTTTAGCTGCCCAGAGGGATACCCTTGCTGTTGTTGGGGGGATTCCAAGAGGAGTGGTAGTTCTCATAAAGCTTTTCCTTGATTTAATAAATAATAATAATCTTTATTTGTACCCTGCTGCCATCTCCCCAAAAGGGACTTGGGGCGGCTTATATGAGGCCAAGCCCAGAAATACACATAAACACAATAACATAAAAACATAAAACAACATTTCATGTAGAATAAAAACATTCAAATAGAATAAAAGGAGTGGGCCACATGTGCAAAATACAGTGGTAAAAACTATGGATGAGATACAATTTAAACCTATATATTTATAGGGGGGTTCAGAGGCAATGCAATGTGAGGACTACTGGGAGGAGGCTGGTAGCCATGTAGTGGATGGCTTTCATAGTGTTCAACCTTATTTCTCTCACATTTAGCAGCAACTTTTGGTCGCATATCGGGGGAATGCCAGCTAGCTTGTAGAGTTCATCAACAGGTGTATGTTTAAGACATCCTGTGATTATTCTGCATGTTTCGTTCAATGCTAAGTTCACTTGATTTGCATGCACAGACTTATGCAAAACAGGGCAGTCATACTTGGCAGTTGAGTAAGACAATTCAACTCAACTCATATCTCAGTGCTAAGGTATGATGGGACTAGCACTCTTTGGCAGAGAAGGTTAGAGGCATTATTGGATGGTAATTTGTCAGGAATGCCTGGGCTGTGTATTACTGAATGGTAGAACAGGGTTGAACTGGATGGTTCTTATGGTCTCTTCGAACTCCAGGATTCAGTGAGATGACATAAGAATATAAGAACATAAGAAGAGCCATGCTGAATCGGGCCTCAGCCCATCTAGTCCAGCATTCTGTGTCACACAGTGGCCCACTAGTTGTACACGGGGATCTCTAGCAGAAAGGAGGGCAAAACCCTCACCTGCTCCCGACCCCCCACAACCAGTACCCGGGGAAATCCTGCCTGCCTCAATCAACACAGAGGTGGCACATGACCAATGCTCTTAGCTTCACATAGCATCCCTCTACTTCATTTGGAAGACCTTCTTCAACTAGATACATGGTTGACTTATCACAGATGTTGAAGGGATCTAATTCTCCTCTAAAGATAGTTCTCTTGATAAACATGGATAAAACTTGAGCCCTCACACATGCACACACAAGTCTACTCATTATTTGGGATTGAAAAATGTGCACCTGCTTATATGGTTGATGGGTACATGATGTGAAGTGGCCTTGTCCTATCCAAACATTTAGCTTTCATCAACTGCTTTCTCCTTGTTAACAAAGAAGGATAGAAAAAATAATAATAACTTGCCTGTCATTTTCATCTGAGGCAAGTGAGGAAGATTGATTGTGATTTCTTATCAACATCTGTCCAAGCCTATAATTATTTGCATTTGAGAAGGATTCCAGCTCAAACAAAAACAAAGGGGGTGGAAAAAAAGAAAGAGAAGGAGAGTGAGAAAGAAAGAAATTTTGCCGGGATGGGACATAACTGGCCATTTTCTCTATCGACATACAAAAATTGCTTAACCATGAGAAAAAGAGATAGGGTGACATTCTTCTCTGTCTCCCCCTCCCTCCTCCCTTTGCATATCAAAAATCAAGTCTAAATAACAAGGCATGCTTGTTATAAATGCTCGTACATCATCTCTGCTCCCCAAATAAGCGGCTTTCATAATAATGGCATGCAAATAGCAATGACAGAAGTCATGCAAATCATTTCACGAGTAAATCATGGTAATAAATTCTAGTTTGACTGAAATGGCAAAATTTTTGGAGGAATTAGGAAAAAAGTGGCAGGGATTCAGAATGCACATGGATCGGCATTCATCATTTCATTAGCTTCCTGACTGGACTCTGGAAATTATTATTATATTTTTCTTTGCCAGCTCACACTCAAGGTTTGGGGGAACCTGGCATTGAAATGTCTCAATATCTGTTTCTTCTTTTAGAATGGACAGTCTTACAGTAGCTCCCATCATCTGTGAAGATATGGAAATGTCTTAGTAGAGTTGCAGCTAAACATAGAGTCTAGTGAAAAGCTGGGATATATTTGGAAGGAGCAAAACATCTTAGACTAATTAAACAGAAATAAACAAAAGAATTAGAATCAGGTAGCAAAAATATCTGAGACAGTTCTGCTCATTGCAGAATGGTCACTGAATAAAACCACAGATGCAATGTCTGTGCAGATTGTTCATGCAAACCAGTTAAGAAAATAAATAAATAAATTATCAAACAAACACACAAATGAGGAGGAGGTATTTCTTAACTACCTAACCCAATGGATCAATACTAATAACTCAAAACTCAGGGCCTTGATTTAAGTTTCAGGATAAGGCGAAAAATCTTAGGATAAGAGAATGCCCCCCTCCCCCACTGGCAAATACTGCTTATCTATGCTGTTACAAGATACTTTGGAGTCTATGCTTAAAGACTCTTCAGAAACCTTATTATCTCTCACTTCTCTCTTTCTTTTATGTTATTTAGCAGAGATGTGTTTTTAATGCCTTGCCCGCCTTACCGGGCAAGGGCCGTTGCAGTGGGAGGTGTTGTCCCACCAGCCATACTGCAGGCAGGGGGCTTCTTCTTGTCAGAAGCCCCCTGCATGGTGGGAAGTTTCCCACCTCTCAGCCGGCTGGCCAATCAGCAACTGTCCCCGTCCTGTCCTTGGATTGGGCCAGGGTTGGTTACTTTCACCCCCGGGCATCCTTTAAAAGGCTGGCGTGGGACTTTGCAGGCACCTGCCTGCTCAGTTTGTCCATCCCACCCGCCCTGCATGCTTTCATATGTTTGGTTATGGTTAATAATTGTTTCGTTATTCTTAGCTTGTCACAACTTCTGTTTGGCGTGTGGAATGGGCCCTGGATCTGGCTTCCTTCCCCCCCCCCCTTAGTGGGAGGGGGGATGTCTGGTTGTTCTAGGGGTGCCAAGTAACGTCAGCCCTGCAGCACCCCAGTGTGTATATGTGATATTGGTCAGCAGCGGGCTGACCGATCATGATCCAGAATCCATGCATGGCAGCCAACTCTTGTTCCAGTAATTAATAAGTTCTGTCCATTTTCTTCCCAACTCTGTGTGTGAGTCATCTTTGGTGCTGTTGGCAGGAGGGGTGTCACCCATGCATATGCAAAAGTGACTGACATGTTATGAACAACAGTAGTTGATTCTTCTCCTGCTCTCTAGGCTTGTGCAATCTGGGTGGACCTTGACCAGTTGTGTGTCCCAGCTTTTGATAGGGCCCCTGATCTGTTTTATGGGAGCCTCCTGAAATCTGGAGATGCTGAAAGATTAATTTTCAATCAGCTCATTATGGAAGGGGGCTTCCCAGTCTCCTCTTACTACCATTTTAGCCAATTAAGTTCTACTATAGAGGAGAGGCACTCAGCAGCAGGCAGGTGCATGCTTCAAGGAGGCTTCTTACCTGTTTCTTAATCTAGAAGAGGTGCTTGACTGCAGGCAGATGCACAAACTTTCTGTGAATGCATGCTATACATACTTTTCAATGCAAGGAGGCAAGTTCTTTTACTCCAAAGGAGGTGCTCAGCCACAGGCAGGAATGTGTGCTTTCAGGGCCTGCACATCACACACCCACTCTTTCCAAGGTAAGGAGGCTGCTCATGAAAAAAAGAGGCAAGTTTACTCCAGAGGAGGTGCTCGGTTGCAGGCAGGTGCACACACTTTCTGGGCCTGCATGTCACACACTCACTCTTTCCAAGGCAAGGAGGCTGTTCATGAAAAGCAGGCTGGGATCAGCTCCCATTTACTTTCATGTTAAGTTGATTTTTGAACTGGGGGGGGGGGGGGACTTCCCATTACATGCTCCCAAAGGTAACAAAAGAATAAATGAAACAAAGGAAAACAGATCTGCAACAAGTCTACTGCTCTCATCATTGAGCAGGCATGGACAAACTTCAGTCCTCCAGCTGTTAGGAATTGTGGGAGTTGAAAATCAAAACACTTGGAGGACCAAAGTTTGCCCATGCCTGTCATACAGCGAGGCTATCTCTGGGTGCCACATGGCCGGTGTCCATTGCTCCTCACCTGAAGTGATGTCAGCTAGGGTGAGAGGGTGATTGGAGAATGGAGAAAGGAAGGAGCAATCCCTTCTCTCTCCACTCCCCAAATTAGCATTGTTCTGGTGCCTCTGTTGATGTGACTCCAGGTGACAAATGATGTACATCGGCCATGTCATACTAAAGGATAGCTGATGAGAACAGGATGGGGATGGTAATGGTGGCTGTCCAATTGTGCCAAGCGGAGCTCAGCATGGCTGGATGGTCAGGACCCCTTTTTTCCTGTGTAGTGGGCTGGGGGCTGGTAGTAAAAGCCACCCCAAAGTTGATCTAGAATTTAACCTTCCAGATTGGTCCTCAATTAAAATGTTCAGATAGAACAGCCCTGGGAGATCTTTCCTTTATGTCCTTTTGTGGGAATTTGTTGTCTTGCCACCACAGTTTGAAGCAAACTTTTAATGACATTAAATGGTCATTGTGGATAGGAGCTCAAAGAAAGATAACAAGCCCTGCAAATTCCCAAGAAGGAGATCCATGCAGACCCTGCAGTTCTTCCTCTTCATGGACAAAGTGACATATTTTTGGTAAGAGCCTCCCCATTGTGATTGCACGAAGCTGACTGTCAATGGTCTACAGCCAGATGAAGACAATAATGAGACATACCATGACCATCTTGGAAACAAAGTTTCCTTTTATCCCCTGCAAAGGAAAAAAAGAAGTACAAGATACCAGCATTAGAGCTGGTGTTATCGATTACATCCAATTGTGGCCAATAGTTAGAAGAAATGGAGGGTCATTGGGAAAAGCCTCCTCATTTTCTAAGTGGGGAAAGCTTTCAATCCAGCTATGGCTAAACTAGGGATCTCCTAGACCCTTGAATGTAAATTTGACTGTCAGCTTTTATTCAATACATTCCTCATGCACAAAGTACTTTGCATACATTATCTCTGTAAGCCTTGTAAGAAGACCAGGATTGTTACTCTTCTCACATGGAAGAGGGGGGAGAGAAATAAACTGAGAGCAGCTTCTCAAAGGCCAACTTGTCATCTTGTCACTAAATGAGATCCAACAGCAAGCTTGTGGATTATGAATGATTGTTTGAAAGGAGTAAGAAAAAGAAGAAGAAACATTTTCACCAGGCTTGCATTATTTTTCATGGAGCTTCACTGAACACAACATTTTGAACTCAGGGATTGCCACCTGTGGGACAAGAAAGGGGTATCTGGAAAGCTCCCATCCAAATCAGTAGGGCTGCAAAGTGCCGTCCTGTCTGACATTTATGCAAGCAGCCTCTTTGCTTGCTGAAGCATAATGAGAATCCCCAAACCCTTTCCCCTTTATGTAACATCAAATTCCAAATACGAAAAAGAAGGAAAGCAAAGAAAGTATTAAAAGCACAAAAATGCAAAAGCACACAGTAGCTATAGACCTCTCAAGAAGAAACTATCAGATGTTTGTATCCATAGACATTAGGAATGTTTCCTAGTGATAACATATTATTTTAGTTTATCAAAATCTCCAAAATTTTAATGTGAGAAGAAACGAAGCTGAGATTTTTTGTCCTGTTTGCAGTGAGTGCTAAGAGGAAAGTGAAAACTGTAGTGTGCTGTTAATTTTATTGTCATTTTGGCTTGGACAAATGGTGACCCTATGAATGGAGGACTTCTAAAACACCCTAGCATCAGCAGCCCTACTCAAATCTTCCAGACTCAGATACTTATAACATGTTAGCAAATACACAAACAAATTAGACTTATAACTCCATTTTCATAGTAACTTCTGTCAATACCACTCCTCCCCAGAATGATCATTTGACCTGACAGCATTCCAACTTAAAAGTGTTGGAGATGCTGTTAATTTGGACCTTGGGGAATGCTGCCTCCAATAGTCATGACATGCATTGAAAAGGACATCTTGGGGTCCTGCTGCAGCTGCTTTTCTCAGTGTACCCTCCAAGCCCGACTGTCCTGTAATCATCACTTCTAAGTGCTCTGATGTGAAGAGCCAGTGATGGTTTTCTTTTGTGACACTGCTTGGCATAAGAGGTTGTTTCTATGGGGTTGAGATGCAGTTATTAATGGCCTTGAATCTGAATCCTCAAAATCCTGAGGCTGTAGATGTGATTGCACAAAGCTGCTATTCTGTGGTAGTTGTGTGATCACTAGATATCTACCTGAGCATCTTTGCTATCACATGCCTCTTTGTTTATGCAATTCTGACAATACACTGGCAATAATAAAACTTTAGTTATATTTTATTTATACCAATTTATTCTATAATCCATAGTCCGTCACTCATACTTCTACAGTGGCTTGTAACCCCACTCTCCTTCACCTCTGTTACTCCATTTTTTTTATTAAAAATATTTTAATGCAATTTCATATTTGCAGGTATGCTTTATAAATACAACTAAAACTAAATACAATACTGCCTCAGGAATAGCGAGGAAGATGGAACAAGAGGAGGAGAATATTATCCCCTTAGAATCATTGAATCATAGAGTTGGAAGAGACCTCGTGGACCATTTATTTATTTATTTATTTACAGTATTTATATTCCGCCCTTCTCGCCCCAAAGGGGTCCAGGACGGATCACACTATATGGCAAACATTCAATGCCGTTTTTGACATACAAGACATACAGACAGATAGAGGTCATTCTGCAGTTTCTTCCACTTCAGATCCTGGAGGTTGCTTGATTCTGCCACAAAGGGAGCTGTTGCTTCATTCATGCCAAGTCTTTTGACCGTAGTATTTCCTCCTTGCTCTCCGGCATTTTTATGGTGTCATAAATTAGCCTCCCCATTTTAAGAGGTCCCTAATTTCTCTACTCATAGCTCAGCTGTTTTTGAACTGCTTAGGAGGGAGAAGGCATTCTCTATGGTGGCCCCCCAACTCTGGAACTCACTCCCCAAGGATATCAAAGAAGCCCACACATTGGCAGTCTTTAGGAGGAGCCTGAAAAGGTGGCTGTTCCAGTGTGCCTTCCCTGAATAAAGGAAACAATCACATTCAAATCAAACAGATGACCATCCAGCCTCTGCTTAAAAATCTCCAAAGAAGGAGCCTCCACTACTCTCCAGGACAGAGAGTTCCACTGCTGAACAGCTCTCACAGTTAAGAAGTTCTGTCATCCTTCAGTGCTGTCATCCTGACAAAGAAGCAAAGAGGTTGCTTTCTTCTAGGTAGGTGATGGCAACATGCAATTATTGGCATCTATTGATGGCTTTGTCTGTCGATAGCAGAGGAATGATTGGTTGGAGGAAGAAGGAAGACTTGCAATGGGAAGTGGATAGCTTTGTGCAAAGAGACTACTGCTTCAATGTCGATTTATCTTCTTCATGTGATAAAGGATGTATGTCCAGTTTATAATCTCATAAATGTGGAAGAGAATGTAAGCCATGACCTGAGATGTAGAACATGGAGACTAGGGAAGGAGCATATGGAGGGGAAGGACTTGCTTTCATTGAGGGAATAGTTAGGATCAAAGGAAAGTAGACCCACCACACCTTTACCACACTTCAAGAGAGAAAAGAGAGGTAAAAAAACCCATACAAAGTAGGTTTGTATATCTAAGCAATGGCTGGAAACAACTGTTAGAACGCATGCAATCCCAAAAGGGGATATTCCAACAATTCCCTGAAATACGGAACAGCAGCAAAAGCTCTAACATGACATTGGGTTAAGAAATAGAGAAATCAGACAGTTTTGATTTCTCCCTCATTTAAATTTAGGGAGGTTGGAATTTTTCATCTTCAGTAGTCACATGCAGAAGATATAGCTGTAAGACCATATTGTACTTCCCCATTATAAATTTATCAAATATCTGGCACCTGTCAGGAAAACAGAGAGATGACAAATATGGTTGAATGCACAGGTATGTATCCACACTTTGAAAAGTTAACAACTGAGACTTTTGAGTCTGGTTGGATGATTCCGATGGCTTTGGTACCCATCTGCATCCATCAAATCAATAACAAAACCTCACAAGTTCTTTCTATTCTAAACATGGAGAAATCTGTGAATTTAGGAAATCTCCCATGGGCCTCAGAAAAACTAGATGTCCCTGTCAGCGCCGCTTGGCCCAGTTGTTGTCCTAACGGGTCAAGCCTCGCGCGCCATCAGATAAGAGAAGCATCTGGCGGGCTTTGAACTGGATCCGCCCTTTGAAGTGCCAGGACCCTTTTCCTGAACTTTGATATGCGGAGAGCCGGATGGTCATCCCTGAGGAAGGAGGGGCACAGCAGGGGGGCGGGCCAGGGAGGGCTTTTGAAGAGAACTGCCGCGAACCCTTTAGTCTATCTTTGCCTACTTTGGATTAAGGACCTATTAAACCATTTTCCTTCAACCACACTTGGAGTGAGTTTGCTTTACTAGACCCCCCTTGCTGAAGTTTACAGTCCCACATGTTGCCCAATGAACATGTTGCCCAATGAAAGAGATATTTTGTTGATAAGTTGTAAATCTTTAGCTTCTTTTCATTGTTCCATGGAAACCAGCAGTCACACTTCAAATTTGTTATTGCTGGTCAAATTTGAATCTTTTCTAGAGATGTACAAACTCACTGTACCTTACACACCCAAGAGTTTTTGTAGTGTTATGAACTTCTGTTTTATTCCTTCTTCTCAAATTTGCTACATAAACCCCTTTGTCCTCTTCTTCTGTAGTGATTCTGTTGCTACTGAGATACTGCGTTATAAATATTTCATTTCACAATTATTACATTTACTCTTGAATATTATTAAATTTTCTCCACTTAGTGCAGCAATGGTAGGGTGGGATGGCTTTTCTAGCCTCTATGGTGAGATGCCAGAGTGCATCCTAGCACCCACATGCTATCATATTGCAAGATAATGGAGAGAGGAGGCATGGACTGGCAAGGTTATTTAAGGCAGTCACACCTCTACCCATCCTTTTTGAAGATCATTTTAGGGGAAGATATGTGTTAGTGATCACCTTCTGGCCCACATTTTATGAAGACTGTGATCATCATGTTGGGCAAATGCTACTGTCATTGGGGCTGGCCTCTGAACCTCTGTTCTTGTCAAGGGCAATGTGGCTTGAGGATTCACACCCTCTGGTCAGCCTTCCAGTTTCTGTAGCTGACCTGGAAGAATACCTGAGTTTCAACAATTCCTTTGAGGGGTCATGGTGTTTTTGCCAAGGGAAGGCTATGGGCTATGTCTATTCCAGCTGCTCCCTTAGGAGGTTGATCCCATGTTTTTAGTTTTGCTTTAAATAATTAAAAATTAATGGATAACAATTAATAAAGTCACCTTTATTTTATTCCATATTTTGGACCTGCTCTTGTTATTCCTTGGATGGTCAGCAATCTGTTTTCCTATCACATTTTGGACCAGGAAATGCAATGAGCTGAATCTAGAGCTCACTGTAGTTAAAGTGTGTGCCCCACAAGACAGTCAAAACTCTAAATATATCTGTAATCTGAACAAACTCTACCACTAATTGCTTAGCTTGGTTGAGGGAACTAGAGATGTGCAGAGACTGTTAGAGTCAGCAACCTTGGCATGCTTATCCTAATTGCTAATTTGCATGTTTATTGACTTCCTGTAGTTGGTTTTTCTACGCTCACACTCTTCTTGCTTCACCATAACTTGCCATTTTTGTCTATTCCTCTTTCCCTCCCATAGGTCTCAGTGTTATCCTTACACGAAGAAGGCTTGGCTTGTTCTTCTACTCTGATGGACCCATTAAATATGAGAATATGGGTAGGATTGGATGATGTTTAATTTTTGCTTTGCCAATCTGATCACTCTGCTAGAAAGATCCAGCACTATCTCTGACATGTTCCAACACAGACATTGCTGGAAGAGCAACACTTTTTTTCTTTCCTTCAGTTTCAGTTGCTGAATCTGAGAGTTTCAAGAAGACATCTTTCAGTGGAAGACGGTATAGCTAGATATTTTTTTAAAAAAAAAAAACAAAAACAAAACAAAAAACAAAAAAGGAGGTCTCTGGGATGAAGACATGCAGGCTATCGAGCACGCAACAGAGGACGTTTTCCCTGCAGAGACGCGCACTGCGGGACCTAATGACTTTCTGCAGGGTCTGTAAAACCTGGTTGTTCAGGCAGGCATTTGGCCCCTGACTAGCATTTGTTACAACCTGCCATCCCGCCGCGTCACTGCTGCCACTGTCCCAAATGCTATGTGTTCGATTTGCTGTGGTTTTATTGTGGGAGGGGGAACTTTTTAACTTTTAACTGTTTTAACTGTTTAATTGTTTTATAATGTCACTTTTATGTGTTTTAATTGGTTCTGTTTGCGTGCTGTAAACCGCCCTGAGCTTCGGATAGGGCGGTCTATTAAGCCAAAACAATAAATAAATAAATAAATAAATAAATAAATAAATCCCTATTGGCAGTTCCTGGGATCTTTGGACCAGGTCAGAAAATGAGGCCTTAATATGTTTTAAACTGGGCAATTATGGAGGGAAATGGGTTACACACTTTCCCCCTCTCATAGACCAATGGACTAAGCAAGAATAATCCTGCCTGCTTCCAGATAATTGTTTTTGTTGTTTGGGGATGACTGTTCTGAGAAGAATCAAAGCCACTGCTTGCTATCCCCATCTCTCTGGCATACAGTGGAAGTCAAAGGAAAATCAATAAAGTGTTGTAGAACGTTCATTCAAGAGTGTTGGTGTAAAATAAGGATTAAAAGTTAGTTGCATGCTGATCTGTTTTAGCAAGCCTAATAAACTCTATGTTGACAATAGCTGGTATTTCCCCATGGCCTGTATTTTTGGCTGAGCTCTATCATTTGTGCTATGTTAGAACTGCTGTAACTGCAATGTTATGTGCTGAGGCCAACAACCAGAAGTTAGAGCTACACACAGTGCTAGACCCTGGGAACAACAAACAAACTTAGGATACATTCAATATTGGTCATATAGACCTCAGGTAAGGTATACTAAGTATGCATCAGGTATTGCTTGTGCACACTTTGTTGTTGTCTGCATAACTCCGAAGTTTGTTTGTTTGTTTGTTTGTTTATTATTTCGATTTCTTAGTCGCCCCATCCGACTGGCTCGGGGTGACTTACAAATCATTTAAACACTTACGGATCATTAAAAACACGGTAAAAACACAATAAAAACACAATGCACAGTAACATATTAAAACATGGTTGGATGGCGGAGTTGCATCCGTAGTTAGGTCAGACAATGATGCACGCCCACTACATGTAGTCATAGCCCTTGGCCATATCGTGAAGCCCTAGTATTGTTCCTGCCCAAATGCCTGTGTAAACAGGAAGGTTTTACAGGCCTTTCGAAAGGCCAGTAAATTAGGCAACGCACGAATGGTGGGAGGGAGAGCGTTCCATAACACTGGGGCGATGATGCTAAAAGCTCTCCTCTGCGTTGCGGTCAATTGGAGGGCTGTGTGACTTGGTATCATCAGGAGGTTTGATGATTCAGATCTCAGTGGTCTTAAAGGACTGTATGGGGAGAGGCGGTCCCTTAGATACACCGGCCCCAGACCGTTCAAGGCCTTGAAGGTTAGAACCAGCACTTTGAAGGTGATCCGGTGCTCTATTGGGAGCCAGTGCAGTTCCCGCAGGACCGGCGTGATGTGGCAGCGAGATGGAAGGCCTGCCACCAGCCGAAGTTCTATAACACATTGAAGCTTGGAATAAACGTTACCTATCTCAACATGTGCTGTGAGTAGCTTGAACTGAAAGCATTGCTGAGTCTTGGTAGATTCTTTAGTGAAAGTTATTTGCTTGCTTCTTTCTCAGTTTCGGTGCTCATTCCAACAACTGTGTCCCACCTGGAGGATAGAAGATGGCTGATATTTCAGTCCTACCCAATAAGAGGAGATGAATATCTGGAGCTTCCTGTTATGCCCTGCATTACTAGATGTCTTCATAATGCAATGCCCATGATTCTTAGTGTGTTCAAAAGTTTGGGGCTTTAAAAAAGTACCCCCCCAGCCAAAGACAACAGTAGCATAGTTTTCTTACACATACTAAACCATTCATATTTTCTCAGCAACTGCATGGTTATCAGTGGCTGCATATTTCCACCCAGCATTCTAATTTCTTAGGTGAGTGAGATGCTAATCAAGCAGCTTGAGACCAAGAAGCTGATGAAAATAATCAAATCCAAATTTGTCCAGGGGGAAACACACTCAGCTTTGAAGTAAGAGAGAGGAAATTGTCATGTTGAAGCCATTGGAGACAGGCTTCCTGTTACAAAGAAGGCCCTGGGGAGATGGTACCTGATTTGCTCCTAGTCAGCTTGCCATCTCAGTGACAGGGCAATTGTAATTAGAAGGAACCAAATGAGAGAGATGCCAGCTCCCCACTCATGTAATTTAGACAGCAAAGTTACAGCAACGCTGCATTCTGTTTAAATTGAAGGGGGAGAGTTGCAGATATTGTGCTAAAAGGTAACACATTTCTCCCCTCTGGGGACATCTTTACATGCAATTCAGATCGGTCTCTAAGGAGAAAAGAAATCAGATGCAGACACTGGGATCCAGATGTTCACATTGTTCCCATGGGAATTGCAAAGTCTTTCTGGAAATATAGGCAGGGGTGAAAAAACAGGTTTGTTTTTTATTGGAATATATCAGCAGCAAGAGCAGCAAGTTTTTAAAATGGATTGCACTTACTCTCGATGTGGCCTAAGATGTCAGTGCCCAGAGCATTTAAGGTTCCTGTCCTTCATGGGCCTCAGATGACATTACAGTAAGACCCCGGTATCTCTAGGAGATACATTCCCAGTAATAACAAATTACATACTGGACTGAATGCAATTAAATCATTTCACTTACAATTCCAACATATCATACAGTTGCATTTGAGGATTTGATATTCCTAGAGAAGTATCAGTTCTAGGAATTTGATAGGTTTTCCAATACAACTCTATGGCATCTCCCAAGATAAATATACCATAGAATCACTAGAAGAACCTAGTATATCCCTAGTGGTTCTGGACTGCTTAGCTTAGAGAAAAAGGTGAATGAGTAAAAGAGAATAGGTATTGCATTGAGAATTTTTTTTAAAAAAAAACACACAATTTTCTTCTCTCTTTACATAGAGAGAACCAAAGGCAAACCTAGTATTCTGAATAAATATTCCTTTCAAAAATTCCATAATAGGGTTGCCATAGCATCAACATAAATCAGAGGTCAATGACAACGACAACAACAACAAGATTCCCCGAAAGAGAAGCAGTCGAAGAAGAAAAGCATGCACTGGTAGAATATGTAAAGGAAAGGAAAGAACCTGCTTTGGTTGAAGTCAATAATCAGAAACTTGTATTGTCGAAGGCTTTCATGGCCGAAATCACTGCACTGTTATAGTTTTTTTCTAGCTATATGGCCATGTTCTAGAGGCATTCTCTCCTGAAGTTTCACCTGCATCTATGGCAAGTATCCTCAGAGATTGTGAGGTCTGTTGTAAGGACAAGAGGGATCCTCTCACTTCTGCAGGAGTCTACTGTATACCATGCAGCTGTGGACAAGTCTACATTGGGACCACCAAATGCAGCGCCCAGACATGAATCAAGGAACATGAAAGACTACTTCAACCAGAGAGGTCAGCCATAGCAGAGCACCTGATGAACCAACCTGGACACAGCATATTATTTGAGAACACAGAAAAGCCTTCAAATAAGGAACCTCCCCTACACTATGAGGCAGAGAATCCGCTGTTGAACAATTCTTCCTATGAGAAGGAAATTCTTCCTAATGTTCATGTGCAATATCTTTCATGTAATTTGAATCCACTGCCTCATTGTGTCCTAGTCTTCAAGGTAGCAAAAACAAGCCTGCTCCCTCTTCCTTATGACATCCCTTCAAATTTAAACATGGCTCTCATGCCATCTCACCATGTCTTCTGCAGGCTAATCAAACCCTTAAGACTGCTTCTCTGAGGATTTTATGTTTTCCAATCATTTTGATCATTTTCGTAGTGGTGTGCAAAATTCCATTGTTGATTCAGATTTTGGATATTTTCAGAGTGGCCAGAATGGGACCAGGAAGGAAACCTTCCGAGCCTTTCCAGGACGAAAAATGGTCTGCCTAATCGTTTGGCTAAAAATTCAGGAAATATTAGGTGATTCGAACTTATTTTTCATGATTAGTATTCTGACGATTTGTTTGTTTTGCAAACGCAAGCAGATATCTCTCCATGATGTGGGCAATGGGGCTGAACAGTGAATGCAGACACACTTGCTACATCACATTTCTCAGCCAATCAGGGGGCTGGTTCTCTCCATTATCCTCCCCTCTTGTGGTGCACACTATTTTGGACTTCAAATCCTAGAAATTTCTGTTGTAGTTTTTTTCAAAGTTATGGTAAAAACTAAAAACATCAATAAAGTGGATGACCAAAATGGCATGAAACTTGGCAGATTTACAGTCGTAAATGTTTCCTACAAGTGTGCCAAGTTTCATCCTGGTAGCTATAAAAATGACAGAGAAATTAACTTCTGATATTTTCCGCATTGGCTCCAATGGGCCAAATCTTAACTAAATGAAAATGGAACTCAGGATTCTGAATTATGAATCAGAACAGCCCTCCTACTAATCTCCTGGAATCTTACAGAAAACAGAATGTGTGTGTGTGTGTGTGTGTGTGTGTGTGTGTGGTGTGGGTGTGGGTGTGTGGTGGGGGGGGCTGAAATCAAAACGAAAACATTTCTGAACTAATATCTGCCATTTTAGTCACCCTCCACTGGACATGTTCCAGCTTTTCAACATATTTCTTGAATGTTGGTGTCCAGAATTGGACACAGTATTCCAGGTGAGGTCTGAGAAAGGCAGAACAGGGGGGCCTTGATCTAGAAACTATGCTCCAGACCTTGACATTATGAGAGAAAACCACTTCTCTGGCTGCCTCTAAATTTAGGAACTCCCTCCCTTTTCCGTTCACCATCCTCAACGCCCTATAAAAGAATAGAATAACCCTATTCTTTTTGCATTTCGGATATTTCTGAAATGAAAAAGCTTTGAGAAATTAAGGGATTTTTTTTTAAGAAAACAGTTGGAAGACTCACGTTATTTAAAGTGGTATTTTTTAATTGTTTTTATCTTTTCATTTAAATTGACTGTGTGTCACAATCTTGGGGGAATGGCAGGATGTAAAGTTCATCATCATCATCATCATATTTTGGAAAATCTGCCAAAATAATGTATAAGGAGAAAGTTTTGGAGGGAAAGCTAAGACTATACATTTATCCCTTTGTATTGTAACTTCAACCCTGAATGTATATCCCAGGCTTAGGATTGGCTGATGCAGTTGTATCAAACACACATAATTTCTCCCGCTCTTAGTGGAAATCCATTTGCATAACCCTGCTTTATATGTTCATTTTGTATGCAGAGTGGAACGAGGCAGTCCCTTGAAATATCAGAATGGTTGGTGGATCAATCTTTCCCTGGAGTGTGATCATGCTGAGATTCCTTTGCTTATGAATATAAGACAGCTAGCATTTATTAAAGAGAATATATTGAGACAAGAAAGATAAGAGAATCCCTAACCCTGGCTCACTAAGGTGAAGATGTAAGAAACCATTCTTGCTTTTTTCTCCAGACTCTTGGAAGAAAAAGAAAGAAGTTTCCATATGAAGTATGGGCAGAAAGATGATGGATATGAAGGAAGCAACCAAATGATTGAAGTACAGCATACCAGATTAAGAGATCCTTTCTGGTGTTGTTGTTGCTTATTCATTCAGTTGCTTGCAACTCTTCATGACTTCCTGGACCAGCCCATGCCAGAGCTCGCTCTCTCAGCTGTGGCAACCCCCAACTCCTTCAAAGTCAAGCCAATCACTTCAAGGATAACATCCATCTTGCCCTTGGTCGGCCCCTCTTCCTTTTTCCTTCCATTTTCCCCAGCATCCTTGTCTTCTCCAAACTTTCCTGACTTCTCTTTATGTGGCCAAAGTACTCCATCTTTGGATTGTTGTAGGTTTTCTGAGGCTATATGGCCATGTTCCAGAGGCATTCTCTCCTGACGTTTCACCTGCATCTATGGCAAGCATCCTCAGAGGTTATGTCACCTCGCAACCTCTGAGGATGCTTGCCATAGATGCAGGCAAAATGTCAGGAGAGAATGCCTCTTCTAGAACATGGCCATATAGCCCCCTAAAACCTACAGCAACCCAATGATTCCAGCCATGAAAGCCTTCGACAATACTTCATCTTTGCCTCTAATATCCTTCCTCCCAGTTAGCAGTCGTGCTTTATTTCCTGAAGTATGGACTGCTTGGATCTTCTCGCGGTCCAAGGCACTCTCAGAATTTTCCTCCAGCACCACAATTCAAATGCCTCTATCTTCCTTTGCTCAGCCTTCCTTATGGTCCAGCTCTCACATCCATAGATTACTATGGAAAATACCATTGCTTTAATTATGCAAATCTTTCTTGCCAGTGTGATGCCTTTACTCTTCACCGTTTTATTGAGATTGGTCATTGCTCTCCCCCCCAAGAAGTAAACATCTTCTTATGTCCTGGCTGCAGTCTGCATCTGCAGTAAGACCCTTCTGGTATATGAGCCAAAGTCCTGCCAGAAGAAGAAAAGATACTAGTTGAAGGAACACTTAAACCTACCAAGGGAAGAAATTTGTCCTTACTGAGAGCCACCATCGAGTGCATATAGACCAGGGCTGTCCAACTGCCGGCCCTGCAGGTGTTTTGGACTTCAACTCCCAGAAATCCTAACAGCTGGTAAACTGGTTAGGATTTCTGGGAGTTGAAGTCCAAAACACCTGCAGGGCCGGCAGTTGGACAGCCCTGATATAGACGATAGAATAGAAAGGCCTTGTCAAACTACAATCCTGATGGCTCCATATCGTTAAACTACATACATTCTATAGTGTAGATGCATCCATAGAAGGCTGTGTCCAATGCCCCTAATGAACACATGTGTGATGGTGGTAATACTGTGTTTCTGTTCAGAAATCAATTTGATACCAATAGCCAAATTGCAGAATTTTCATTTTGACATAGAATAGAATGTATTATTATGTTTATTGTGAAAATAGAAACATCGTTTTGGAAGAGAACTTAAGGCCCTTTTGGTACATTGAATGAAGTTCAATGGGGACAAATGCAAGATACTCCACTTAGGCAGAAAAAATGAAATACAAAGATAGAGAATAGGGAATTCCTGGCTCTACAGTAGTACATGTGAAAAATATCTTGGAGTCCTTGTGCAGAACAACTTAAACATGAGCCAAAAATGTGATACTGCAGCTAAAAAAGCCAATGGGATTTTGGCCTGCATCAATAGGAGTCTAGTGTCTAGATCCAGGGAAGTCATGCTACCCATACTCTATTCTGCCTTGGTTAGACCACACCTGGAATCATACTGTGTCCAATTCTGAGCACCACAATTGAAGAGAGATATTGACAAGCTAGAATGTGTCCAGAGGAGGGCGACAAAAATGATCAAAGGCCTGGAGAACAAGCCCTATGAAGAGCAGCTTAAAGAACTGGGCATGATCAGCCTGCAGAAGAGAAGACTGAAAGGAGACATGATAACCATGTATAAATATGTGAGAGGAAGTCATAGAAAGGAGGAAGCAAGCTTGTTTTCTTCTGCCCTGGAGGCTAGGACATGGAGCAATGGTTTCAAACTACAGAAAGGAGATTCCACCTGAACATTAGGAAGAACTTCTTAACTCTAAGAGCTGTTCAGCAGTGGAACTCTCTACTCCAAAGTGTGGTGGAGGCTCCTTTGGAAGCTTTTAAACAGAGGATGGATGACCATCTGTTGGGGGTGCTTTGAACACAATTGTCCTGCTACTTGGCAGGGGGATGGACTGGATGGTCCATGAGGTCTCTTACAACTCCATGATTCTATGATTCTACATCCCCATTCTACCATGCAGGAATACACAAGCAAAGCAAAAACAATGGTCTGTGGAGTAGAACAAGTCCCTGAGCTATTTGCTGCCAGGTTCTGGCATCTTTCAAAGAAATGCAAAATCAGTTGTAGCTATTGGGTACATATATAGCTCTGCCCCCTTCCTACATTGGCAATAAATAGTTGTCACCCTAGAAAACTTGAAGAGTGGTTCCCACTTATAAGAACCTTTCCCAGCCTGGCGCAACTGGGGTGGGAGAGAAGTTTGCCTCTTCCCCTGAGGAGAGAACAATTAGTTTCGTCGGAACTACTTTGAAGGGGCAGAGCCAGGCCCTCTGCACTGGCCTGCCCCATTCTTCAGTCTGGAGCCGAGCATCGACCCACCACTCCCACCCATTAAATAGTATATTAGGGTTGCCGTTAAGGGGCCGGGTAGAAATTTTTTCTCCTCTTGAGCTCTAGGAGGGGTTTTTTTGCCTACCCTATACAGTTACAGGGCAAATTGGCATGGTGTGTCATTAAATAGGTGATCACAGTAAACAGTTAGGAAAAGCTAAAATTTGGTGTACGCCCAAGGCACCCCCTTCAAGGGTGAACGCAATTAACTAAAACACTCACCTAAGGTTCAATTTGATGCAGTGAGGGGAATTCTAATGGCCTAGGAATGGGGAGAGTCGGGTCTCAGATACCCTGAGAGGGACTTCTCCAACACATTTTCCTATAAGGTTGTCCGGATTAGGTTCCCTGGGGACCTGGGTGTTTCTCCCTAACTAATTGAGGGGTAGGGGATGTTACCTCAGCTTTGCCACCAAGTTCAGGATCCAAAGATTTAGATCCAGTCAAAATTCAATAGGTAACAGTTAATAAAAGTTGCCCATATTTAAACCCAAATACTGGTGTGTGGTCTTGTTATTTCGGAGGTTGGCAGGCAAAACACCTGCATCTTCAGTGCAAGATGAAATGCACCATCACCTTGAACACCTATAATCCCTAACGAGAGGTTTTGAGTATGCATTGCAAGGAAACTTCATGATAAGAGTGCACAAAGTCTAGGAGTGTGCTTGAACCAAACTCGCAGTAACAGACATAAAAACTTTTGAGTGCTATTTTTAAAAAAAGATGCTCTGGAGGGGGTGCAAGTTTAGTACGGCGCAGTATGTGCCATGTAGCTCAAATATTAACGTGTTTAAAAGAGTGTTTACTGCGAAGGAGATGGGAGATTCATTAGTGGCAGAAGAGTGCCATAAGCCAGCCTCCTCCAGAGGCGCAGAAGTTACTAGCAATGAAAATGATGTTTTGCAAAGGACCGTGCCATCTGCAAATTTACACGTTTGATGGTTTACAGGGGGGTGGGGGTTGGAAAGGAAAGCATGAAATTATTCTGAAATACTGATGAGAAAGTTCAAAAAAATAGGAGAAGCAAGTGCTTAGGAAATATAATCAGAAAGTGTTCTGTTTTTCTGATAAAACCTAGCAGAAATGGTAATTTTCATTTATGGATATCCACCACCCCCCATCTTAAATGCCATCTTTCTCATTCCCCAAGGGAGCTGTAAAATATATATTCACCCTCCAATACTAGAAGCTCTCTGTTAAACAATGCATCCAAATGATGATGTTTCCACTGTATTTCCTACCTCACTGTTAACATCCCAACCTAACGTGTCTGGAACCATGAAAGAAAATCACACAGTGAGTGACAAGCAACCGGGGACAGTATATTAAACTTTGATGCCGTTCAATAAAAATACATCAAGGGAGATGAAACCTTTACAATTCTCCAACACATTTTTTTCCTCGATGGTGTTTCAAAAATAAATAAAAGGGGGAGGAGAGAGAAAGGAGGAACCTAGGGGTCACAACTGAACATGTTGAAATGTTTCATCAAGCACATCTCTCCAAAATGCAACCTGACAGCATCTTTTTCCACTTCTTGTTTTCTCACTTAAATGCATAAAATATGTGCAAATGATGTTGACTTTTTAAAATAAAGGTTTGGGGTTTGGGGTTTTTTTTGGTTTTAGCACTTTGACTGCCATGCTTGGACTGAAAATAATCTACAAATCCTGTTGGACTGCAATTTTTGGTCAATAAATGGAGGTGTGAAAACTCACTGAAACCAAATATTTTTCAAGAATATGCAAAAAATGGTATTGCTGATTGAGAAAGCATCATCTTATTATGCCTAAAGTCACAGATTCGGTGAAAAGTCAGCACCTTAGGGACAAATTGGATTGGGGGTGAGACTGATGAGGCTGGTTTTAAGGTTTTAATGATGATTTTGTATGGTTTAAATTATATTGTTCTACCATGTGATGTTTATGCTGTATTTTTATTGTATTGCTGAAATATCCTCTTGATGAGGTGAATGTAAGCCGCCCTGAGTCCCCCTTCTGGGGTTAAGAAGGGCAGGTTAGAAATGCGGTAAATAAATAAATAAATAAAGTGTTTTTTTTAAGGAGCCCCCAGTGGCAAATGGGTTAAACACTTGTGCTGACAGGACTGCTGACTGAAAGGTTCGAATCTCGGAGTGGGAGTGGGGAGTGGGTCTGTCAGTTCCAGCTTCTCATGTGGGGACATGAGAGAAGAATCCCATATAACACATCTGGGTGTCCCTTGGGCAACTTCTTTGCAGATGGCCAATTCTATCACACCAGAAGTCACTTGCAATTTCTCAATTCACTCCCAACATGAAAAAAAGTCAGCTACTTGATCTATCAAAAAAATTAGATACAATTTGGTGTACTGCTTTCTCTTCCATCACCCCCCTATACTCACTAGACATAACAAAAATAGCAATATACATCTTAATAGATGCAAAAAATGACTATGACAAAATGTTCCCTAGATGACAACCAGATAAATAAAATTAGTAGATTTAAGAAAGACAAAAAAGATACAGTGAGTTTCTTCTGAAAGGGCAACCAGGATAAGACTGGAACACATAAATGAAAATAGGAACATATTTATTTATTTATTTATTTATTTATTTATTTATTAACAGTGTTTATATTCCACCCTTCTCACCCCGCAAAGTACTCAGGGGGGATTACAATCTACATATACATGGTAAACATTCAATGCCATGGACACGCATCATATATAGACACACACACAAAGGCTATTTAACATTCCAGCTTTTGGATGGGGCTATTCTGGCCACCAGGGGAGCTGTCGCTTCACTGGCCATTTGCAACACTGATGAAGTACTACTCATCCTTCCTATTTGCACCGGGACTGTGGCACAGCTGACTGGGAGTCAGCTGCATTAAGATCACTATTGAACGAAAGGTCAGGAGTTCGAAGACAGCCCGGGTCCACAATCAAAACTATTAAGCATAAGGGCCATTAAACTTCCGGGCCTTCTTATAGGGCATGCTAAAATCCCATGAAACTTTGTCTCTAACTGAAGGGAATTCTACACTGGCTGCTTAAGTTGGGGCCAGTCCAGAGCATTAATTATGGACAGATGCACCCAACTGAACTTGCTGCGGTTCCATGTTCGCATCCAGACAGTCCAATCATGTCAAGGCCACATCGGCCCCACTGGACTATTTTTTTATCTTCCATGTTACAGCCACTGGTCCTTGCCATCCACTCAACCATCTGGTCAATACCTGTTATGTTTCTGATATTATAATAGGGTGACCAGCAAAAGGGGGGGGGGGAATAGACCTTCTTGTTGTTGATCACTAGCACAACCAATTCTAATATCACATGGTGGCTGGAATTTACACAAAGCTCCGTAGTCCATGAGGAGTGGTGATGGTGATATGGGGCCAACCAATCCTCTTCCTTTGCGCAAACAAGTTCGGGGAAAGAGTGATAGGGGATCAGGCTGAATGGCATCCAATACAACCGTGAAGCACTGGGATACTCCAAGAGTACCTCCTGCTTTGACTAAAGTGGAACAAAGTCAGATCAAGAACATAAAATCCAGAATACTCACACAATCTGTGTATGTCTTAGGGATTTTACATTGGTCCACTTTTTCTTGTTCATGTAAACTCACCACCAGTGATGATTTCTCTGGGATATCTTATGACATCTAGGATTGTCACCCATCATTCAGCTTTAATCCCAGACATTAGATAAGCAGGTCCTTGGTCATGGGTGTAAGGAGCATCACAGCATCTCACCTAGTGTAATTATCCTGCTCTTCCAGAAGAGTCATTTCCCAATGCAGAATTAACATTATTTTATCTGATATCTCATGAAACGTCTGTAGGTGGACTCTAAAGAGAGGGGTCCAATTATTATTACCTGTTCTTTTCCTTTCATAAATCACTCTTCTGCCTTCCAGTCCAGTATTTGACATAGCCTTAAAGAACTTTAAAAGAAGGAATAAAACTCGTTGTACTCACATTCAATTAATATTAGTCATATTATTAATACTTGCCAGTTAAGGACTTATCAGCAGATAATTGACCTTGTCAATGTTCTGCGCCCTTTCCATTGCTTCAGGATCCTTTTAGTCCCATCATGGTTAATTATAACCTGAAAAAGTCAAAAGGAAGGGATTTCTTCCTCCTTCTCTGCACCCTCCTGCAGTTTAAGTGCAAAACACGGAAAAGAATGGAGAGGAAAAGAATTTTTTTAAGGTATTTAATTTCCTCAATTAATACAATGACTCCTGCAGAGTGATCCCCCTAGGGCATGACATATCTACCTGTCTCAGACCAGGAGACAGCTGACGTACAATACGTGTCCAGACAATTTTCCTTCCCAGGGACCTTTTACACACTAAAAGTGCATTTTTATATTATAGATGGAGGACTCTTTCTTTCTCTCTATTCCCGGCACCCTGCTTTCTAGTCCAACAAAGCTGATTTAGGTTCCAAGTGGAGGGAGATCCTTGTATTCTTCAACTAACTGAATACCTGGTTCTACTTTATGCAGGCATGGATGTCCAAACTGGGTTTATTCTTTGCAGAATTGTGACTTAAGCAATTTTGAATCATGGTGTCCTTAAACTTGAACTATCAGAAGAATTGGAAATGAAAAAAGCTACTGCAGTTCTTTCTTTGCATTTGAATTTTGGAATCCAACCATACGGATTAAAATAATATTTAAAAATATTTATCAAGAATAGGTTAAGTATGCCTTATCTGGAATTCAAAAATCTGAAATAATGATGATGATGATGATGATGATGATGATAAATCCTGAAAAAACTCCAGAATTGCTCACTTAGGTAGCTAAGATGGTGACACATTTGCTTTTTGATGGTCCAATGTACACAAACTTTGTTTTGTGCACAAAATGATTTCAAATATTGTATTGAAAATTACCTTTAGGCTATGTATAATGGTAAAAGTTAAACTTAGATGTACCATATTCATTCTAGATTGTGCACATATCTCTTTGCCTTTCTTCCGTATTCATATGAAAAGAAACAAGTGGATTCTAATCTAACTACTTGCCCCATCTACTTTTGGCATGAAAGGCATTTCTCTGTTGGCACCTTGAAGAAGAAAATACAAAGAAAGAGCAGAAAGGCCAGAAGCAGACAAAAAAGTAAGGCGGCAAGACAAATCCTATTTTAAAAAGAGTGAAATCCATAGCTCAAATGGTGCAGAATGAGAGGGAGTGGCGAGTAGATAAAGGAGCAAATGTCCTGGAGTGAAGGCATATACAGAGCATAGATTGATGCAATAGGCTCAGTGATGGCCATTAGAGTCAGCTGAAGTGTTATTACTATGTCTTCTTATGCTGAATCTGGAATCACTCTAGCCAAGCTTAACTTGCCAGTATAGATGAGCCCTATTAAATAGTACTATAAGAATTATTTTTCCATACTCATGAGATACTTGCAAAGGACAAAAGCAGAGATGTGAGATCCTTGGTTTTTTGTGGGGGTTTTTTTGTTGATGTTTTGAAGTTTGAAAATGTGAGAAGAAGAATTCTAAAAAGGGCAAGTTATACATGATACTATTAGGGTTGGGTTTTCCGATGAAGAAATTAAAATAATTCGTATTAGATCCGTTCAAAATGCTAATTTTAAGCTTTACCACACTTTTCCCGCCAAACCGGAAGTGGACTTTGATTTCCGCACTTCGTGGGCCCAAAGGTTCTTTATTATTGTAATTATTTCATATGCCCCTCTAACAGGAAAATTATCCCCTCCAAAATAGCTTTCCAGACATTACTCACAGTCAGATCAGGGCCTTTGCATGGTCGGAGCCTAAATTAAGTGAAAGGCCTTCCTCCAGGAAGTGAAAAAGGATCCGAAACCATAGAGAACCCAGAGCGCGACTCCTAGAGCGACTGGGAGGACTGAGAGGAAAAAACCCGTTTAAACCCCCAGGAAATTAGGCTAGATAGAAGGACAGATGAGAAGGACATAAGAAAGGCTGAGAGAAGGGGAGCAGGAAGTGAAAAGAGCATGGAGAGGAGAAGGAAAAGTTCAGAATCAAGAAAAACCATAGAGGACAAACAGAGATTCCTAGAGGTCTTTGGAAAACTGAAGAGGGAAAAGCTGGAGTGAGTAGAGCACTACAGAAGCAGGCCTTGACCAGAGGTGGGCAACTATTTTATAATAATATTAATAATATATTAATTCATTATATTTCCTTCCAAGGACACCCAGGCCTTTTTTATAATAATAATAATAATAATAATAATAATATATTAATTCATTATATTTCCTTCCAAAGACACCCAGGCCTTTTATTATAATAATAATAATATTAATAATATATTAATTCATTATATTTCCTTCCAAGAACACCCAGGCCTTTTATAATAATAATAATAATAATAATAATATATTAATTCATTATATTTCCTTCCAAGGACACCCAGGCCTTTTATTATAATAATAATAATAATATATTAATTCATTATATTTCCTTCCAAGGACACCCAGGCCTTTTATAACAATAATAATAATATATTAATTCATTATATTTCTTTCCAAGGACACCCAGGCCTTTTTAATAATAATAATAATAATAATAGGTCCCAGTGAATTGCACTCCAGTGTAGCAACCCAGTTCTCTTTCGTGCCTGGGGGGGAAGGGGCAGCACCGGGGTTCCCACTCGCATTAGAACCAGCGGCAGCTGAGGAAGATTCTGAGGAGGATTTGGAGGGATTGGAAGAAGGGGTTAATGAGTTAGCTGGGCCTTCTTCTCCCACAGGGAGCCTGGCCTGGGATGATGGATGGCCTGACCCGAACGAGACTGTGGAAGGTCAGTGGGGTTCAGATAGCAGTGATCGCGAAGGCTATGAGACACCGGGGGGGGGGGCTCGGTTCACAGGAACGAATGTGGGAAACGGAGGAGGATGAGTCCATGGAAGCGCAAGGGGAGTTTGACTCTCACGAAGATAGGGAACCAGGTGCTGGGAGGCAAGGTCGAAGCTTTGATAGGAGACGGAGCATTGAGGCTAGCAGGAGGGGCTGGCACCACAGCCTAGACCGGCCAAAGGGGGCGAGGGCCCGAAGCACAGATTGGAGGTGAAGCCTAGAGCGTTGGGGTCCTCGCCAAGGGAATTAAGTATAGGATCCGTGGGAACGGATCCTCAGTACCTTGGCCACTTCTAACCTAAGCGAAGTGAAGCGAGTGAAGAACCACGGAGCCTAGTTGCCGGCTCGTTCCTTGCCAAGAAGTTTTCTTGGGGCCTGTTTGAATCTTGCTTTGTTCCTTGTTCCGCTTTGGTTTTGCGGAGCCTTTGCCAAGCCTTGCCAAGACCTTGCCAAGACCTTTGCCTTTGGACATTATTTGCTTAACCTTGCTTTTGGACTATACTACGCATACCCTATTTTTGGATTGACTTTTTATATTTTGATGGACAATTGCCTTTTTACTTGTTCTTTATTTTACAATAAATAGTTAGCTGATTACCGTCTCTGTGTGTGTGATTAAGGGGCCGGCCGAGTCCTTGCATCGTGACATCCAGAGAAGAAGGGAAATGTTGCCCCTTGATTTGCCTGTACTTAAAACAGTGTCAGTCCAGTTTCCCTGCTTTGGACAATTTAGAACTAATTACAAAATTTTGTAAGTAATGACATATCAAATAAGAATTTTTTTGAATTTTTTTTGTAAGTCATTGCGTTAAGCATAAAAAAATCCCCCCCCCATTGGTTTTTAGAGCCGCAATTTTTGGGTTCTAAACCAACCCTAGATACTATATTTACTGAAGAATTTCTAGATATAAATGACTTCCTTTTTATCTCGGGTCTAAGCCCATATGGTATAAAGGTACACAAGGCTAAAACTGATGGACTGTCACAACGCGGGCCCTGTCTTCACCCCGTAACCACACACACACAGACGTTGTCAATTAACTATTTATTAAGCAGCAATTAAAAGCAGGTGAAGAAGATAAATTGTCCAAAAAGTAGAGATCAAATAGTCCAAGGTAAAAGCAATCAAAGTTCAAGGTGTTTCAAAGCAAGGATCAAAACAATGTCCATAAAAACAAAGCGAATCAAGCAAGGCAATAGAATCCGTGGTTAGCAAGGTAAAGCCAAAGTCCATGGAATCAACAAGGTTCAAGGCAGCACTTGGCAAGGCAAGCCAGGCTAAGGCTTCCAGGGAGACAGCAAACTGCTACGTCCTTTCAGTTCAGACGTGGCCAGCAATCTGGAGAAGTTTCCCACGAAATGCATATTTAATTCCCTCCTTTGTGAGACCAGCGCCTTTCCAAGTCTCGTTTCCAATCTCTTCGGTTCGCCTCGATACTCCCCCGTCGGTCGAATCTCTGCTCAGGAATGGCCCCATCTGCACCGTTATCTTCCTGGGAAGCTGATTCGACCTTGGCTTCCATAGCCTCCTCAACATCTGGTGTAAACACCCTTTCCTGTGACCCGAATCCTCCAGGTCTCTCATATTCAGTATCTGATCCGGAATAATAAGCAACCTTGTCATCAGAATAGGCCTCTGGCCAGGTGTCATCCCAGAGCAAACTGTCTGTTGGTGATGAGGGCCCTTCATCCCCGTCATCCTTTTCATCGGGGTCTAATGCCAAAGGAACCCCTGGGGCCGCAGCCTGCCCCCCAGGCGGGGGTGGGGGCAGATTAGCCTCCTGCCCCCCTGGGTCCACTGAGGGCTGAGTTGCTACATGGCCATTTGAATGCTCAATAAAGTATACGAAGAAAATCTACTCTGTGGACTGCTAAAAAGAGAAATAAGCTCTAAAGCAAATTAAGCCTGAATTCTTCTCAGATGGTGTTGCTGTTGTTGTTTATTCATTCAGTCACTTCCGACTCTTTGTGACCTTATGAACCAGCTCACACCAGAGCTCCCTGTTGGCCATCATTTCCCCCAGCTCCTTCAGGGTCAAGCCAGTTACTTCGAGGATACCATCCATCCATCTTGCCCTTGGGCGGTCTCTCTTCCTTTGTCCTTCAATTTTCCCCAGCATAATTGCCTTCTCTAAGCTTTCCTGTCTTCTCATGATGTGGCCAAAGTACTTCATATTTACCTCTACTATCCTTCCCTCCAATGAGCAGTTGGGATTTATTTCCTGGAGTATGGCCTGGTTGGATCTTCTTGCAGTTCAAGGCACTCTCAGAACTTTCCTTCAACACCACAGTTCAAAAGCACCGATATTCCTTTGCCCAGCCTTCCCTATGGTCCAGCTCTCACATCCCTAGGTTACTACGGGGAATACCATTGCTTTTACTATGTGGATCTTCGTTGCCAGTGTGATGTCTTTACTCTTCACTATTGTGTTGAGATTGGTCATTGCTCTCCCCCCAAGAAGGAAATGTCTTCTGATTTCCTGACTGCAGTCTATGTCTACAGTAATCTTTGCACCTAGAAATACAAAGTCTGTTACTGCCTCCACATTTTCTTCCTCTATTTGCCAGTTATCAATCATTCTTGTTGCGATAATCTTGGTTTTTTAATGTTTAGCTGTGACTAAATTGAGATAGTTGTAATTTGACCATATCATGAGAAGGCATGGCTCACTGGAAAAGAAAATAATGTTTGGTAAGGTATAAACCAGTAAGAAAAGAGGGAAGATTGATAGACTCAATCAAGGAAGCCATGAATGCCCTGAGTCTGTAAGATGTGACCGTGCATGTTGAGGATTGGATTACTTGAAGGCTTTTCATTTATAGGGTCACCAAAAAGTCAAATATGACTTGATAACAGTTAATAACAAATAACAAAAAAATAATAACCTCTTACAAACTGTGGAGTCTGTGGGAAGGAAGAAGAGAATATCTCTCCATGCTTTTCACCCAGAACTGATCTATCTCCCATGGACTTAAATTGTCAGTCTCTTGGCATTGAGACTTAGCTTAGCACTCCACCTCTCTTCAATTGGTCCCTATATTGGTTGCCCACACTAATTCAATGGATGAGGAAGTGTGTTTCACTCTAAAAGAAGAGGTATTCAAATGCTTGGAGAGCTGATGCTCAGAGATTGCAGCTTTTGGAGAACCTTGCTGCAGAAGAGTCTACTGAACACCCTGATATGAGTGGGACTCGTTGCTATGACCTATGTCTGGACTTAGTGTTTCTAATGTCTTCACTGCTTGCCATTATTTACTCCTTCTCCATCTAATACAGAAAAAAGTTATGCTCAGAGTTCAACAATAAAGAACACCAAGGGAGAATACAGGAACCCATTTAAGAGAACAGGATAAATGGTTCAACACAGCAGAACTAGGGAAATAAGAGCAATATGACTGATTAGAAAATGACTCATGAAATAAAACAATTTTGTTGAATAATGCTGTAGGAAAATTCAGCAGAAGAGTGCAAGCCCTGTACCCATGCAACCACTGCCCATGTTTTTTTTAAATCTTTTTGCAGCTGACAAAATATATTCTCTCTAGGAATGCTGTAGGTCCTCCAAGGTGAGTCTGAGGTATGCTTCCTTTGAGGTATGCTTCTTTTTGAAGTTACCATAGCATCTCACTGGAGAACCTATTGAATTCCCAGGCTTCTTTTCTGGGTTTTTCATTCATGCTCCATGATAACTTCCAGCAGAAAACCATTCAGTTCAACAGGGTTCACTATTATCTACAGTTTTCTGTTTCCACATTAAATTTAGGAATGTATCTCCTACTGATATGGAGGTCATACTATTAAGAGATCAGCATGGGTTTATCAAGAAAGGGCAGAAGAAGTCAGTGTTGCATAGGGGCAGCAGATATGGCATCTAATAAAGTATATCCCAGATCTTCTTGGACATAAAGGCCCTGCCTGACTTACTGGGCAGGGAGATTGTGGCTGCAGGCACCCCTCCACCCACAATATTCCTGGGTCATCTTCCCAGAGGGCCCATGTCACTTTGTGCACTCACACATGGCATAATGGTATGGATAGCCGAGAGAGACATCAAATGGGCACCTGACCTACCCTTCTGGCTTGGGCATATATAGCTTAGTCATGGCCTCTGGAGTCCATTCTAGGCAGCTAAATGGTGTTGACAGTCCAGCATGTGGGCTGGCAGATGTGGTCATCAAGAACTCATGGGTGTCTGCCAACCCTATTTTCTGATGTAACCAATAAACAAGTTGTGACATTTGTTATCTCAAGCTCATTTGTTTAGTGTTATGTAATTGGGGGTGGAGGGCTAGTCACTAGGCCTAGGTAGGTTCATTCAGAATCATCTTAATTCGGGATAAATTCAGATCAAATTCCTTTTGGAAACTATTTCGAAGTGTTTTGGGAACCCGGAAGTATACTTGCCATTTCGAAGCTTTTTCCACCATTTCTCTTATGAATCAGTAAGTGAGTTGGAAATGATTCAGCTTTTCAAACCAGATGGATTCCCTTCATTTCCTTTCCCTCCTGCATCAGACCTGGGGTGATAGCCGTGTTTAACCCAGTTTGGATGCGGCTCTTGCCCCAGGTCTGACGTGGGAGGGAAGGAATTGTGCATCCAACTGGGTTAAACATGGCTCTCGCCCCAGGTCTGACACGGGAGGGAAGAACATCTGCATCGAAACTGGGTTAAACACGGCTCTTGCCCCAGGTCTGATGTGGGAGGGAAGGACATCTGCATCGAAACTGGGTTAAACACTGTTTAACCCAGTTTGAATGCGGATTTCCTTCTCTCCCACGTCAGTTCTGGACGAGAGCCATGTTTAACCCAGTATGGATGCGAATTTCTTCCCTTTGCTTCCCTCCCTTCTGAAATAAAACAACTACTTTCAAAGTAAAGACCACCCAATGAAACAGGAAATAACACTTTGAAACCATTAATGAAGCATTCAGAAGTCTCAGAAGTTGTGAACAGTTTTGAACTTCTTTTCTGTGAAAATTGGAATTAATTTTAGATCTGAACCACCAGCACCCCTTACATCCAAAATGAGTTCTGAACCATTTTTTTTAATCAAACAGGCCTACTAGTCATGCCGCACATGAAATTTACAGTATTAGAACTAAGAGAACTGCACTACATGGAGCCACGGATGAGACAGGAGTATCATGGTACAACAGGTTGCCTCTAAGTCCATGATCAGCCCAGAGACTTGTTATCAATAACAGAAACAAGTCCTTTCACACTTAAATAGTCAGTCTTCCATACCCACCAGTTCTGCAACCATGGATTCAACCATCTGTGACTTGATATCTATCTATCTATCTATCTATCTATCTATCTATCTATCATCTATCTATCTATCATCTATCTATCTATCTTTTGGGATATATATATATCCCAAAAGTAAACCTTGATTTTACCATCCTGTATAAGGAACACCATGTTACAACACCTTTGTACATAATAGGACTTGATAGTCCATGGATGTTGGTACCCATGGTGGGGTGGGGGAGGATAGCAACGACCACCGCCCTAGGAAAAAAACTTGTGATCATTGATGATCATTGATGCTTTTACTATTGTTGTTGTGTGCCTTCAGAGCCATAAGTATATTACACTGTAGAATTATTATAATTTGACACCACTTTAACTGTCATAGCTTTGACAGGCATGGCAAAAGACTTTTTAAAACTATGATTCCTTAGCATTGAGCCATGGCTGCTAAAGTGGGGTTGAACTGCATTAATTCTACAGTAGAGGTGCGCCCATAGCTCAATGATCAAACAGAACACCGCTGCTATTACATTATTTCAAGTCAGAAATAATTAATGGTAATTATTAATGTACTTGTAGATACAAAACTCCCCATCCGTAGTGTAGAGCTTTTGCCTGACCCACCTTATTCACATTTTTTGTAGATTTACTGTCATCATGGGTCACATAGTTCAGGGGAGGAGTGCACGTGGCATCCCCAACATGCTTCTGATGGACTTCCCAGACTTGGCAGATATGAAATCACTCCCCGCCTGGGACTTTGAGTACAAGAAGAAACTGAATGGGAGCCTCTGTCAAGTTGAACAGAGAGTGTTTTATCAAGCAAGGAACATTACTGTCAAGAAATTACAACCTCAGCATTGACATAAATGTTGACAACGCCATTTCCACTGATAGCGGTATCAGAGAAGATTATGATTCACACAGGACTGCCCAAAGAGCAATGATTTAGATGAAATGCTCCCAAATAAGAAAAAATCCTGTAAGGAAAACTGCGAATGACAAGGCTTTTATCGGCCCACCGACGAGATGAAGCACACTCTTTATTCCATTCTTGGTAGCCTCCTGTCTTTGGAGATAAACTAGCTGTAATGAAAACGCACTCCCTACATTTCCCCACCCCAACATCTCCTCCCCTTCTCTAGTCACCACTTTGATGACAAAGGGAAAAAACAAGACTAGGGCATATAATGAACACTGCAAAGTGAATGGTTCCAAAAAAGAATGCTGTGTTTTTATTCACCCTGTGCCGAGAATATTAATAGCAAGATGGATCCAAACCCACCAAACTTCTGAAATTTTAACTATAAACATGATAAGGTCTCAATGTCAAAACACATTAGTCATGACATATTGGGCTAATATCTACACTTTCAACAAGATATGGTATTCACGACCAAAGCTACAAATGTGTGAACAATGGACTCAGATTCAGCATGAATGTGCAAGATCTAGGACTGCTTTGGGACACATTTACACCAGATTTAACGGTCACAGTAGGCTTAATCTTAGTGTTACACATTTGAGACAGATTCATATCATTGATCCCTACATATTCAATAGTGTAGGGAATATGTAGGGGATATGAAAGGCCAGCAGTTCTGATATAGTAACCAGCAACAATGGTAAAATATGTGGATTTGTGGATCTATGAGGACACAGAGGAGAGGACTGCTATTCCCACCCCTTTCCCATGATTAATCTTCACTGTGACAATCAGAAACAGAACCCCTGCTGCAATTCCTTCTCACATCAGTGACCACTGATAGGAGGGCAGTAGAAATATCAGTTTTCTTTGTCCTGATTGAGGGGAGAACAGTTCCTTGTCACTTGCAGTTGTAAGTCCAGACTGGCAGTGTTGGGTCAAGAGATGATGCTTGTCAGTTGCGCAGCTGCTTTGTAGGGCTGGTTGATCAAAAAAATGGTTCAAAACTCACTTCGGATATAGCGGGCGCTGGCACTTCGAATTCTAAATGATTTTTGAAATTTTCTAGGGAAATGCTTCAAAATTTTGGAAATTTCTGAAATGCTTTATTAAATGCAGCATCCAAACTATGTGTTTAACCCAGTTTGGATGCCACTTTCCTTCCTGTTTGAACACGGATTTCCTACACACACACACACACACACACACTCCCCCCCATGTCAGGAAGGAAAACCGCATCTAAAGCGGGTTAAGCAACCACTTTGATGCGGCATCTAAAGCGGGTTAAGCAACCCCCCGTGGGGCCTTTCAGATCCAGAGGGAAGGCATGGGCTTCCGAACCCTTTCCAAAAATTGCGGCGTCAGCTTCAAAATGGCAAATTCACTTCCGGGTTGCTTAAAGCTCTTCAAAAACGGTTCAAAAGTGAATAACATCCAAATTTAATATGACTTTTGGAGCATTCCGACGAACCTAACCAGGCCTACTGCTTAGCTAGATGAATAAGGTAGAATGTGAAATATGTGGATCATGTAGAATTGTAGCCACTTCCTAAAAATAACAATAATAGGAGCAACTATTTGTGTGTTCCTGTACAACAAAGGCTTGGGATGGATGGCCCTTGCCACAATTCTATACTTTAAAAAATAGTGCATATCAAGCTCAAAGATTGCATCTAAGAGAAGCTAGATATCAGCTGGTTGGTGTTTTATACAAGAATACGAGTTCCTTCAATGCACAGTTGTACTCTTTTGGACATAGCACAACATGTTTATTCAGTTCAGAGTTGTCTAAACACAAGAAAACTAATAAATATCTTTCTCCCCCCCCCCCCCCAAACCCCCCATAACACTCAAAGCCTTCCCACTAAACACTGATCTTCCTGAGGGCCCATCTACACTCACATGCTTTCTGGGGTGGGTGTCCAGATGTTCTACTGGGACTTCCCAGTAGAACACTGGAACACTTAAGCCTCTCCCCAGAAGCCCCTCAAACACAGTAAAAATAGAAAAGAACTCATCCAGGCTCCATAAGACAGCTACCAGAGTTCTTCTGGCGCATACAAATGATTTCTTTCACATTGTATTTTATTTATTTATTTACTTAATTTTTATCGCACCTTTCTCCTGATATATGATATAAGTTAACAATATATACAAAACAATGTTAACTGAAAATAATCCTAAAGCATTAATCAAACATAAATGCATGGGGTTAACACAGTTAAGGCACCACTGAAAAACTTTCACTGTCATATAATGCAGTATCATAATGCAATGTAACTGCATTGAACTGCATTATATGGCAGTTTAGACTCGGATAATGCAGTTCAATGCAGAAACTGCATTGTGAAACTGCATTATATGGCAGTGTAGATGGGGGAAAACGCACTATGAAATCTTTGCCTAGTATTTCCACCAGTGGTTTCTGTTAACAAAATAGGTCTAATTTAGGCAGATCCTATTGATTAATCCCTTGTTTGCACAGGCCATATAAAACCATCTCAAACATTTATGTTACACTGGTGCCAAACTGCATTTAATCTACAGTGTAGATGTGGCCTACATCGCAAACAGGGTAGCATATTATAATCCTTCAAAATCCTCTTCTTATTCTCATTGGAGTTATCAGAAGGATTCCAGGAATCCCCCCCCCCCCTTAAAAATCATCAGAAAATAGATTTTAATATCCAGGCAATTCAAATGTTTGGATAATGTACAGGGTTTATAGACATGATTAGCTTTTAAAGCATCACTTCTTGGCCAGAAATGTGTTCCACATTTCAGTTTGTTTACCTTCTGCTGGAATAGTAAGAAAAGCAAGATGGGAAGGAGGGGGTGCCTCCTGATGAAAGGAGAGGAGAAAGGGGACCTGGTTTCTGGAGAGAAGGATGACATCTCTAATGGAGTAATGATACATCATTTTAACCCCTGCGTTCTGAAGGCAGCACCTGGGGATTTTTTAATCTGAAGTCTCCCTTTGACGTTAATGGGAGTCATGGGGCATAAATGAACACGTGAGATTTTTTTGAAAATTTAATTTTATCTTCAGAAATAAAATAGGAAAAACACTACTAGCCCTGTGGCTGAATAACTTGTGATTTATTGGATTGGTTGATTGAATATATATAGAGAGAGTGGGGTGGGGAAAGGTGGAGGGGGAGTAGCCTGCATTTTTTGACCAAATATTGTCATGTCAGTTAACAAGGTGTACTAAAATTAATATAAAACTAAAGACCTGAACCTTGCTTTTAGTCTCAACTGGAGTAATGTCATTACATTCACTGGATTTTCCTAAGTGCTGAGTAAGAATCCAGCAACTAATTTGATATTTATTTATTTACATCATTTATATTCTGCCCTTCTCACCCCACAGGGGACTCAGGGCAGATCACAATGCACATATACAGGCAAACATTCAATGCCATAGAGATACAACATATATAGACAGACAACGAACTACACAATTAGTCAAGAGCTCACCCCAACCCGGGCAGACCTTGAACTCATGACCTTCTGGTCTCATGCAGCTGACTCCCAGCGAGCTGCACCACATTCCAGATAGACATCATTTAGAGGTCTGAGCACTTAATTAATTCTCTATGGACTAAGGGATTTTCTACACAGTATTTATTTATTTACAGTATTTATATTCCGCCCTTCTCACCCCACAGGGGACTCAGGGCGGAATACAATGTACACATACATGCCAAACATTCAATGCCATAGACACACAACACATATAGACAGACAGTCAGAGGCTATTTAACTTTTGTCTGGCCACCAGCGGAGCTGTTGCTTCACTGTCCATCTGTGACACTGATGAAGTACTTTCCGCATTCCCCGCATGCTTTTTGCTGGAGATATTTTATGGCCTCGTAAATTTGTTAAGTTTGCCTCCCCACACATGGGTGGTACCTAAATTTCCTACTTGACAGATGCAATTGTCTTTCGGGTTGCAAAGGTCAACAACAAGCTACACAAAATTGTCCGGAAGTTCACTCTGACCCAGACTGGCTTCGAACTCATTACCTTTCAGTCTGTAGTGATCTTAATGCAGCTGACACCCAGCCAGCTGCGCCACAGACCCGGTACAGATAATTTGGGAGAGAACGGGTTAAAAGGGCGTGGGGGTGACGGCCAGATGAAGTTTGTGCTAAATGTGTACTCAATTACAGCAACAGAGGGAAAACTCATTTTGAAAAGGTTCTGCTTTATCCCTGTTCGGGGCTGAAAAAGTGGATTTTCCCATGAGTGTGTGGCCCTGAAGTCATGTAAAGTTCATGATTTCCCTCTTTATTCCTTGTGGAGACGGCTTCCCATCTGTACCAGTTTTCAAATGCCCAAAACAGTTGACTAGCTGTTCAGTCTCCCATGGAGACACAGCTGATTTCCAGCTGGTTTCAAGAGAGAAGTGGAGAGCCATGAGAGGTCTCTGAAGTAATATTATTATTAATAATAACAATAACAGAAACAATAATAATCTTTATTTATAGACCACCCTCTCTCCCCGAGGGGCCTCAGGGCAGTTTATACACACCAAAGGCAGATATTATTTCCCTAAACAAATACAAACACCTCAATATAATACAAAATAATAACCGAGAACTTGTAACAAAATGATTAACATCAAAATGAAAAACTGAACACGAGTGAACAAGTAAAGCATACATTATACAATAACATAATTAACATTAAGACATGTAACCTGAGAGAGAATTTAAAATACATAAACATGACTATCATGGTTGTTTTTTAAAATGTACCATAGCAGCAATGGGATGTCATGTGTTAGCCAGCTTTCCAATGGAATTAAAAGTATCCTAGTCCTCCTTCTCTCCATACGCTAAAATGCATAGGTGCATTTTCAAGAGATTTTTTTGAAGGAGAGGAGGGTGGGGGCATTTTTATTTCCTTAGGGAAAGAGTTTCAGAGATGGGAAGCAATCACGGAGAAGGCCCCCGCTGTCATGCTTTCAAAACAAATGGTCCTATAGTTGTGAACAATACTTATGAATTTTTATGGAATTTCAGGATGGGTGTGTGTGTGTTTCATTCTGTCTGGGTGGATTTTGTCTAGGTTCGTAAGTCAAGTCATAAATATGAATTTCACTGAAATTATTATGACTTGCAAATCCCACAGCTATACTAAACACTAGGCATGAGAAAAAAGTTATGAAAATCAAAAGAAATCGTAAGTTATTCGTATGTAATGGGACTTTCTAGTTTATACGCATCACGGCAGCTAACCAGGAAGTAGACTTTCTTTTACGGTCCTTGAGGCCAACAATTTGCGTTATGATCGTAATAAATTCTTAATTATTGTACTACGTACTCACTTCTCCCCTGTCTTCTCCCCCTCATTTCCTTCCCGCCTTCATTCAGCTTCTTCTTTTTCCCGCATTTCTATGGGGAACTGGAAGTGACGCTGCTGCTAGGCAATGCATTCTGGAAAGTGTAGTCCTCCTCTTTCCTGCTGGCTTCTCCCCCCTTCTCTTCCCCGTTGCTCTGCCTTGCCCCATCGCAGGGGCCAACTGCTCACACACACACATGCGCGCTACTCCTCCTCTCTCTCCCTGCGCTCTCTCAGATGCTTCTCCCCCTCCCTTCTCTTCCCCATTGCTCTGCCTTGCCCCATCGCAGGGGCCAACTTCTCACACACACACACTTCTCCTCCTCTCTCTCCCTGCGCTCTCTCAGATGCTTCTCCCCCCCCTTCTCTTCCCCATTGCTCTGCCTTGCCCCATCGCAGGGGCCAACTTCTCTCTCACACACACACACACACTTCTCCTCCTCTCTCTCCCTGCGCTCTCTCAGATGCTTCTCCCCCTTCTCTTCCCCATTGCTCTGCCTTGCCCCATCGCAGGGGCCAACTTCTCTCTCTCACACACACACACTTCTCCTCCTCTCTCTCCCTGCGCTCTCTCAGATGCTTCTCCCCCCCCCTTCTCTTCCCCGTTGCTCTGCCTTGCCCCATCGCAGGGGCCAACTTCTCTCTCTCACACACACACACTTCTCCTCCTCTCTCTCCCTGCGCTCTCTCAGATGCTTCTCCCCCTCCCTTCTCTTCCCCATTGCTCTGCCTTGCCCCATCGCAGGGGCCAACTTCTCACACACACGCGTGCGCTTCTCCTCCTCTCTCTCCCTGCGCTCTCTCAGATGCTTCTCCCCCCCTCCCTTCTCTTCCCCGTTGCTCTGCCTTGCCCCATCGCAGGGGCCAACTTCTCTCTCTCACACACACACACGCTTCTCCTCCTCTCTCTCCCTGCGCTCTCTCAGATGCTTCTCCCCCTCCCTTCTCTTCCCCGTTGCTCTGCCTTGCCCCATCGCAGGGGCCAACTTCTCTCACACACACACACACGCTTCTCCTCCTCTCTCTCCCTGCGCTCTCTCAGATGCTTCTCTGCCCCTCCTCTTTCTTGCTGGCTTCTCCCCCCTCACTTCTCTTCCCCGTTGCTCTGCCTTGCCCCATCGCAGGGGCCAACTTCTCACACACACGCGCACGCGCTTCTCCTCCTCTCTCTCTCCCTGCACTCTCTCAGATGCTTCTCTGCCCCTCCTCTTTCCTGCTGGCTTCTCCCCCCCTTCCTTCTCTTCCCCGTTGCTCTGCCTTGCCCCATCGCAGGGGCCAACTTCAGCCCTCCAGGTAGGTGTTTTGGACTTCAACTCCCACCATTCCTCACAGCTTCAGGCCTCTTCCTTTTCCTCTCAGCCTGGGCAAACTTGGGCCCTCGCTCCCTCAGGATCGGGGTGAGAGAGAGGCAGCGAGGAGCGAGGGGGGGCTCCTCCTCCTTTTTTTGCTGCTTCCAAGAATAGAATACCCCCCTCCCTCCTTCCCTCCCTCCTTCCTATTTGGAGAGTCCCATCTAGAATTCAGTGTGATTTATTCAAGTTTTGGCCTACAACTCCCAGAAATCCCAGCCAATTTACCAGCTGTTAGGATTTCTGGGAGTTGTAGGCCAAAACCATCTGGAATGTGCATGCTCTGGCATACGAACTACTAACGAATTTTGTTAGTAATTAAGTTACATTTTAGAAATTTTTGGAAAATTTTTTGTAAGTCTTTCCTTTACTAATAAAAAAATCCCCCCCATTTGATTTTAGAATCGCCATTTTTGGGTTCGGAACCATGCCTACTAAACACTAAGGGTAGCTGGTCCATCAAAAAATTGTTTCTAAACTCAAGTGGTGGGGAATTGTCATTGGTGTTCAATATAGAAATTGTTCTGAAAAATTTCTGTAAAATTTCGTTATTGAAATGTAATTATTAACGAAAATTCGTTATTATTTCCTGTTAGTTCTCAGCAGGGAAGGAGGTGGGGAGCGCACCCGCACCTCGTTTCCTGCTAAGACCTAAAGCGCATCAAGCCTTGACACTCTTTATTTCTCAGCAAGGAAGGAGGTGGGGAGGGCATCCGCACCTCCTTCCCTGCTAAGACCTATAGGGCATCAAACCTTGACGCGCTTTAGTTCTCAGCAGGGAAGGAGGTGCGGAGGGCATCCCCTCACCTCCTCCTTCCCTGCTGAGAACTAACTCCGAGATTCGGAGGAATTTCCTCCTGTTCTCCAGGCTCTCCCTTCGCTTGTGAGGGAGAGCCTGGGGAACAGGAGGAAAGCTCGCCCTGGGCTGCTTCCAAAGCGCCTGCCTCAGCTCTCAGCTGGCGAGAGGAGAAAAGAGGGTGCTGATGCCTTCCAGTCTCCTCTCGTGAGTTGAGAACTGAGGAGGGGAAAAAACGACCCAATAACTTGCCCTTTACAAAAATGGCGATCCCGGGTACGGTTTTGAAACTTCACTTCCGGGTTGGATGCCGAGGGTCGATATAGGATGAAAATAATTTCAAATATGAAATATTAACAAGTTTCAAAGTATTTAAATTGGAGATATCCACCCTTATTAAACACATATCCCACATCCCATAAAAATCCTAAACAGAAAAGCCTCCCTCCCCAGTTCGGCCAGCTCTTTTGGGATGGGTTAGTAAATTCACTACTAAAGCATCCTGAATGGATGGTTATCTAATCTCTACTTAAAAAGTCAGATAAAGATCATTTCACCAGTTTCTGTGGAATTCTCTTCCACTCTTTTACTTGTGCCATCAGGAAATTGTTTCTAATACTTAGTCTAAATCCTTTTTCTTGTCACTTGAACCCATTGGCTAGGTTCCTAGCCTCTGGAGCAGCAGAAAACAAAGTCCTTCTATCATCTGTGTGACAACCGTTCAAATGGTGGAACATGGCTATTATATTGCCTTTAATCATCTTCAGGCTAAACCTACTCAGCTCTATTACAGTTTCCTTTTTGGACTGGGTCTCCTTTCCCCTTCATCCCTCTGATTTCCTTGCTGCCTTCCAGTAAACACAGACTGGTTGACATCATTTATAGCCCTCAATGTCCATAGAACTGGACACAAGTGCAGCTGACCATAGCATTATTTCTTGCAATCTGAACACTATTTTTGGCTTTCTACTGATGCTTTATGCACATGTCAGTTTTCTTAGACACTTGCATGTACATTTTGGCTATGATGTAAGATCAGTATTCAGTTCACACCTGCATAAGCAGGATTCAGCAAATGCAACCATTTCACATGCAGTTGCTCTTTCTTGGAAAGTATTTAAGTACTCATCGGTGCCTTCAATGTACCACTTGATTTACTGGGATTGTAGAAACAGTGAACACATTTACAGATACCCAGTTGGTTATGCAATGTTGATATACAGCAAAAGGGCAATGTAGCACAATTCCTATCCAATTACATGAGGATATATTTGCGCTACATAAACACAAAGCAAAGACTCAGTTCACATTTGAATTTATGCAAGCTAGAGTTGCACTTGCCTTGTTATTAGGAGTCACATTGCTGACTCAAGTTTAACATGTGATTGACTGAGACCCCATCTACACTGCCAGTTATTGCAATTTGAAACTGAATTATGTGGTCAGTGTAGACTGATATAATGCAGTTTAACTGCATTATGAAACTGCATTATATGGTCAGTGTAGAGGAGGCCTAAAGAAAGTCTAAGAATATGTTGCTTCTAGGATCTCATGCAGAATCTGCAGACCACTGTAGAACAATTGTGATGAAAAGAATATTTGCTTTTTAAATTAACTGTTTCTTAACTGGAAGAAATATTTATTCAGCACAGGAAACAGCATTTGCAAGATAGATAGATAGTTAGATAGATAGTTAGATAGATAGATAGATAGATAGATAGATATAACCAATTTTGTACAAATAAGTGTAGAACTGAAGGGTTGCATTTCAGGGGAGAGGAAATCATTAGAATTGCCTGTTCCATTTGTTTGAGAACATAATTATCAAATAGTTACACATCCACAGGAGACATTCTGCCCCAGGTCTAACTTTTCTCATTCTAAGATAGTGATCTGGGATGGTATAAACTGGGCAAATGAACAAATGCTAATATTCAGGAGTAGGAGATATACAAAAATCATTGGATGATGAGGATAATAACGAGAAGTCTGACTTGGCCATGGTGGTCCATGTCTTAGTTACTTCATGGTTGGATTACTGTAATACACTCTATGTAGGGCTGCTCTTGAAGATGGCCCAGAAACTGCAGTTGGTGTAAAGGTCGGCCAGATTGTTAAATGGAGCAAACTACAGGGAGCGGTCAACTGCCCTGTTTAAACAGCTCCACTGGCTGCCAATACGTTTGTGGTCCCAATTCAAGGTGCAGGTCATCACTATAGAGCTTTAAACCTGCCTATCTTCGTGGATGCAACTTCCCTTACGAACCCATGAACTCCTTTAAGATCTTATGGGGAGGAGGTGGAGAAATTGATGGGACCAATGAGGGCCACGTTGGAAGTGTGGAGATCTTGGCAAAAGAAGATAGCGCCGGGAGTATCAAAAGTAGCCTCCCTGGAGATCATGAACCCCGAGAGGGAGGAAAACCTGAGCAGAATAATAAGGGAATTGAGAGAGAAGGGGGTGACGAGACTGGAGCAACTAGTGGACGAAGGGGGCAGAATCAGGAGAGAGAGGCTGGAGAACTGGTTGGGAGGAAGGCGGTGGCTGCAAATCAGGGCAATATGCAACTACCTTAGGCAGAGGGAGGTGAGAGAGGCCTTGCAAAGAGAGGACACGGAATTTGAGAAGATAGTCAGGGAAAAGAAGGAAGGGAAAAGGGTCCAGGTTGGAAGGATATACAAAATATTAGTAACATCAGGAGGAAGTACGGTAGAAGAGTTAACCACAATGTGGGAGAGGGAGTTGCAGGTCTCAGGAGCAGAGATGGAGAGGATAGTGGGGAATATTGCTAAGACTAAAAACACAAGAGTGAGGGAGACAAGGAGGAAAATACTGCACAAGTGGCACCGCACCCCGGCCCAATTGACCTATCTTTCCCAAAATATGGGTACACGGTGTTGGCACGGATGCCGAGACAAAGGAGTGTATATGCACCTATTATGGGAATGCGAGGTGGTCCAAAAATTTTGGAAAGAGGTAGAAGGGGAGATCAATAGAGTATTGAATATAAATTGGACCATCACAAAAGAGAAGGCAGTGTTGGTAAAAAAGAACAAGATGGGGGAACATCCGGAAATGAAGATAGAAAGCGCCGGGGCGGTGGTGGTTCTAGGCTGGAAGGACTCCACGAAATGGACAATTGAGAACTGGCTGCGGTACTTGGTAGAACACATTCAATTTGAAATTATGGAAATGAGGGTTAATCAATTACAGGAGGATAAAGTGCGAGAGCTGTTGGGACGATGGGATCGGGTGAGAGGATATATTGTTTGGAGAACCCGGGACCAAACCATTAAAAATAAGTTGGAGTTGTTGTTTAAGATGTAATGAAATGTAAATGTCCGGAAAGCTTGCAGAAGAGAAAAGAAGAAAAAGAAGAAGCAATCCTCAGCAGGGGTGGAGGGGTGTGGATGTTTGTGTGGGGGGAGGGTCACATGCACAGGGCACTGTGTTTTTATGTATATGTTTGTATGGATGGTAACAAATTTTGGAAAATAATAAAATATTTTTTTAAAAAAAGATCTTATGGGGAGGCTCTTCTCTCGCCTCGACCTCCATCTCAGGCATGGCTGGTGGGGATGAGAGAAAGGGCCTTCTCAGTCATGAACCCCCCCCCCCCCCTGCCCCCAGCTCTGGTACTCCATCCCCTAAGACAGGAATCCTCAAACTAAGCCCGGGGGGGGGGGGGATATGGCCCTCCAAGGTCATTTACCTGGCCCTCGTTCAGGGTCTGAAATGATTTCAAAGCACAACAACAACAACAATCCTATATCAACAGCCAAAAGCAGGCCAATTGAAATACTAATAAGTTTAGATTTGTTAAAATTGTTCTTCATTTTAATTATTGGATTGTTTTTAAGTGTTTTTTGAACTACAAATAAGATATGTGCAGTGTGCATAGGAATTCATTCATGGTTTTTGTTTTTTGTTTTGTTTTTTTTTAATTATAATCTGGCCCTCCAACAGTTTGAGGGACTGTGACCTGGCCCTCTGTTTAAAATGTTTGAGGACCCCTTCCATAGGAGGTCAGACTAGTACCCTTCCTGTCCACTATCCACAAGGACTTTAAGATGTGGATGTTCTGTTGTACTGTTGACTAGGCAATTCCTTGAGCAGCTGGTCCCAGTTAGGACCCCCCCCCAAAAAAAGGAAATTGTCCTCAAGCACTTTACAATTATTATATCCAAATCTTTAATGATCAATTATTCTTATCCTCATCACTGCTATATGATATTTATTATATTATTTATTTATTATTTCGACTTATATACCACCCTTCCCGAAAAGACTCAGGGTGGTTCACAGCAATGAACAACAAAACACAACATACTTGAAAACATAATAAAAACAGATTAAGACCAGAGTAGGGGTTACAGCTTAGAGATTGAACGCCTGACGGAACAGGTTGGTCTTACAGGCCCTCCGAAAAGCCTGTAGATCAGTTATTGCTCATGCCTCCTCCAGGAGGGCGGTACAAAGGGTAGGTGCTGCTACAAAGAAAGTGCACTGCCACATTGATGACAAGTGGCAGATCTTAAGTGATGGAACCTCTAGTAGGTTTCGATCCGTGGACCGTAGTGGTCTCTGGGCAACATGCAGGGAAAGGCAGTCCTTCAGATACACTGGCCCCAGACCATGCAAGGCCTTAAAGGTTAGCACCAGCACTTTGAAGGCAATCGGATGCTCGATAGGGAGCCAGTGCAAGCGCTGTAGGACTGGTGTGATGTGGCATGATAGTGTCACTCCAGTCAGCAGTCGAGCCACAGCATTTTACACATTAGATCTATCCTCTAATGTTGTGGCACCAGTCCACCCACTCACAACAAGACATTGAACTTTGCTATTGATTGTTTTGATGTGTGTTATACATACTGTTTTTATTTTTAAATTGTTTTTTGTTATCATTTTGTTGATATGCATTTTAATATGTTATGTTTTTAACTGTTCTGTTGGGCTTGGCCCCATGTAAGCTGCCCTGAGTCTCTTTGGGGCGATGGAAGCGGGGTATAATAATAATAATAATAATAATTATTATTATTATTATTATATTTGCTAGCATATTTGAAACCTCTTCTGACATTCTGTTAGAGCAAACACTCCATTGCCATTCACCAATTGCCTTCTGTCTTCCTGTTTGCAAACATTACAGTGGCCATGGAGAGCTTGAAAGGTCACCAGTAACGTCAGAAGCAAAACAAGCAGCCTTTGTAATAGCCAACATGTTCAGGTCTTTCCCCCGAATCTATCTATCCCTGTAGATAAAGCCAGCAGTCACATTTAAAGAATAAAATAATGGTTAGAAATGAGGCAGAAGGCAAAGCCAAGTTATTCACATTTACTGAGCAAAAGATAGAATTTCTTAGTGTCTCCCATTGCTCCTCTAAAAATCTTAAGCATTCTGAGAAAAAGAAACATAGTTGTTTCTGAAAAATCTAACATTTGCCATAATGTGTATGAGAGAGGAAGAGAGAAATGTACCAGTGCAGAAGACTCTGCTAACAAACGTCTCCCTCCCACTGTTAAGCAGGAAGACTTCGGCAGCATGCCAACATTGGCTCCTTGCTTTCTGTTGAATTCAACAGACTTAAACTGATGTACTTTGACTTAACTGGACTCCGAACCGAGTTGTAAAAGTTATAGAGTGAAAAACATCAGGACGACTCTCCTGAGTTTTCACGGTCTGTTTCTTTGCTTGCAGCTCCGATCGCAGGAATGTATTTAGCCCTTAAATGTTTACCTACTTGAGTTGGAAGCAGTGACCTCAAATGGTCTTTGCAGCTCATAGCCTCTTAAAAAAGGCAATTTTGAATCCCTGAGAAACCAATGGTTGCATCACCACTCACTTTCCGCTGTTCTCAGAATGCCAGGAATACTAAACAGTACAACTAAAACATTTGTTTTAAAGAAGATACTTGATTTTAGTATCAAAATAAAAGTATAAGAAAGAAAGACTGTGTGGCCATGAAGGTGCTGGAAAATGTGTTTAGGTTCAATGAAGTATTGCATTTTATTGCATTGTGGTGTGTGTGTGGGGGATTAGGTTGATAGTGTGCTAATGAACATAATGGGGTTTCTTCAGTACTAAGACCAAAGTCAATGTGAAACCTATAGGTCACAAGATGCCTCCTGGCTCTTTCTGTGTTCCTCAGACCTCAAAAAAGGGGCTCTTCGGGTCATTTCTTGATGTAAAAAAGACCGCTCTTGACAATCTTTTAGGAGAACAAACTTAATAAGCATTCACAACTCCTTCTGCTATTGGACGGCATGGGGGTGGGGAAGGGAGAGGGGTGTTCATCTGAAGATTACATTTGGCCCTTCAAATACTCTCTGAAGTTTAAGAGCTGCCCGGCCCTATCCTAAATCCAATTCTTAATCCTAGAGTAGAAATAAATGAGATTGAAGTTATTCAGGATGCATCTACACTGTAGAATGAATGCAGTTTCACCCCACTTTGGCTCAGTTCTATGGAACCATGGGACATGTAGCTTTGCCAAAGAGTGCTTCTGTCTCAGTAGACTATATAGGCCATGGATTCCATAGTATTGAGCTGTAACATTTAAAGTGATGTCACACTGCATTCTTTCTACATTTTGGTTTACCCAGATGCTGTATCTACATTTCCATGCAATGCAGTTTGAACTGCAGCATATGGGTCTACGCTGACCATATTATGCACTTTCAAACTGCATTACATGGAAATGTAGATGTAGCCAATGTCTAACCAATAAGATTCTAACCTAAATGTGTCCCTTTTCCCACCAAACATTGGTTGTTGGTAACAGAGTCCTAAAAATAATGAAACAAACAAAAGTAAAAGGTGACCCTCAAAATCTGAAGTGTTTCCATGTCTGTTAGATATATTTATCAAGCCCTGAGAGAAACTGGGATCTTCTCTACTGCTCTATATTTCCATGTTCCTTGAGAAAGCCTTTTGATCTCTACTGTGGTTTTTATACTCATCTAAAATTAGAAACTTCCATTCATATAACTATGGGGAAAATTCAAAATGCTTACATTTTTAGTATTGGTGCTAAACATAGTTTGGATTAACACAGATCAGATCTGATTAAAGCAATACAGATTTCAGTTAGTCTTGTATATTTCAACATATCATTGTCTATCTGATCATGTGCATTTCTAGGAACCCCAAATACATAAAAATAAATTCAATATAAAAATAGACAATGATCCATAAGAGCTAATTGCAATAATCTCTCACTAGCTGATAATGGTTGCCAAGGAAGTATTTATTTTGTGCAGAAGTTAATTTGGTGATATATTGCCACTATATTCCACCCAAGTTGACCTTCACTTCAAAATTGGTGGTTTCATTTTGTTTGGAACACCTGAGGAATTTTAGGAACAAGCTAAGGTATGTGAGAAACAAGTTAAGGTATGTGAGAAACATTCAAGTGGACGCTGGAATAAAATGGTTAGGGAATATCAACAATAGTAATATATCTCACAAGCAGGATAATTAGTATTCAGAAGCAGATGATGAACAACAACCAGCCCCGTATCACCATTACCTCCAAAGAGTTTAGCAGAGCACGCTTAGAATTTGAGTAGGAATTATGTGCTAATGATGAACATCATATTGGGAAGATACAAAAAGTTTTGATGAAGATGGAAATGGAACCAGAAGTGACTAAATGGGCACTAAACATCGTACACAATATAGAATTAGACAAAATATGAGAAACTTGGAAGATTGGCTGATGTTATTACATTAGAGAAAGGAAGGAACTTTTTACCACTTGTGGTGATATTGTGAAAAAAAGGAAGTTTTGTGGCAAGGTACAAAAACAATGCAGTAAATGTTCAAATTAAACATACAATAAGAACCTGAACAATTTATATTGGGAATGCCAAAAAAAAATGCTATACTGCATTACATAATACACCTCAGGTATGCGACAAGGGTTATCCAGAAAGTAAAATTACAAGATTTTTTAAAATACAAAGAATGGATATATTTTAATAAAACTTACATGGATTGTAGCATAGGTATTACATCATTTTTCCACATAATCCCCATTCAGCTCAAACCTTTTTGTCATCCATGAGATGATTTTTTGATGTCTGTGTCATAGAAGTTTCCCTCCGCCTTTTTTAGTCAATTTGTCACTTCAATTTTCACCTCATCGTCATAGAAAAGTGTTTTTTGCACCAAGAAGTGCCTTCAATTTAGTGAAGGAGACAGACTCCCGCCATCAGCATCTCATGACATTTGTTTTGGATGGCTCTGTGAAATTTCTTCATGGTCACACAATATATTCCGTACCCATTATGTTTATCAATCTCTGAGAGAAATTGGGATCTTCTCTACTGCTCTATATTTCCATGTTTCTTGAGAAAGCATTTTAAAGTAGCAGTTGATCTGAACTGTGGTTTTTATAGTCATCCAAAATTAGAAACTTCCATTCATAGAACAATGGTGAAAATTCAAAATTCTTACATGTTTAGTATTGGATTAACACAGATCATCTCCATGAACTGAAATTATTTTGCAATGAATTGTAGCAGTGTTAATGGTCTTAGCATTTAGGTAGCATGTTACAGCACAAACTTTGCACTTGGAGGGAAACTGTTGCACCTTAGACCTGAAGGATCCCTCAGTAAACCACTTGAGACCAGCCGTGATTAAAAGCTTTATTTAGAATAAGTGAAAAGAAGAAAAGAGATAAAAATATAGTCCTTTGATGCTCTCAGCAACAAGAATTGAAATGCAAAAGTCCAAAGAGTAAAAAGATTAAAATAGGATGAATTCGTCCTGACGCCCCAATGGGCTAACTCCTGGATAAGTCTCTGGCAACAAAGGCTTGGCAAATACTTGAGTACAAGGACTTGAAGGCCCACCGGCTGGAACTAGAGTACGTGGAACTTGACGAGGAAAGCTGAACGTTGGCGAGAGATACCGAGGGCCAACCAGAAGCAGCTTAAATAGGTTTTCCTTGGTTTCTTCCTTGAAGACGCACACTGCGTCGTAACTCTTTCCCATTGGTAGTCTGTGGGCCTGGCCCTCCCTTGCGCTCCGAGAAGGGAAGGAATGTCTGCTCATTAGTAGCAGCACCTGGGAGCTGGGGAGGCAACCAGACTTTGCCGTACTAGCTCTTCTTATCGGCCTGGGAAGAAGAAAGGCTGCGCTTGCCCTTGACCATTGGTTGACACAGAGGTTCATGCAGAGGTTTGCTCTCAGGCCTAGCTGATGTCCTGGAATTAACATGGCTTTGGTCTGGCTGGACTATGGGACCAGGCTGGGGCCTGACAGAAACAGAATGAGGACACTCATCTGTAAACTTCACCACAACGCCAGTCGATGAGCCCCTGACAACTGACACTGCACATTCACTTTCTCTGGCTCACTTTCTCGCCACACAGCAGTGATACCAACTTCCCCCAAGAAAATTCCCTGTGTGAGCTACATGCCCTGTAACTTTACTTTCCAGATAACCCTCATATATACACAATATTGGAAGACATTAGAGCTTGCGAAAGTAGAACAATGGATAGCAAAAATTCAAAATAGCAGAAACTGATAAATTGGTAATTATGAACAAATTTTTAAAAACCAAAGTAACTTTATAAAAGACCGTGAACTATTTCTAAATTTTATAAAAAGAAAGAAGGAAGGAAAAGTATTATCCACAGAAGCCTTCACAATTTCATCTGTATTTGCCAGAGGTTTTTTTACATGGAACATTTTAGTTATAATTATTATGCAGCATGTAAAAATATTTCACTAAAAAAGGAAGGATATAATTATATATGATTGTCTTCAACTCAAAGTATGGGAAGTCAACAAAACAGAATGGGGGAATAACGTAATCCTTGAACAATGAATATAGCTTTTCTTTTTTGTTGTTCTTTCTTTTAAATATGCAAATTTAAAATGTAAACAAGAAAAACATAAAAACATAAAATGTAATGTTACTCATAGAAATTAAGGATTTCACAACACCTCTATAAATGTGTTCTTTAAACACGGAAGAGTGGGAGAGAACTGTAGACTATAGAAAGGAGGACAAGCAAAGACAAACTAGCTTTTCACTGATGCAGAAAAAAACAACAAAGTGTAAAGTCAAAACTATTAGCTATCTCTGATAAAAACTCTAATCTATATATTCCTACCATATCACTGTTGGTAAAATAACAACTACAGTATTATAAACACAGTGTCCAAGGTTTGTTTGTTGCTGTTGTTGTTGTTGTTTTTAAAAAAAGTATAATTCAAGTGAGAAAAAAAACACCCCAGTACTCAGGCCTTCTTTTGACCCTATAGCTTCATAAATTTCTATCAAGTTTTGGCAGTGTTTCTTCCATCTCTATATTCTCTCACTACTCTACACAAGTCTCATGACCTCACAAAATACAACTGTTCTTTTTAAAAACAAATTTCATGAATTTTATGGCTTCCCTTTTAATACGACTCCACTAAAAATGTGAAGATTAAGAAGCAAAATCATTAGTTATCTATTCATAGGATAAGCACCTTCACCTTAAGAAAAGAAAAAAAATGCCCTGTAAACTTGTCATAAAATGATCCATTAGATATGTTAAATGGCTTATTAAAAAGGAATGCTATGACACAGAATTCCCCTTTCAGCATCTTACAGGAGAGTTTGGAGCAGACAAGGCATTTAAATAGACCTGAACACATAAATCGTATTGTGCCTTAATAATCAACTTTGCATTCTAAATGAGAAGAAAGGCCATTCGATAATGACAAGGTTGTCTAAACTGGCTTTTGAGACACTTAGTTCCAAGTAAATTCATCTCACATATGTTCTTTAGTTTTCCCCAAATCCACTGCTTGCTATGGCTTGATCTGCCTTTGTTTTTAAGCTAAACATAGGTAGAACAATTATCAGATTGCTCAATTCCAATATTGCTTATATGAATCAGCAATAGGGCCAGTTGGTTCATTCATTCATATCATATTAAAACATGGATTGACATTGACTGCATTTGGATCATATAGTTGTAAAAAGCAAATAATGACTTGTCTAGATAATTATAGAGTTAGAATGGAATATCGGGCTTAAACCTAAAATAAATGATTGATCGATTGATATCCCACTTGTTCCCAATATGAGACCTAAGGTACCTCACGCTATGAATGAATATGAAACTTAGGACTTTATCCCCCCCCTATTTCCCTATTTCCACTTACTTCTAAAACATTTAATAGATTAAGTAGCATGAATCCTTTCATATGATGTAAGCAGACTTCCACCTGTCATCCATTCTACTTTGTCTGCGGAGAAGTGAGGGGAAATTAAGCCAGGGAGAAAATATCTGAGCTCTCAATGCACATGGAAATGGGAGAAAGCAGTAAATAACAAGTGGGGTGGAATATTTAGGAACAATGCCTTGTCACCTTGATAATAAAGGGATTGAGAGGGAAAGTAAAAGAGCCCACGGAAGTGACTGACTGACTGACTGACTTTATTATTTCTGAGTCGCCCTCCACGTTAGTGCTCCGGGTAGTGGTAGTGATGGTTGAGCTAGAGGCTCAACAATTCCTAGGTCTTCAGCCATGACTCTATAATAGTTTCTATTGGAAGTTGACCATTAAATTTACTGATTCCTAGGGAGAATATGTGAATAATCAAATCCACAAATGTCAAAACTACAAATGTGAAGAGACAACTGTAGATGTTGTAAAATACCTGCCATTGCTTTAAAACAGATTGCTAATACCTCTAAAAGAATAAAAATACAATGCACCCCAATGAAAAGACCTACATCAAATAGCTAACACCTTTATGAAACATAAACACTTTAAATGTGGCTCAGAAATGCACTAGTAGCCACTATCCAGGGAACATGTTTTTGATATGGAGCTAGATGTTCCCAGTAACCAGTAACCAGCCCTGGACAACAGTCTGACCACATTATTTTGAACCTCTTGCAGTTTCCAAACAATAAGTTTGTTTTTCTGTTTTGTCAAAATGAGCTAAATAGTTCCAAGCAGGTGTAATGACTAAGAAATCTGAAGTAAAAGAGATTTCAGAAAATATTTTCTCCTTGTAGGAGTTTTGCACAATCCTAAATCCTTTCATGGACATTTGTTCTGCATTGCATCATGGAGATAACATTCACTTGATAATGTCATAGAAGGAATGATGATGACCCTGAAAGACCATCTTAAGTTAATGCCACAGTGAAAAGAATATCTAATTGTTAGCTTAATGTCTGCAGAATTCAATTAAAATCTTGTTGTTTGGTGAGCTGGGTTTCCTATCAGGTTCTGTATAAAAGATGAATGACCCAGAGCCACAAGAGTTTGGCTGAAATGGGTTTCTATGAATCAACAACACAGAGAGAGCCTGTGGGGATTTCAGAACTGAGAACTCTCTAGGAATGTCACATTCCCTCCTCTTGCTGTAAATTCTAAACTAATTAATTAAAAAGAAAAGTCTACAGAATTCACAGTTGTGTCCCACCATGTGTGAAATTCCAATTCTCTCCAAGTGGAATGGAACTTCTCCCACTGAGTTCAGAGGAGGACATTTTTCACACAGCATGAGAAGATAAGTTGCAACTTTCAGACATGTGGAGACGACCCTCAAAATAGAGGCAAACTGGAGGCTAGCCTTTCCAATGAAAGGAAGGCAAGGGCATCTTTAACCAAGCGATCTGGATAGATCAAGCATTCAACAAGTTCAGAATTCTTTTTTCACTATCTGGCCTGGATTCATACACATACCAGCCAAACTTACAGCAGGGGTAAAAAAAACATTGATTTTGAATCATGTGTATCCAGATTCCTTCGACTCCCTCCCCTCAAATAAAGGATAAATTACATTTGGATGTTCTTTGAAGTGAGAAAAGAACACTGGCAATTTTGGAGAATGTGAGACACAATCTTTTCAGCAGCCTACCTGACCTCACAGGGTCCAAAATGAGAAAATCTGGCCCCAAATCCATCTGGAATGTAGTTATAGGTGGGATAAAATGAGCTCCTTACCCCTCTGATAAAAAATCTGCCTCCAGGTGACATTTTTCTATAGACCTCAATTTTTTTCATATTGCAGAGTGGGGCACTAAAAAGCTTTCACATTGAAACTTCCACCTGTAGTTTATGCAAACTGAAACATACTGTTATTGGAACAATCACTTTCACACCTTGGTTGATTGTACAATGCTGACACTTTGTTGATGTCAATTCCAACAATTGGTCTTCTGCATAGCCTCTGTTGCTACCCTTCTCTGTCCTATACAGTGTATATGAATTGTGATTTTTTTTCAAAAATGAATCTTATTTCTTTTTCACACAATTTTGCCATTCTTACCAGACTTTTCTCTGCTTTGCAATACTGAGACTCTAGTAAAAGGAATGTATCATAAAAGGAAGTGTTCAAAAACAACAGCTATATATGGGTTAACTGATGAGGTTTTCCCATCAGTTAAGAGGCAATCCAATCATGATTTAAGCAACAGTATGATGTCATGTGGTAAGCTCCATCCCCAGAGATTTATATCATGCCATAGTTGTGTTTTAACAGTTTCTTGTAATAAGATCCTTGCTGTCAGAGGAAATGTGTGCATTTTTGTTGGCTAATATTCTACTTAAAACTATTGCCTTTGAACTTCATCAGCAGAGCTGGAGAAAATGGAAGAACGTGCGGGAAATCAGCTTCTTGCATTTAGAATTGTCCTCTTTATGTGGGATTCTTTCTTTTAAAAAGATAGATAATTTACTTACATCACAAAGGATTGCCTCCTCCTGCCTCAACCATCTGCTTAGAGGAGACCCAACACATTGTTCTTAAGACAGATACCACTTCTGGGATACTTGACTTTCCCTCTCAGTCCTGTTAATGTAGAGAAGACCCAAGGCACCATTCTTAAGAACTCACATTCCTTCACCTCACAACACAGGCAAATCTGACATATCCCATTCCCAGTGTTTTAAAGTACTTTCTCCCATTTCCAGGTGCACCAGAATGTTAGAAGACAATTTCTAGGAAGCTTTGGTTCCCCCCAATGTGTGGAAACAGGGGTAAATTGCATGTGATGAACTCCTTTTTAAATGGCCTAGCAGCTACTTAAACCTGAACTGAGCAGTTTCCCAATGTCCATACTCACTAGGGGTTGCTGTGATGCTACATATTGGTATCCATTGTGCAGTGGTAGCTGATGACTGATATGCCATGCCTCAATGTGCAATGACCATCAATAGACCATGTGAAATTACCAAATGCTCATTCAGAAGCTCACTAGGAAAGTGCTGGAGCATCATAGGAGTGCCCAATGAGCACCAGAAGTCCTCCATGTACATCAGAACTCTTGTCAGTGTCTGGAATAACATTTTGACAATTAATTTAGGGACTTTCGTTGTGCTTTTGCAATGTAGCTATGAATTGATAAAAATACACATTGTAAGTTATGGTATAGGATTTCATCCAACTGTTATATGCTCAACTAAATCATAGAATCATTGAATCATAGAGTTGGAAGAGAACTCGTGGGCCATCCAGTCCAACCCCCTGCCAAGATTTACATTAGTGCAGTGTATTTGGGTACTGAAGGAACAATTCATTTTGAAGGATGGAATGGTAGCAATGCCCTCATTTTATAAAAAAAACAAAACCCCACTTCACAATAGCTATGTCCCTTGTCTCATCCCTGCCCAGGGGTTGAGTTTATAAATGGCTTCTAATTTGGGAACATTTTGACTGAGATAACATAGGGCCTCATTATGACTTAATCCAGTTCATCATACCAAATATCCATTATCTTTTTGCTTGCTAGCAAACAGGACTTGACATAATGACATGTACTTCCCTATGCTCTATCCTGATCACTTCCCTACCTTTAGTGAGAAAGTCATCCTCCATCTCCCAGTACTGTTTTCCAACAAATGTCTTGGCCAAGGTTTGTCTCATCAGTATTCATCTCTGATGCCTTAGGTTGAAAGAAGAAGAAGAAGAAGGGAGGGAGGGAGGGCGGCAAGAAAAAAAGAAAAGAAATATATGAAAGGGATGTGATCAAAGCAACAGACAGAGATGGAGAAATGCTTTTCATGTCTTCCATAGATATTTCTCTCACGCTAAAGGATTCTTGTCAGAAACCCCAAGCAAAGGACTCGTATTCAGTCATCTTGTGATGACAGGGTCTGGAACATGTTGCCACACACAGGTTACCTTGTTATCCAAAGCAATCAGAGTGAGGGTTTCAGACTGATTCTTTCAAGCCAAAGTGATAATCACCATCATTAACAACACCTAATAACAACCTAAACAGTTGACAAATACTACCATTTTATCATATGTCAGATGCCAGAGGTATCCTGGGGAAACTACTTGTTTACAGTATGAGCTCCCATATCTATGGAAGATATATTCCTGGATTTTGTGGGGGCATGCAAAACTCTGGATAATAGTGCACTCTATTGAAATGAAGGACATCAAACCCAAGAATATTATAGAGACACTGGAGAACCATGAAAATACTTAAAGAGGACATCTTTTGTTGGACATGGATAACTCAAACTGTGATCCCTGTCTTGTGGATAAGAGGTTTGTACTGGGTTTCTGGATTTGATTGGAGTAAAACTTGGAGTATCCAGTATCCACCTAGGCAACCCAATCACAAATTGGCTGATTTCTTAGATACTCTATACAGGCACATCTACACAATAGAATTAATGCAGTTTGGCACCACTTTAACTGTCATGCCACAGTTATATGGAAACCTGGCAGTTGTGGTCTCATAAGGTCCTTAAACTTCTTCACCAAAGAATGTTGCCTCATCAAACTACACCTTCCACAATTTCATAGCATTGAGCAATGGAAGTTAAAGTGGTGTATTAATTCTATAGTGTGCATAGAATTAATGATGTGAATGGATCACTTTTTAGCTGGTCTCTTTGGCCATTTGTTATCTTTTTTTTGAGCATCCAAAACAGCAAGGGGCCAGCTGTCATAGATTCCCATGCGAAAAGGAATCACATGGCAGCCGATCATGGCTCCTCATCCCCTATTTGGCATCACAGTTGAATCTTTTGGATATTCCTTTATTTTCCTGATTCTTTTGTATAGTGGGACTGACTGGGAGTTGGGGACCTGAGGGATGGTGTGTGGGTTGTGCACACTTGTGTTTGGGGCCTTGGATCCTGAGAGTCCCCCTTTTAGCTTCCATGCAAATTTATTTAATTTAATTTATTTATTATTTAAATCTATATACCGACCCATTCCCTTAGGCTCGGGGCGGGTTACATAGATAAAAGCATAACAATTTCAATAAAACAATTTAATACTATATAATTAAAATGCTATAAAACTACTGAACAACTGTCCAGCTTGTCACAATACCAGAACACTAAAGATATAGGACAGTCAGTTGGGACCACTGATGTTAAATGCTTGTTGGAACAGCATTGTTTTTCAGGCTCTTCTAAATATCGATATTTCTGTAAGAGCCCAAGTGTTATCCGGCAGAGAGTTCCACAGTGTTGGAGCTACAATAGAGAAAGCTCTTTGCCTTGTAGAGGATAGGTGGTAAGTTTTGACCGAAGGAACCATTAATAGGTTTTGATCTCCAGACTGCAGTGATCTCTGGGGAATATATGGGGAGAGACGGTCCCTCAAGTACACAGGCCCCAGACCATGTATGGCCTTAAAGGTTAATACCAACACTTTGAATACAATCTGGTACTCCACTGGGAGCCAGTGTAGCTGCTGCAGGATAGGTGTTATGTGGCATCTCGCCGGAGCCTTGGCGAGTAGATGTGCTGCAGCATTCTGCAGAAGCTTGAGTTTCCGGATTGTGGACAGAGGGAGGCCAATGTAGAGGGCATTACAGTAGTCCAGTCTCAAGATGACCGTCGCCTGGATCACCATGGCAAGGTTGCCGTTAAACAGGTTAACCCGTCTAGCCTGCTGCAGGTGGAAAAATGCGGATCTGCTGACCATGGTGACCTGGGTCTCCATAGTCAGCAACGGGTCCAACTGGACGCCTAGACTCTTTACCAAGGGCGACGGGCAAAGTGCCACACTGTCCAGGGTAGGCAGCCTGCACCCCCCTCCCATAGGGTGGCCCAGCCAGAGGATCTCCATCTTTGATGGGTTGACCTTCAACCGGCTAGCTCGCAGCCATCCAGGCACTGATGGAAATAATTGGGTACAGCGTCCAGGCAGCCCTTCATCCTCAGCACAAGCTGGGTGACATCAGCATACTACGTACCAGTCGGGTCAGTGGATGCATATAGATGTTAATAGAGGGGAGAGAATGGCCCCCTGAGGCACCCCACAACCCAATGGGTGGCCTCCTTTCTCCCCGGTCGTGGAGAAAGGGGGCCACCCATTTAAGGGCAGTCCCCCTCACTCCAGTCACAGCTAAATGATGGATTAATAGTGCATGATCTACTGTATCAAAGGCTGCCATGAGGTCCAATAGCACAAGCAGCGCAGAGCCACCTTGGTCCAACTGGCAGTGCATCTGGTCTGTGATGGACAGCAGCACAGTCTCTGACCCGTGGCCACTACGGAAGCCGGACTGGAAGGGATCAAGTCCGGCAGTGTCATCCAGGAACTGCTGCAGCTTACCCGCTGCTGCCCTCTCAATCACCTTGCTCAGAAACGATAAATTCGAAACTGTCCGGTAACTGGAGGGAGCCGAGCGGTCTAAATTCAGCTTTTTCAGCAGCGGACTCACCATGGCCTCTTTCAACTTCTCTGGAAAAACTCCTTGCTCAAGGGAGCTATTTATTATATTCAACAGAGGGTCACGTAACCCCTCCAGGCAAGGTCTAATTAGCCAGGAGGGGCACGGATAGAGGGAGCAAGTGGTGGGACGGGCTGCAGCTATGATCCTGTCGACAGCCTCTGCATCTAGCTGATGGAAACGGTCAAAAGTGGGTTCACCGAGTGGCAACGGGGTCTCCAGCTCACTAACTGTATCAATCATGGCAGGGAGGTCCTGGTGGAGCAGCGAAATCTGAAAAGTCTCAGCGGAGGGGCCAAATCGTTTCCATTTGGGATGGTAGGGACCGTTGTTAGCGACCAAATAATATTAAATAATTTTGCTGGGCATGAGCTGTCATCGATCGTAGTTGCTCAGTGAACCAAGGAGACCGATTTCTGCGAGGTTTGAGAGGGCGTCTAGGGGCAATCTTGTCTAGAGCATTGGAAAGCATGGTGTTCCATGCTTCCACTTGCTGGATGACCGAGCCGCTGACCAGCTCACCATCCCTCAGAGCATTCAGGAACCTTGTGGGTTCCATAAGTCTCCTCAGGTGAACCCAAATAGGTTCGGCTCCCTGACCAGGTGATGTGGCCTGCTCAAATCGGATTCCCAGAATGCAGTGATCCAACCATGGAACCTCTAATTTAAAGGCTAGGGTCACTTGGACTCCGGCTCCGAAAATTAAATCCAGGGTGTGACCGGCCTGATGTGTAGGCCCAGTATTACAAAGAGAGAGCCATAGAGTCTCCATGGATGACACTAGGTCCATTGCTGCCATTGAAGGGGAGGCTGCATCAGCATGGGCGTTGAAGTCCCCCAGAATAAGAAGTCTGTGAAACCTCAAGGCCCACTACGAGACAGCCTCCTGCAGACTAGGTAGAGTCTCCGCTGGTGCATCAGGTGTGCGGTACACCAGCAGAAAGGCTATACTCTCCTGCAAATCCCACACAAGGCTGGTACACTCTATGCCTGGAATGTTCAGAGTCGGAACTGTCCTGAGAACAAACTTGTCACGGCCGAGTATAGCCATACCTCCCCCTCATCTCCCAGTCCTCATCTGGTGATTAATGATGTAACCCGGGGATGAGAGTTCTTGCAATAGGACCTCATCTCCCTCCTGCAACCACGTTTCGGTGATAAAGATGTGTACATCTGAACATGTGCCTCTGTGAACATGACTAGAAAAAAGACAGCTTTTATTTGCTTGTTTTGTCATCCTCAGAAATCACAAAATGTCCAGCCAGTGATTTGGCAAACCCATCTGTTCTATCCCTTTCTTTCTCCCACCCTTACTCATTCTCTCCTACTTCCAACCTCCAATTCCTCCATCTTTTCATCACAGCCTTCTTTGTTTGTTAGTACAGATAAGTCATTACTAGTGAGTTTCTTTTTAGCTGCCACCCAATAATGGTTAGTGACATGTTTTAGATCTGTAAATTTGTACTGCACATTTTCTTGGGTACTGTTCCAGAGAGTTGAGAAATCCCATCAGCAAGAATTGGGATAAAATAATTCCAGTAAGATTTGCTGGAATCTTTTGTGAAAACTGATTATTATTCTGGTGCCTGCAGACTGAATTAGTCCAGAAGAAGTGATTTGAAAAGGATATCTTTGTGCATATTAGGGATATGCAAGACCTTCATTCACTCCTCATTTTGAAGAGAAATGATCAGAATCACATTTCGTAAAGTAATGTGCTGATCAGAATGCATTTGTTCATCTGATTTTGTACTACTCCAAAATGTAAGACATCATTGGCTTAAGAGACAGGGGGAAAGATTGAAAAGGAAAGACGATTGTATGGGACCAGTAGATGACCAGAATTGCAGATTTTTTTAAAAAATGTCATTTTATATGGTTTCCTATCAAGACACATCTTGCTATCTATCGATTTATCTAGATCAAAAGAGGATCATTAGGGAGAGTAACTGACCTTAAATAATACATAGCATTGGCCCCTACATGTGTTGCATCTTGGGGCTTGGTGCCAAGCAACTTGTGTACTGACCTCAACTTAGAGAAACCATCAAAACACCCTCCAACTCACATGATACATGGCCTACGGTATGAAAACTCATCCAGGTTCATATTGATATATTCTTTCAGATATTCTGAATATGTGCCATAAAGAGCTGTATAGGTCCCATCTACATGGACCATTTAGTGCAGTTTCAAACAGGTATTGAAGAAAGTGGTGTTGCTGAGCAAATGATTGTATAGGAAATCCTCGAACCAGGTTGTCGTCTAGATGGTAATTTCGCAAGCCACATTGATACACTTTAAGGACTTTCTTTTGTGTGCTTTAGTGGGTGTTTGTTGTCTGGCCACCCCAGCTTGAAAATAGCTTTGAACTGCATTAAATGGTCAATGTAGATGGGGCCATGATCAGAATGCCATCAGGGTCTGTTACCAATGTTTCACAAGAGTTCTGGAAATTGTGGCTTGTTGTGAAGTGTTCATGTTCTCTCCTTACATGCCTGCATTAAAAGCAATCTTTAAGAGAGGAAGAGAAAGAGAAAAACAACCTATTAATTTCTAGTAAAATCAAAGTATTGTTAAATTAGATTGAGCATTTCATGTATTTATATGCCTTAACATTGTAGTGCTCATAGGGATCCAAGCATGTCAGAATCAACTGGTGTGGACATAATGTGTCTGTCTATCATAAATGTGTCTCCATCAAAGTCTATCCTTGCTCCTCTTGCATTTTCAGATTCCCCAGGCTTTTCCGGCTGTGTGTTTTTCAAAGCTCTGTAAGTGTTCTGTGTTCCCATTTCCCTACCTCCTACCACCCTAAGGAATTCTTAAGTGAGAAGAAGATGGAAAAATACAGATGGCATAATTATATATTTTGCAGTTGATTAATCACCACAAAACATTAATCACATTTGGTATAACAATAGATAATCAAATTCTTTATAGCGGAAATTAAGTTTCTTTCTGATAAGGAATGGGTTCCTTTAGGATATTGACATGGCACTTTCAGCAGCTGTTTTGTTTCCATTCCACATCTGCATTTGTTTGGAAGCAGCTTTAGGGCTTTGGCAGAAATATGGCTTTAAGGTTCATTGCGTGCTTTCAGGCATCCATGTTGACAATAGCAGAAGGAGGGCTAGGAGAGATTCTTCCTTACCAGGCTGTGGCTAATGTGTTTCGGTTTGTCCATTCTCCAACACACATCAAATACTTTGTGCATTACTGTGTAAAACCAACTCTAAGCTTTGTTTACTATGCAAATATCCCCATCTGGAATTATATATATTGGCTGTCATCCTGTTGCTTAGTCCAAACTCAGGTAGACCCATTAAAACAATTTTTCAGTGGTGAGAAAAACATAGTTATATCCCATTGATTCAGCTGGCCTATTCTAGTTAGGACTAACAATAGTTTTTAAGTCATATTGTGTTGTCATGGTGTTGAATGTCAATGTACAACTGAATGCACAACCATATGCATAAGTGCATCAATGTGCAACACAAATCTGTAGACATGATGACATTACACACAATACTTTTTTCTACAAGCTTGAGTGAATATGAATATTTCACAAAAATCAACTATTTTCAAATATATATGCATATGTATATCTATGCATGGACCATATATGGTGGTCCATGCTCTGGTTACATCCTGTATAGATTACTGCAATGCACTCTATGTGGGGTTGTCTTTGAAGACTGTTTGGAAGCTTGAATTGGTCCAATAGGTGGCAGCCAGGTTGCTCATTGGAGCAGCATTCAGGGAGCATACCCCACCCCCACCCCCACACACACATTATGTCAGCTCCACTGGCTGCCAGCCTGCTACCGAGCACAATTCAAAGTGCTGGCTTTAGCCTACAAAGCCCTAAACATTTTCAGCCCAGTCTACCTGTCCAAATGTATCTCCTCCTATGCACCATCTCATAGATTAAGATTGCCTGGGGAGGCCATGCTTTCGGTCCCAACTGTCACGATGCACGGACTTGACCGGCCCCTTAATCAAACACACAGAGACGGACTGAAGGCTAACTACTTTATTGAATATAAAACAGTTCAAAAGGTATATTGTCCATAAGAATAGCAAAGTAATCCAAAATTATCTTCCAACCCCCGAAATAACGAGACAGACAACAGTAGTTGGATCAAATTAGGGCAACTTTTATTTTAAAGTTACCTATTTATGCTTAGTTTAACTAAAACTCAGGTGTCAAGGGAACTATATGTAGCAACGGGAAATTCTCCTGATTCCCCTATCACACAAAACTTGTCACCTCTCAAGGAAGAACACAATCAAACATCTCAAACAATATTCAACAGAACTCTCAAAGTCTCAGGACCAATGCATCCCCCTTTACCCCCGACCGCAGTCTTGGTAAGTGTATTTGTGCACTGGCCCGTCCCGACTTGAGGAGTGCATGTAAGAATATGGGTCTATGGCTAACCCTAAACTATTTACGCTATCCTATTTATAGAACCACCATCCTGAAAAAAGTCCCAGTAACAATACAGGGTAGGCAAAAAAACCCCCCTTGTATATATTTTGTCTTTTGTTTCTTTTTTTTTTTTTTTTTTTTTAACATAGAAGGGGAAAAAATTCCTACCCGGCCCCTAAGGCGACCAATATACTGTAACCGGGCGGGAGTGGTGGGTCAACGTCTGGAGACAGAATGGCGCAGGAGGCTGCCCCAACGTGCCAGGCAGCCTCCGCCCATTCCCTGGAAAGTTCCATGCCATGGAACCAATCATCTCCCTTCGTGGGAGAAGCTAACAACCTTTCCCCGCCCACTGCGTAGGCAGGGAAAGGGCATTATCTTCCAACCCCCGAAATAACGAGACAGACAACAGTAGTTGGATCAAATTAGGGCAACTTTTATTTTAAAGTTACCTATTTATGCTTAGCTTGACTAAAACTCAGGTGTCAAGGGAACTATATGTAGCAACGGGAAATTCTCCTGATTCCCTATCACACAAGAACTTGTCACCTCTCAAGGAAGAACACAATCAAACATCTCAAACAATATTCAACAGAACTCTCAAAGTCTCAGGACCAATGCATCCCCCTTTACCCCCGACCGCAGTCTTGGTAAGTGTATTTGTGCACTGGCCCGTCCCGACTTGAGGAGTGCATGTGAGAATATGGGTCTATGGCTAACCCTAAACTATTTACGCCACAGATTGGAGACGAATGTCCATTCAGTCTCCATCACCCACAACATCCCTCAACACCAACCTAATGCCCAACTGCAAATCCAAAAGGAATTGAACATTTGCCGTGTCAGACAAATGGACACCATCAACCCTATAGAAATGTGGGTTCTCACCCTAATTAGGTCATGAGCAATGTAGGATCCCCTACCACGCCGAAGCATCGAACGCATCGCTCTGTTGACCCGCTTCCTGGCTCTCTCCATTTGTCGCACGTCACCGCCTCCTCGCCACTTGAGGCGCGGTATGATCGCCGACCAAACAATATGAACTAGCGGCCAAGCCCGCCATAACTTGAAAATATCCTTTCTAGCTTGCAAAAACAAGGCCTTACCCTGGAGTAAGCCAACATCATTCCCTCCCACATGGAGGACCAGAACATCAGGAGGGGGCTCGCTCTCATTACCTAACAATAAAGGGATCAAACCCGCCCAATGAAGGCCACGAATGCCCTTCCATTGGACTGAGGCAACACTGCCCAAACCCAGATTTTGGCCAAAGGAGGACCTCAACGCATGTCTTTCAGCCCAGTGGATATAACTGTGTCCACATATAAGGATCCTCCGCCTCCGCGCCCCCATCCATGTGTCTGAAACGAGAAAAACTTGTTAAAACATCGGGGTACGAATATAACGTTTAAAAACATCGGACTTCCATCTACCTATCTTCTTTATAATATTAGGTTGTAGACCCAATTGAGACGCCGAGGAAGCTGCTCCAATTCTAAATGAGTGCGTGCCAAATTTATGGTGCCCTAAAGCCCAATCGATCCAATGCCCTCTTTGTTATTGTCCAAAACTGATATTTTGTTAAAGGGGACCCATTCTGATGGCAAAAGAGGTATCCAGCACACTTGGGACGCATTGCTATAAATTGCGTTAGAGCCGACACCGGACATAAATCTAAATCGCTACACCTTGTTAACCTGATCCTATTGCCCACAGCTCTCTGGTCTGTTTTGGAAGATCTAATCAAAATGAGGACACAGTCTGAACCCATCTGTATATCTGAATCTAACAATGCACGATGGGTTCTGTCCTCCTTGGAAAATGCAACTAACTCACTAACCCGCAGCGCTGCAAAAAAGGCTGTTAGAGCTGCAGCATGAAACAAAACCTGTTCATAATAGGACTGACAAATTCCGGGCCAACTTTGTTTTAAACCTTTCAAGATTGTGGGGGTCAAAGGTTCTCGATCGTCCTGGGACGGGCCCCGCTGACGTGACCATCCCAACACGATCTTGTGGATCCGGAAGTCATTGGTGGTATCCGGTAAGCCCTGAGCCTTCAACCAATAGGCTAACCCAGCCAATTTAGACCTAATAGATCCTGGGGACAAACCACTCCTGCGGAGGTAGACACAAAATTGAACTAAATGCTCGTAAGGAAGCGGACTAACCTCGGGTAAACAGTACTGCTGCCTAAATTCTCTAAATTCCCGAACGGCCCTCGAATATGATTTTTTGAGAACTCGGAGCCAACGCCCAAGCCATACCATTCAAAGCCTCGTCACTCCAACCTGCCAAAGATGGCCTGGCATGCGTTCCGGCCGAACGTCTGCGTTGGGTGCGAGCAGCCTGAATCGCTCCATCTGCATGCGAGATAGAGCGTCAGCTATGGTATTATCGAGGCCAGTGATGTGAAAGGCTCGAAACATGATGTTAAACTTTAGGCAATGTAGAGTAAAATGTCTAAGGGCCCCCATCACCCTGGGCGATTTGGACGTTAATGTATTGATGACGTGAACTGTTGACAAATTGTCACACCAAAAGTGTACCACCGAGTTGGCAAATCTCTCAGACCACAAAGTGACCGCTACCAGGATGGGAAAGAATTCGAGAAATGTCAAATCGGTAGTAAGCCCCTGGGTGTGCCATAACTGGGGCCACCTTTCAGCACACCAGTGACCCTCGAAGAAAACTCCGAAGCCAACTGCGCCTGAAGCGTCAGATCCCACCTGAAGTGCATCCTTCAACATTAACTCCTGCCTCCAAAATGAAACCCCGTTAAAATCAGATAAGAATTCCAACCATGTTGCAAAATCCGCCCTAATGGCCTGAGTAACTCTGATGTGGTGATGGGGTGATGTTATACCTGATATAGCATCACACATCCGGCGCAGAAAAGGCCTCCCTGGGGCCACAACCTTGCATGCAAAGTTCAAGCACCCAATAATGGACTGAAACTCCCTCAATGTTGCCTTTTTCCGGAGCATAAAGCTCTGAACCTTGCATCTAAGTTCTAGTAACTTATCAGGAGGCAGCCTAGAGTATTGGTGGATGGTATCGAGTTCTATTCCCAAAAAGGTTAGTGTTGTGTGGGGGCCCTCTGTCTTTTCCTCTGCTAGTGGGACCCCCAGGTCATGTGCCAACTGCTGGAAGGACTCAAGCAATTTAACACATTTCGCGGATCCCGCCGCCCCAATAAAAAGAAAATCATCGAGGTAGTGTACCACCCCTCTACAAGCCGATTTCTTTTAATTGCCCACTCTAAAAACGTACTAAACCTCTCAAAAGCAGCGCATGACACCGAGCATCCCATGGGAAGAGCTCGATCCATGTAAAAAAGGCCCTGAAATTGGAAACCGAGCAACTCAAAGTCCAGAGGATGTACAGGTAGCAACCTAAACGCAGACTTAATGTCGCATTTGGCCAGCTCCGCCCCAAGGCCGAAGCGTCGTATCAAGCGAACCGCTGCGTCAAAGGACGTATATTGTACCGAACATTGGTCAGTGGGAATCGCATCGTTCACCGACCCACCTTTGGGATAAGATAGGTGGTGAATGAGTCGATATTCCCCTTTAACCTTCTTCGGAACAATCCCCAGAGGAGAGATACGTAATACGGGGGTTGGGGGCGAACTAAATGGACCCAGGACCCTACCTTCCCTAACCTCTTTATCGATTTTTTGCTGTACTAATAGTTCCATTCCACACGTGGATTTTAGATTAGGTGCCATAAAGTGGGTACGGGGGCCCTGTGCAGGGATCCTAAAACCTTTTGAAAAACCCTCTAATAAATAATGAGCCGCTGACCTATCCGGGTAGTCCCTCAGCCACACTTCGAGCTTATCAACCCTGATTGGGCTGGGGCCCTTTGGAAATAGAGGTTTGAGGTGCCTGTCTCCTGTTAGGTTGGCCATCTCTATTCCAGCCTCTGAAGGAGCGCACCCTCGAGCAATTTTTTGTTGGGTGTGTGCCGCCACAGATGGAACAAGCATGCTGAAAGGTGCAGCCCCTACGTGAGCAGGCTCCCTGGGCCGCGTACTCCCAGCACATGGGCTTTTGTCGCTGGGCCTGTAACTGGGGAGCCCCCTGTCGAAAGGGCTGCCAACCCTTGTTCTTCAATGTATGACCACTATCAGTTTTTTCAATGGTGGGCGACCTCGTGGGGTTCATCACCTCCATCCAAATTTGTTGGTCAATAAGGTCCCAGCGGATATTAGGCCGGCTAGCCACTTTATTGCGGAAGCGATTATCGTAAATCAGCCACGCGTTAGGTGGGCCATCGACATATGCAGACTGAATTATGTTTTGATAAACAAACAAAGCCTGGGCCCTAGCCGGATGGGCCTCTACAAGTAGGGACGAGTAAATTGTATAACAGGACAACCAGTTTTCCCACGTCTGGTCTACCTTTCTCTTCTTAAGAGCCCGCTTAGCTTCCTCGTCGAGCTCCTCCTTTTCTTTACGTTCTCGGTCTTTGTAGTATAGTGAAAACAAGTCTATGTACTCGTTTCTCAAAATTTTTTCAATTGTTTTGTCTGTCAAATGCGAACCCAACGCTAGAGAGGTCTGCGTTGGTGTGGCCTGAGGTGGCCACTTACTGGTTCCCCAAAACTGGTTGGCCTCCCCCGTCCTTGCTGACTCTAGTGTAACTATCACTTGAGTAGCGACTTGAGAGGAAGCGCCCACCCCTGTGCCTGTGCTACCTGTGGGCGTGTCTACTGTTATCTGTGTAGGAACCACTGGAGTGCTATTTGTCAAGGGAGCCACCTCCGCACCTACTAACTGACCCTGACTGGTGCTGGGCGCCAGGACCTGGTCCCAGGGCCAAGACAATGTGGTGGAGGTACCTTGGGAAGTGGTCGGCTTTTCCAACGAAGAAGGCCCGGCCACGACCTCTGGAATGAATCCCGACGGGCTGACGCCGCATGGCCCGGCCTGGGCAGTCGGCTCCCCTGCAGTCGGTGGTGGCGACCCAACAGGACTACTGGTAGCCCGTGGCATCATCTCAGCCAGTGGTGTAGTCTGGACCGCGGGCAGCACCTCCGTCCTTGTCATCTCATCGTGGGCCCCAGGAACGGCCATTACTTCCGGGACTGCCTGCACCATTCGCCCTCCTGCGGCTATGTTGGTCTCTACGAAAGACATACGAGACAAAAGATCTTTAAAAACACTTTTAGTGTTGGCCCAACGAACCGGCCTACTGCTGGTCCTCGGGTTGGACAAACCAGTTTGTCGTTCGACGTTCTGCATCCGTGCCGCAAAGGCCTGCAGCTCTTCAATTGAAACACCCTCGTCCTCCGATGATGATAGGGTTGGAGCTGGAGGGCGCCTTGTGGCAGCCTGTTTCGCAGGGCCCTTCCCCTTAGGGCCACCCAAATGTTTTCGATGAGACATCCTAAAAGGAAAAGACCATATAAATTAACTATCACGTCGCATACAGCGGTCCTGCTGCCGCATGGGGAATGCCTGTTGATCTAGTCAGTTCGTTAAAACAAAACTTGGGCTGACAGCGGCAGCTCCATACATGGCTCAGCCCCAACATTATAGCTTTTATTTACATATATATGTATACCTATATTCCATTATCCTTCCGCCTTTTTTATATGAATGGTCGTTTCCTTATCCATAAAATTTAATTGTCCCAACAAACTTATCATATTTAATTCCAAATTTATTTTTTTTTCCAACATATATAGCAAACAATGAACTATACAATTTGGTCGAAAGCTCACCTCGACCTGGGCAGCCTCGAACTCATGACCCTATGGTCGGTGGAGACCTTGTGCAGGTGACTCCCAACCAGCTGCGCTTATTTACCGGTGCCTTTCACTTCTGTATTGTATTCTTTTATTTTATTATTTGAATTGTCTTTATTCATTTTTATTTATTTTATCTTATTTTTTATTATTATTTTAAATTATTTATATATACACATATATATCCCTTTTTTTTCTTTTTTTTTTCGTTTTATTGTTTTTGACTCGACCTTCCCAAAATGGCCGCCGAGGTCACGCCTCCTTCTTTCCATTTTGGCCCTCCTAAAATGGCCGCCTAAGGCCACGCCCTATTTTTTAGTTTCTAAAATGGCCTCGGGCCCAAAATGGCCGCGGGGCCACGCCCCACAAGTGGCGACCATCCCAAGATGGCGCCCAAAACCCCGCCCCCAGCAATGGCCGCCTCCATGCCACGAGGCCCAGGGGGCGGCCGGGGAACATGATGCTGGTGGCGCCCGCCAGGGGCCGGCCCTGCAAGGGGGCCGCGCCGAGCTGCTGCGCGCCTCAATGCAGCGCGCCTGCCTCCCGAGGCCCAAGAACAGAAGGAGTCCCGTTGCTGGCGGCGCAAGGAGGCCGCCCGGCGGCGGCGCACCTCTCCCGCCGGCGCAAAAGCCACGCTGCGGGAGGCCGCCCGGCCGGCAAAGCCAAGCTGGCGCCGGTCCCATCGCAGGGAGGGCGGCGCGCTGATCGGGCCACGGAGAAGGCCAGGCGCGGCCAACCACCCTGCGCCGGCCTGGGGCTGAAGGGCCAAGAAAAGAAACCGCGGAGGCCCAGCCCGCCGCCAAGCCGGAAAAAAAGGCAGCAGGCTGGAGCAGCGGCAGCGCGATCCCACCACCCGGCCATCCTCTAACAAAAAAAAAGGGGGTTCTCTTTGCAGGGAGGGAGAAAAAACCCCAAACCACAATATGGCAGGGCAGTCCCCTAGTGGCCCAGGTCCCATGGTTGAGGGTGTACCGATGCGAGGAGCCATGAGAGCTGAAGGCCAAGCTCTCTATGTTGGCTCCCCACCTGCGTCCCTACCGACCTGGCTTCAGCTGGAACTTCTCCTTGTTGTTCGTTCAACGTCTGGAGACAGAATGGCGCAGGAGGCTGCCCCAACGTGCCAGGCAGCCTCCGCCCATTCCCTGGAAAGTTCCATGCCATGGAACCAATCATCTCCCTTCGTGGGAGAAGCTAACAACCTTTCCCCGCCCACTGCGTAGGCAGGGAAAGGGCAATGCGGATTCAGGAACAAGGCAAGGTAAATGCAAGGCAAGACTTGGTGGCCACTAGCCAACTTAGCTCCGTGGACCCACTTCGCTACACGTCTGCTCAGAAGAGACGTGGCCGAAGCACTGGGGATTCGTTCCCACGGATCCTATACTTAATCCTTCGGCCGAGGTCCCCGCCGCTCTAGGCTTCGTCGTCTCCAATCTTTGCTGACGGACCTCGGCCTGTCTAGGCTGTGGTACCATCCCCTTCTCCTGGACTCAATGTTACTTCTCCTATCAAAGGTTCAGCCTTGTCTCCCAGCACCTGCGTCCCTATCTCCATGAGATCTCTCCTCCCTAGAATCTTCCCAGCCGCTTTCTTCCATGTTTTCACCCAGCAACTCCTGCGAGCCTCTCCCACCCGGGTGCTCATAACTTTCGCTATCGCTGCTTTCCATTTGCACCTGGTTATCATCTATGTCTGCATAGGGGTCAAACCAACTTTCATCCCAAGCCAAGCTTTCTGTGGGTGAAAGAGGCCCAGTGATGGGAAACGCTCCTTCAGGTAACCCTTCCAAATCGTCTTCAGAATCTATCTCTGCCGGTGCTGGCCCTAATGCTAATGGCACCCCCGGTGCTGTTCCCTGCTCCCCAGGCACAAACGAGAACTGCTGTGCTACACTACCTTCCTCACAAGTGTTGCTGGTGGAAACAAGAGACAGGGCCTTCTCAGTGGTGGCCCCTCAGTTGTGGAACTCCCTCCCTAGCAATATCAGATCACCCCTCCCTCCTAGCCTTCAGAAGAAGAGTAAAAGCCAGGTTCTGGGAGCAAACGTTTGAAAAAATAATTTTAATGTGATATATGTGCAATTGACAATGGAAAGGACTTACACTCTAACCCTGGATGGCATGTATAACATTGAAATGTATTTTAATTATGTTTACAATTTATTTTAGTTAACATTGTATGTTTTCAGGCACTGCTTATTTAGCCTAGTAAACTGTGGGAATACTGTCTGGACTGCAGTATTCTCCAGTCCAGAACTGGAAATACTAGGTTTATCCCACGCCTAATTAATTCTCAGGGTTTTCCTGGTTTGTAATGAATTAATTCAGGATTGTCTATAACAATGTCTGGAAAGCCCCTCCTTTATTGTGGTAGATGCTGCAATAAAGGTACTGTCTGGACGGGCTCCTAGACACTGTGTAGAATTATCCTTTCTAAAAATGTGTTATAACCTCCAGGTCAATTCTATGGTTATTTCCAGTGGAATAGAACTTCGGGAAAACATATTATTTTTATGATAGAGGTAGCTAAAATCACAGGTACTAGTCTTGCATGTGCTGGCATTCATATGTTGAAAAAAAGCCATCCACAATTTACCCCAGTATTGTTCATTCTTATGTTTACTTTTAGTTTGAAAGAAATGGGAAAGAAGAAGAAAAACATTTTGAAAACAGCTTCTTATCCATCTCATAAAGAACCCCAAATATGTTTGTTTCCTCCCCAAAGGGAGAGAAAAATAGTTCCGGCTGGAACTATGCCTTGGGGGGCAGAGCCAGGTTCTTGCCTGCCCTACCCCATTTAAGTCATTCTAGAGCCAACATTCGACCCACCATGCCCGCCATTTAGAACAGTGTGCTATGGTTGCCACTAGGGGGTCAGGTAGGAATGTTTTCCCTCCTATGTTCTAGGAGGGATTTTTGCCTACCCTACACTGTTGCAGTTCATATTTGGATGGTGTGGCATTAAATAGGTTGTGATGGAAAACAGGTGGGGAAAGTTGAATATTTGAGAAATACCCAAGGAACTCCCTTCAGGGGTAATAGGCCAGTAAGTAAAACACTCACCTGTGGGTCACTTTGATTAGGTGAGGTGAATTCAAATGACCTAGGAATGGGAAAGGATCTTGGCCTTAGTTACATGAAGTCAGACTTCCCGGTACATTTCCCTCAAGAGGTTGCAGGTGATCCAGATTTTTGCCCCAGTTAGCTGAAAATAGGCCGGGTAGAGATGCTATCTCGGCTTTCCCACACCAAATTCATGTTTAGGACCAATCAAATTTATTTATTTATTTAAAACTTTTGTACCCTGACCTTCTCATCTCCATAGAGGGACTCAGACTGGCTTACAGCAAATTCAATGCTATACAATTTAAAAACATCTACAACAACATATTAAAATACATAAAAAGCCCAAGACGTAAAAACCACATAAAGACATAAAAACCACATAAAGACATAAAATGTTAAAATGTAACAGTTAATAAAAGTTGCCCATATTTAAACCCAATTACCTTGTGTGGTCTCGTTATTTCGGGGGGTGGGAGAACAAGCAACAATAACACAACCCTTTCTTGCTTTTCCTTTTTTCCCTCCCAACAATCTCACCTCCTTACCCACATTGTTTATTATTTATTTCCATGAAAAATGCTGGTGACTTTCTACTGCTGTGCTATAGAGAGTGTCCTAACCTACTGCATCTGTGCATGGTTTGGTAACTAACTACACAATGACAGATAGGAAGGTGCTCCAAAGGGTCACTGGTACTGCATACAAAATCATTGGTTGCCCTCTTTCTCCCCTCACTGGAAGAACTTTAGAAGTCCCACAGTCTTAAGAAAGCTCAGAGAATTCTTAAGGGCCCATCTCACCCAGCATATTCTTTTATTGAATTATTACTATCTGGTAGATTGTACAGAGTGGCAAAGACAAACAGACAGAACAATAGCTTGTATCATAGACTTGTAACTATAGTGAACTCCATGGTTTTGCATTGATGGTATTGGGGGCTGTGCGGTGGTGGTTGGAATGTGGAGGGTGGGTGTGTTGTTTTGTGATGTATGTTGAGGAAAGCATTTAATAAATGCATTATTTTTACAATGTAGGTGCATCCTTAGTGTACCGTTTCTTGGGGCTGATGAGGAGTATCAGAATAGTGCCTAGTGCGGAACACAGTAAGACCAACTCAGTAAGTGGTCTAGATCTTGTTATTGAAATTTTATGAAATCCCATTTCGGAAGTCAAGTAGTTTTGCAAGTAAATAAATAAATGAGAAACAGGCTTTGGATAAAGAAGCACTTGGGAAATTTAGAATTTCTTGGCTCTTTATCCCAATTGCATTACCTAATTAATAACTTAAATGTGGAATTAAGTTAACGCTAAAAATCCAACTTAAGTCAGTGACTTTAATTAAAACTAGATTTAATTAAATTGCTCCTTTTGTTAGAAATAAAAGGAAACTTAATTGATTTGAGCTAGTTAGTTCCTATCTCTGCTTTAGATAAATGAGAATTAGGATGCTGTACTGGACTGGTCATTGACTGGCTGTCTCTTATTTCAGTAATTATGATGATGTGGCTTGAACATTGTCCTTTGACTCTGGAGGCCTGAAGGTGGATCTCCACTTATCCATGAAAACCACTGGGCAATCCTGGGCCAGTCTCCACCTCCCCCTCTCTCTCTCTCTCTCTCTCTCTCTCTCTCTCTCTCTCTCTCTCTCCCTCTCTCTCTCTCAGCCTCTGGTAAAAAATGATAAGTGTATTCTTTTGATAGGCTTGCCTTGTGGTAGCCAAAAGGTTTATTTATTTATTTTGCATATTTGTATCCTGTCCTTCTCAACCCCGAAGGGGGATTCAGGGCGGCTTCACAACAGGCCTTCATTCAATGCCAACAACAGTAATAAACGTGAAAAGCAATTAAAACAATTTGTTTTAAAGTACTACAACATTGTTTAAACCACACAGGTTTGAAATCGTAGTCCAGGTCCAGTCCATTATCATTCACAGAAATTGTGTCTTATTCTAAATTGCTGCCTCTATTTTTCAAATGCTTGGTCCCATTGCCAGGTTTTGAGTTTCATACTAAAGGATAAGAAGGAGGAGGCCAATCTAATGTCATTGGGTAGAGTAGAGAGTTCCAAAGGCCTTGTCCCTTGTCTCCACCAGTCGTGTTTGCAAGGTGTGACTGGACTGACAGTAGGGCCCCTCCCATCAATTTTAGGCTTTGTGATGGTTCATAGCAGGAGATATGTTCAGACATTACTTGAAGGCAAACAACAAACATCAGACAAAAGCAATGGGCAGCACCGTAGTGTAATGCTAAACAGCTATTTAAGTAGGCAAATAAATCAATACAACAGTAGTGATAAAATCAATCAATTCATTGGGTTGCCCAAGTGGTCGTGGACGTGTAGGCTCTCTTGGGCATGCGCAATGGCTCGCCGCTGAGGGTTGTGGGCGTCGTAGTCCAGCTAGGCTCGCTCTGTTACCCGAGCGCGTTTGCGCATGCGCGGGAACGCGCAGTGGCGGCCCGCAAGGGTTGCTGGAAGAGGTAGTTCGGGAAGAATAACAGGGCGTCCTGGTAGTGAAGGGTATTGAGGCAAATGCCGGGGTGGTAGTAGAGGGTCCACTGCTCGCAGGGTGGGCGTAGGCAGTGGAGAGGGGGTCGCCTGACGGCGGGAGCTCTCTCCTGAGCCGGCTAAGGGCCGTTTCGTCGCTAGGACTTCCTCAGAGGCGTAAATGATAGCGTCCTCAGTACAGGTGTATCTATATAATCGTAAAAATAACAAATATTAAATCTTAAATGAACGGTGTGGTCTGGGCATGTAAAGGAGTAGCTATGTAAAAGATAATTACCGTTCAGAGTTGTTCAGACTTCACGGAGGACGGACCACTCCAAAATCCGGAAATGGCAAAGTTTGGAGGTCGTCATAGGGTTTTTATGGGATTTTAAGGCAAGCTTTTTAAAGGGGCACTCTCTTAGTGTGTTAAAGAATAGGGTAGGTAGGGAAGTAGAATAGGGTGGAGTATCTCAATGACTGATGGTGACACATTTATTTATTCAAAAGGGCATTTATGGTCAGGGGGTCATTAAGGCCCCCATAACGTTTTTCTGTTGCTAATTGCACAATCCAGAATGTCTCCCTCTTTTTGAGTAGGGATGTCATGTCCACGTGTGGAGAGCCTTTCACTCTCTCAACTACTTGAATTTTAATATTGTCAAAGGTGTGTTGTTTTTCAGTGCAATGTGCGTATAGTGTGGAATCTGTCGATTTAAGTTTAATTCTGGATTTGTGCTCAAGGAACGCTCGCGTAGGCTCTAGTGGTAAAGCCTGTGTACTGCAAGTGGCAGCTGCACTCGAGCAGATACACTAGGCCGGTGGATTGGCAATTTGAGTATGTTTTCAGTTTAAATTGTCTCTTGTTAGTGGTGCTGATGACCATTTTGTGTTGTTTGATGTGTCTGCAAATCGTGCAGGATCCGCAGGGGTATGTGCCAACCACTAGGGAGCTCTTAAGTTGAGGTTGGGGTAAACTGGTGTGTGTAAGGACGTCCCCTATGTTCCTGGTCCTTTTGTGGGCCACCATCGGGAAGTCTTTAAGGCCAGGAATATTGGAGACCAAGGGCCAGTAACGTTTAACAATTTTAGTAATTTGAGTACCGTGAGGACTCAACGTAAGTGGCCACACTATTCTGTCTTCCCTTTCTTTGGTAGCCTTGGGACTGGAACTACCTCTTCCAGCAACCCTTGCGGGCCGCCACTGCTCGGGTAACAGAGCGAGCCTAGCTGGACTACGACGCCCACAATCCTCAACGGCGAGCCATTGCGCATGCCCAAGAGAGCCTACACGTCCACGACCACTTGAGCGTCACCAGCTTTATCCTTCCGCTTGACTCGGAACATTGGGGATTCTCCCATCCTGTAAGTTCTTGCTCACCCACTGTGAAGTATTGAACCTTCTCGAGCTGATTAGGAAAGCTTAACAACCTTCCTGCTCTATACTAACTGACTCCTCTATTATTGTTTATGTACCTGGGATTTAAACATCCTTCAATTGTTTTGATCACAACTCATGCATTTTCTCCAACAAACTCTGGGAATCAGATTTTTTTCATTCTAAAGTTAGACTGAAAGCAGAATATTAGGGAAGGGGGGTGTTTTCCTTGATTTAATACTGGAAGAACTTTGAGACAACCAGGAAGACTTTTATAATAAATTTATACTATAATTCATAGACTTCATCCCTTCAAGGGGCCTTTACAGCACCTGACAATTAGAACTTGAAATACACTGCACTCCATGATAGTGACTCTCTCATGGGTGGGAAGAAAAAAGAAGAGTGGAAATCCTGGTGTGTAACACATTGGTCTTCATTACAAATATCTTGTGTGAACATTTTTTAATCAGAATTGGGCTGCGTTCCAAGTGTTGATATAAAAAGCAATGCTCTTCATAGCTGTGTTCCAAGGCCTACATTTGACAGCTGGACAAGCTGAGAATTTCAAAGCTTCTTCTCTCTCATTTAAAAGATTATTTTAACTGTTCTATAAAACGTGATCTATTTAGGCTTTCAGACAATGCTCTGGGGCATGTTAAGTCTGTTTTCTGAACAAACAATTTGCACTCAAAAATGGGGATGTTAGCAGATCATCTGAAGAGCTTTGGATAGTTGGGAAACTGTATGTGGTACTAGCTGAGGCGAGTGATGTTCTGCCAATGCAGAACTCCAAAGGAGGCAAGGATGGAGGGAAATGGGATGGGGAACCACAGCAAGGAATGACATTTGCCTGTGTTGAGAATTGAGGGGTGGGAAAAGCCAGTGAGAAAAGAGGGTAAGCAAAGACAGCAGCTCTGTTTTGATCTCTTGTTCCATCTACTACACCCCCCTAGCTTTTGTTCTTGTCATAAAGGGACCAGCAAACTGAATGCGGTCCAATTCAATCTCAAAGCACAAAAGCAGGGACAAAAATACTGTTCAGAACATTAGCCAACCATATTCATGTTGTTGTAACATGCCAAGCTCAAGGGCATCTGGATCAGAGATAGCTTTATCACTAGATTATTCTAGGTGGCATTTTAGGATAGTTCTGCATAGAGAACAGGTACTGAATTTGTTTGTTTGTTTGTTGGAGTGTAGGATCATCTATTGTGCCAGATAGAAGAGATACCCACACGACTATTTTCAAGGCTTTTGCTCCAAATGAGAGGGCCAAAGAAAACTTGACTGTACATTTAGTACATGGCAAATATGAAATGTCATCATAAGATGATAGCTACACAAATGGATTCAAAGATAAGTGCAGGGTATGGATGTTATTCACTGGTCATTCTTCAGTGCTTTTTAACCTTTATTTTCTCTTCTCCACCCCCATTTTCTTGTTCATTGTTACTTAAATTGATCAAGCTCTAGCAGCATTGTTGTATGGTGTTAATTTTTGCATGAGAAATCACAAATCAGTTGCATCAATGTATCCTTGGGTGGAATGGCAAACTCATGCAATTGAATTTGCAACCGAGTGCCCAAACACCCATGTATCTTGTACACACTTGCAACTATGCATGTTTATCAGTGTGTAAAATGATACCACTGCCTGCTCTTCCACAAGGCTTAACTGAATGTAGACATTCCACATTGTAGAAAAATGTCTGATTTCTTCCATAGGAGACATTACTCATATATAAGTCACCAACAGAATTTCAGACATATAGTTGCATATTCTTGGTTGGTATCTATTTGTCAATGTTTTCAATGAACCAATTGATTCACTGGAATTTCAGAGACACTGGGTGTGCATTCTACTTTGCACAATGGATCAACAAGAAACATATTGCCAAATACACAACTGATTGTTCTATGTCCACATTCAACAGAGGTATAGCACAACCACCATAGAATCATAGAAACTGACAGATTCTGTCTCTGTTTAAAAATCTCTAGAGAAGGATATGCTACCACATGCCCTGACAATATATTTCACTATCAAACAGCATCTACCATCAGGAATTTTTTTCCTAATATTCAGGTGGAACCTCTTCTCTTGAAATTCCATTGTCCTGTGTCCTAGGCCGGATCCAGACAGCACTTTATCCCAGGAGCATCTGCATTTTAAAAAGTGGATGTTCCCGAGAGCCTGTGTACACCCACCCCAGAAAGAGCACACTTTCTGGGGTAGGTGTCTAGATGTTCTGCTGGGACCGACCCGGCGGAACATCTGGGGACCCGTTCCCCCCCTTCCCCACAGCTCCCAATCTCCTTTTAAAAGTAAAATTAACTTACCTTGCCTCCATTATAGTCTTGCCAGAGCTCTCCCGATGCATAGAGCAGGAGAGCGGATGGGGGAGGAAAATCGCTCAGTTCTCCTGGTGCATCATTTCAACATGCCAGGAGAGCTCCAACAAGACTATAATGGATGCCAGGGATGTTTATTTTACTTTTAAAAGGGGGTTGGGAGCTGTGGGGGAGAGGGGGTGGGATTCCCACAGTTTTCCGGACAAATTTATTCTGGAAAGTCATGAGAATGGTGTTTGGCCTGCAGTCCAGACACTGGAAGTATTGGGTTTATCCCGCGCCTTCCAAGAAGGCGTGGAATAAATCCACTATCGAATTAATTTGCCACAAACCAGGATTTCCCTAGTTTGTGGCAAATTAATTTAGGATTGTCCAAAAGTTTCTGCAATAAAGGTACTGACTGGATGGGCCCCTAGTCTCTAGTGTAGCAGAAAACAAGCCTGCTCCATCTTTAACATTCTTCTAAATATTGAAATATAGCTATCTTTGTCACTTCTCAACTTTCAATTCTCCAGGCAAAACATACCTAGTTCCCTAAGCTGTTCCTCAAAGGGCTTGGCTTTAACTATTTTGATCCTCCTTCTTTGTATATATTCCAGCTTGTCAATATTTTTTTTGAATTATGATACCCAGAATTTGACATAGTATATTTGAGGTGAATTCTGATCAAAGCAGACTAGATGGGGACTATTACTTGGATCAAGACATTATGCCCCTGTAGATGCAGCCTACAATTACATTGGTCTTTGAGCTATCGCAGTACTGAGTGCTGACAGCTCATGGTATGGTAAAACTCCTATATATCTTTCACATGTTGCCAAAGCAAGTATCCCCCATCCTATATCTGTGTAATTAAATTTTAACTTAAGTGTAGTACCTTACATTTCCCCCCCTGTTAAAATCCATTTTGTTAAGCTTTGCTTAGCTCTCTAAACTGTTAATGTCAATTTGAATCCAGATCTTCTCCTTTAGTGTATTGGCTATCCCTTTCAATTTGGTGTCATCTGCAAATTTGATAAGCAAGCCCTCTATTCAATTGTCCAGGCTATTGATAAACATACTGAATTGCACTGGGCCCAGGGCAGAACCCTGTGGCACCCCACTGGACAATGGAAGAACTTGGCCAACAGAAATTGATTACTGCAAAAGGTTGAAGGTTGTACAGAAGAGGGGTAGCACGACTTGAGTGATAGCTGAAGCTTCCTTAACAGTCTGAAGAAGCATACATTTCTATCTTTTGTTAGTAATAGTTGAAGAAGAATTCCAGCACAAATGAGCTCAGTGTTTGTGAAAGGAAGGAAAGACAGACAGACAGGCAACATGCTGTGTGAAGCTACAGTTTTGTGTGAGTGTTTCATCATTGTGACATCTAAATGATCAATTTTAGGGCAGTGGATTTGCCATTGGAGTGTATAAACTCCCTGCCTTCAGCCAAGCTCAAACTGTGTGTTTGGTAAATAAATTCAAATATTGTAAAATCCCTTAAGCCTACAGTGATCCTCCAATCAAAGGAAACCAATATCAGTTGAGGCCTTTATTCCAGAACTCTGCAGCACACAGGCAATGTAGGAGGACATGCAACTATAAATTTGCACCTTGGCCAAATACAAGTTGAACAGCAGAAAGCAGGATTGATTAGGAAGCACAGCTCTTGCTGAAACATGTTCCTATTGTGATGTTGACCAAATGGATTTGCATATGAAAGCTACGGATGCTCGGGTGTCTTGGGCCATGAATGGGAGAGAATGGGCAGGTGCTCTTTGTGTATTTATGGAAAATAAACTACTAAAGAGTGACAAGTGGTTGGGAAAGTGAGGGGAGAAGATGAAGGAGAGCCCTCATAAGGATGGAAAGTGAGATGGAAATCTGGCAGCTTTTGACAGGTATGCATAATTTTTCCTAGAGGGTAGAGTCACCTGGGGAAAGAAAGTGAGAGAGGCCATTAAATCTCAAGAGTTTTTTCACGATTCTCAGAACTCATTGAAGTTTACAAGGAATGCAAAATGGCTGAATTCCAAATGAAGGCTGCAGCCTACATCTCAGGCTCCCAGTTGTGGCTGTCTGATTACTCAGGACTTCATACATTCAAAATTGCCTATGCAGGTAGGTTCCAAATCCCAGAAATTGTAGCTGGAAACAACCACAATAGCTGTATTTATAAAACTTGGGGAATGTAATAAGAACAAGGCTAATTTTATAAGAAACATTCCATTCTGTGAAGATGAGATGGTATAAGATTAATAGTCTATATCTCTGAAATATATCTGGGAATTTTGTTCATACTTTATGCATACCTTTCTTTACTGAAGTTGATACATTTGAGGGATGTAATTTTTCGCTGAGTTTCTACCTGGAGATAGCTAAGAACAGTTCCAGCAATTTTCCCTCTTTTGCATGAATTTTTTTTGAAAGCAACAAATTTCAAAGACAATTTGAAATTCAGAATACATTTTGTGCAAAATTCACATAAGGGTGGTATGTGCGGGGGGGAAAACTATTTTCTATAAAGGAAACAATATTTTCTGCACAGAAAACAGCATTTCTATACAGAAACAGTAATTCTGGACAGAAAATGCATTTTTCCTTACAAGTATGAATTTGGCACAGAATGAATCCCAAACTGCAAGGACCTTCATTTGTACAGGATTCCCCACTTTAGCATTTATCAATACTCAAACAATGTGGTTTATAAATCCATTTATGAATGTTTTGAATATTCTTTTCATTTCTACTCCATTAAATTCACAATTGTGGCAGTGGACTTTCTTATATGGTGTTATTGTGCAATAAGTGTTCATTGTGGATGCATGCACATTTTATGTAAATACTGGGTTGCATTTCTGGTTACATATCTGCTGAACTATGAAGAAAATAGCATATATAATTAATATGTATGATGTTATTGCCTGTACAAAAAAAATTGTTTCCTTCGGGATTGTAGGCCATGCTCAAACCACTACATCATTTGTTGTCAATAAAATGTGATATGTAATTGGTAAACAATCTGCTGGCAGTCAATTTGCTGAATATTTCTGGGACAGCTAGCATGTTAAAGACCGATTGCTGTTTAGACCATTTTTGCCTGTGTTACCATTTGGCTTTTGTGACTAAGCTGTACTCTCCTTAGCACTTGGCAGTCATTTCCTGTTCTTCTTAGTGTCCCAAAGAATGCCATTTCCCCTATTCTTCTTAATATTTGTTGCAATGCAATCATTTTATAGGTTCCTTAGACCAGTGTTTCCCACCTTTTTTGAGCCGTGGCACACTTTTAACATTAAAAAATCCGGAGGCACACCACCAACCAAAATGACACAAAATGGCACGCTAAGACAGTAAAGAACGGCTGGGGGATGGTTGCCTGCTCGGAGCAGCTGCTGGGAGTGCCAAAGCCAGGGGAGGAGCCAGACCATGCCATGCTCCACCCCCTCCCCTGGCTTCATCTCTCCCACAGCTTCTCCAGCCTTGAGGGGGCAGTGCCAAGTCAGCGGTGGCAGAGCCAGCACAATGCTGCCTTGACACTGTCCCCTCAAAGCTGGAGAAACTGTGGGAGAGCTGAACCTGGGGGAGGGGGCGGAGCCATGCCATGCCATACCCTGCCCCCTCCCCTCCCCCAGCTTCAGCTCTCCCACAGGTTCTCCAGCCTTGAGGGGGCAGTGCGAGCAAGGGGCGGGAGTCATTGCCCCCATCCCCGGCGCCGCTCTCCACCATGACTCCCGCCCCTCGCTTGCTGAAGCCGCACGGAGGAGGAGGAGCATGAGCAGTGGACGGGCTTCAGTGGGCGGGGCTCCTCCTCTGCGCAGTTTCAGCGAGCGAAGGGCAAGAGTCATGGAGAGAGTCATGGCGGATTGGAGGCTGGCTGGGGAAACTGCCAAAGGAGGTGGCGCCCCGGCCCCTTCTTCTTTTTCTTTAGCACCACCCAGCCCTTCCTCCTCCTCCCCCAAGCAGCAGGAGTTTGGCAGGAGGAGGGGGAAAAGAATGGCGGCAGAGAGCTTTTCCCGCAGCACAGCAGGAGGTCCGTCAAGGCACACTACTGTGCCATGTCACAGTGGTTGGGAAACACTGCCTTAGACCATATTGTGTCCTCTTTAGCACTTGTTCTGGGGGGGGGGGGGAGGAAGGAGAAGAGCTCAATGTGTAAGTCTTAAACTTGTCTTTAGGTAGCCATTTTTATGATTGTGTTAGTACTTGCCATTGAGCAGCCATATTGTATCTTATTTGGTACTTGTCTTTAGGCAACCACATTTGAAAAATTCTGTGATTTATTTATTTATTATTTATTTATTATTTGGTTTTGTATTCCGCTCCTCCCTGCAGGCTCGGGGCGGGTCACAACATATAAGACCGGCAGCATGTAGTGGCCATGCAGCCGTACAATAAAACAGTAAAATATTAAAACATTAAAACAATACAAGTCACATCACGAGGTAGTAAGACACGCATACATTTCCAGAGGCCCGAAACACCAGTGTATTAGACAGCTGTAAGTCAGTCGCCCAATCTGGTTGTCTAGTCAAAGGCTGATTTGAACAGCGCGGTCTTAACCGCCCTCCGAAAGGGAATTAGGTCTTGTATGGTCCGGATGTCACTTGGCAGGGAGTTCCATAGCACCGGGGCTGCTACGGAGAACGCTCTCTGCCTCGTTGTGGATAGATGGCAGGAGCGGATTGTTGGCACCAACAACAGATTTTGTTCCTCTGAACGTAGTGATCTCGGGGGAATGTATGGGGCAAGGCGGTCCCTCAGGTACGCAGGCCTTAAGCCGTACAGGGCCTTGAAGGTTAACACCAACACCTTGAAGACAATTCGGTGCTCCATGGGGAGCCAGTGCAGTTGCCGAAGAGTGGGCGTAATGTGCTCCCTTGCCGGCGTTCCCGCCAGCAAGCGAGCAGCGGCATTCTGCACTAGCTTGAGTTTCCGGATTGTCGCCAAGGGAAGACCTATGTAGAGGGCGTTACAGTAGTCCAGCCTCGAGATGACCGTCGCTTGAATCACCGTGGCCAGATCATGCCTGGACAGGTAGGGTGCCAGTCACCTAGCCTGTCGTAGGTGGAAGAACGCCGTCCTGCTGACCACAGAGACCTGAGTCTCCATGGTCAGCAAGGGGTCCAATTGAACACCTAAGCTCTTAACCAAGGATGACGGGCTAAGCTGCTCGCCATCCAGGGTAGGCAACCGGCACTCATCCAGCCCAGGGCGACCGGGCCACAAGATCTCCGTCTTCGACGGGTTCACCTTCAGCCGGCTGGCACGCAGCCAACCAGTCACGGCTTCAAGGCAGCGATGGAAACAATCGGGTACGGAGTCCGGCCTGCCGTCCATTCTCAGCAGGAGCTGGGTGTCATCAGCGTACTGATAACACTCCAGACCAAAGTTGCGGGCCAGCTGGGCCAGGGGGCGCATATAAACGTTTAATAAGAAGAGTGAGAGGATGGCCCCCTGGGGGACCCAACACTTAAGTGGGAGCCTCCCTGAGACCCCCCCCCGCCCCCTCCACACGTTGTCCCCGGTCCCGGAGGAAGGAGGCCACCCATTTAAGGGCAGTCCCCCCGACTCCGGACACGGCCACACGGTGGGTCAACAAGGTGTGATCTACGGTGTCAAACGCTGCTGTCAGGTCTAACAAGACGAGCAGGGCCGATCCGCCCTGGTCCAGCTGGCGCGGTTGGTCTGTAATGGCGACAAGCACGGTCTCCGCCCCATGCCCAATACGGAAGCCGGACTGGAAGGGATCAAGTCCAGCTGTGTCTTCTAAGAACCGCTGCAGCTGATCCGCTGTTGCCCTCTCAATTACTTTGCCTAAGAAAGGCAAGTTGGAAACAGGCCTGTAATTGGAGGGAGCCAAAGGATCTAAATTCGGCTTCTTCAGCAGCGGTCTTACCAAAGCCTCTTTCAGTCCCCCTGGGAAGACTCCTTGCTCAAGGGAGCTATTTATGATCGTGCCCAGGGGCCTCGTAGCCTCCCGGCAAGATCTAATTAGCCAGGAGGGGCTCGGGTCGAGGGAGCAAGTAGTTGGTCTAGCCGCAGCGAGTAACTTATTGACAGCTGCTGCGTCCAGCAGTTGGAAGCGGGTGAAGGAGGGGCTGTCGAGTGGCGGCGGAGTCTCGAGTTTGCTAACTGTATCAAGAGTGGCAGGGATGTCCCGGCGGAGTGTCGAAACCTTGTCAGCAAAATAATTCTGAAAGGCCACAGCTGTTGGAGCCAAACCCGTATCATTTGGGACAGTTGGGATTGTTGTCAAGGACCGAATTATCTTAAAGAGTTGAGCTGGGCGTGAACTGGCTGACTCTATCAAGGAAGAATAATAGACTTTTTTCGCTTCCCTGATAGCATGCTCATAAACCTCTTTCAACTGCTTATAAGCCGATTTCGATGCTCCGTCACGGAGGCTCCGCCACACGTCCTCTAGCTGTCTCTTCCTCCGTTTCATAGCTCGCAGCTCCTCGGTGAACCAAGGTGCGCGGTTTCGACGGGGATGAGAGAGCGCCTGGGGGCGATCTCGTCCAGGGCCGTGGAGAGACTGGTGTTCCAGTACTCCACTTGCCCGTCGACAGAATCGCTGGGGAGTTCCCAATCCCTTAGAGCATTCAGGAACCTAGTGTGTTCCGTAAGTCTCTTCGGGCGAACCAAAATGGGTTCGACACCCTTACCGGGAGGGGGGGGCATTTACAGCTGGACTTCTAGGACACTGTGATCCGACCATGGAACCTCCATAGTAGAGGTTGGGATCACGCAAATTCCGGCAGCAAAGATCAAATCCAAGGTGTGGGATTGAATGCCCCCCCAGCACACCTTCCATTAAATGACCAGGGATTAACCAGGATCATTTGGATTAAATTTAGGGTTTTGTGCTGGCCCAAGTGTGGTCTATGGAAGTAACCCCAGTATTGACACCTAGTCTTAACTATACTCATCAGATGAATTTAACCTCTTTTTTGCAGCAGTTAAATAATTAAGTTAGGTTAAAAACTGGCCCTTTTTACCAAACTTTGTTTGTCTAGTCTCTTTATTTCATGATTGGAAGGACAAATGCACAGATAATGTTATTTTCCATGGAGCTCAACTACATGCAATTTTTCCACAGAAGATCCAACATGTGAAGATGCTTGACAGTGCAAGATTCTTCTTCTCAAGCTCTTTCAACACCCAACGAGTATGTTCTTGACAATTTTTCTGAATATTTTTGAATATCCTTTTCTTCTCTCATCTTGCATGAAAAACACATATGGCTACCCGGAAACAATGCTCTCACTGTGCTGTGTAAAAGTAACATGGGATTGACTTTTCACTTCTTCAGTATGGTTGCTTCAATCATTGCTCAGGATGCTCCTGGAAGTCACCAGTTGATCTTGTGCACTCAACATGAAAGCTGCCTTCTTCTACAACAGTGGTTCTCAACCTGTGGGTCCCCAGGTGTTTTGGCCTACAACTCCCAGAATTCCGAGCCAGTTTACCAGCTGTTAGGGTTTCTGGGAGTTGGAGGCCAAAACATCTGGGGACCCACAGGTTGAGAACCACTGTTCTACAACAACACTTGAAAAAGTACTTCTGTTGGCATAACATTACACCAACATACATCACCAGTGCCGACAGTACGTCATTCCTGAAAGGGACCTTGTGGTTGTTGTTATTTGAAAGAATAGGAGCATTTGCATGCAAAATATCACTGAACCATGAGTTGAGAATTTATTCAGTGCTCTAGTCCCAAGCATGCTTACTTTAAAGTTAATTCTATCAAAATCAATAAGATTTACTTCAAAGAAAATATGATAAAGTCAGGAACATGAATATGGAATAAATAATTTCAGCCAGTTTCTTACAGTTATATTTGGCTCAGGATTACTTAGGATGGTAGTTCATGACCTGTTCTAGTCTGAGAATCATTGGCTGCCACTCATAGCATATAATAATAGAATTTTATTGCTGGGACTTACCACATAACCCATGAAGTCCAACTCTCTGTCATGCAAGAACACACAGTCAAAGTACACCAAACAGATGGTCATCCAGTAATCTGCTTAAAAACCTCAAGAGAAGCAAATTTCAGCATAGTATGGGACACAGTATTCCACTGCCACACAAGTCTTGCTATCAGGAAGTTCTTCCTAATATTCAGATGTCTTTTCCTGCAATTTAAATATATTATTCTGTGTCCTTGTATATAGAACACTAGAAAAGTAGTCTATTCCTTCTTTCAAATATTTAAATATGGCTATTGTTGCTCTTCTTAGCCTTCTCTTCTCGATACCCATACCTCTGATCTCCCTCCTCTGGGTATTTCCTATCTTGTCAATATATTTTATAAACTGTGGTGCCCAAAATTGGACACAGAATTCCAGGTAAGAGTCCACTGACTAAAAGAGTCCAGTAAAAGTTTCAAGGAAAGCAAGAAATAGTGGAAGCCAATGGACAGAAATATATTCATGGTCTCTGGGATATACCAGTCTACCACAACACATATATTTGGATGTACATCTAGATAGTGACCCTGTTACGTTCAAGCAGAAGTCAGTCAAGTCCAAACAAAAGACACAATGACTTTGCACAATGGCAAGAGGAAAAAACAGAAAACTTTACTCTTGTTAGCAGAGTCAAAATATAAACTTGCAGTGTTGCAAAACAATCAAACAATGCAAAAAACTTATATAGTCCTTGTAAGAATTACAGAATGCCAAGAGCATGGCTTCTTCATCTTCCTTCAAATGAGAGAGCAAAGCAAAAAAAAAATGAACTGTATTCTAAAACACATAAAGTTATAGCCCACCGAGTGTGGCTCAAACTTACTTGCTGACCTAAATTAGTTGCTTCATATAATGATTAACAGTATAAGGTTTTCTTTAACACATACATACTTGGTGCTGATTATTTTAAAACTTATTGTAAGAGACCCTCAGAATCAACATAATATACTGTCTTGAGTATCTTGAAGGCACATAAGTGGGTTGTATGTGTAATAAATAGATGTTGGCTGGTATTCACATCACATACTTAATTAAGTAACTTTTCCTGGTCTGATTCTTCCAAACCCGTGCTTCTATCACCAGCAAAATTGATCTCATTCTCACCATTCAGCTGATGTTCAATGAAGTATATTGGGGAGTGGGAATTACAATCATGGTTTTGTAATCATGACTAGTTATCAAGCGTATGAAACAGTTACAGATTGTTAGTAAAGTAGGTTTAACTAAGTAGCCGATGTACAGTTCTGGCTGTCATTTTTATCAACAACTGGAAATTAATTTGGAATACAACTTTTGTAATGCTGGCTAGAGGATTCTGGCAGTTGTAGTTGGAAAAACATTTTTTCCAAGTTCCAAATTCTGAACTTAATTATTATCTGTTAGGCCAAATTAAAGTACATGCCATTACTCTTTGTTTCAGCTGGCCTTTCTTCCAGTTGGAGAAAAACCTGCATAAGTGAATGGTAGGCTCTGGGCAAGTAATTATTCTTGGAGGGAGAACACTTCTTGAAAAAAGACATTTTAATTTCTTTACTAATGCTGTAGAGTAGACCATCCTTGCCAAAGTAAGTGGTACAATGTTGACTTCAAAGCACATACAAAGATGCCTTTGCCCCCAATTAGGATAACATCAGTTTGCATAGCCCTGTCCTTATCAGCAGAAGACAGGTATGTCAACATCAAAGAGAGATTCGATTTAAAGAAAGTGTACAATGAATTGTTTGAGGGAGAATGTGGGAAAGGGGCTATGCGCAAGTAGCAGGTTTATCTCTTCAAATGTCTATCATTTCATTATCCATCAAAACAAAACTTACACCCTTGATCCTCCATTCTTGTCAGCAGAAGTTGTTTCCAGTAAGGAATATTAATAAATAAGCATTTATATCACATTTTAAGGTTCAAAGACCTTCATACCAGCATATGAAATTAACATTGCAATATATAATATTTACAAAACCATAGGGGCTGATATTTTTTACATATGGGGCAGCAACAGAAAAAAAGATCCAATGAAAGACATATTGTTGAATTTGAAGATGAGGAGAGATTCAATACAGTGATGTTTTAATGCATAACTCAGATGTTACAATGTATTGTTGAAGGCTTTCATTTCCGGAATCATTGGGTTGTTGTTGTAGGTTTTTCAGGCTCTATGGCCATGTTTCGGAAGCATCCTTTCCTGATGTTTCACATGCATCTATGGCAGGCATCCTCAGGGTTTGTAACCTCACAACCTCTGAGGATGCCTGCCATAGATACAGGTGAAACATCAGGAGAGAATGCTTCTAGAACATGGCCATACAGCCCGAAAAATCTACAACAAATCAGATGTTACACTTTATGCAAAAAAATTGAGAATTCAAAGGCAGGAAATTAATTTGATGGTTAACCTGATGAATAAAGAAACAATACAGTGATGGAATGAACTAAAGGCAACTTTATTAATGGTTATATATTTAATTGTGTCTTGTTGATAAGCAAATCTTAATGGGAGGAGCAATTTAGTGCAGAAGCAGGTGGAACAGCCAGTCTCCCCAGATCAGATCCCCAGCCTCCCCTGGGAGAAAACACCATGGCTGCTCCCAGGTCCAGCTAATAAACTGGAAGGCTCACTAGAGGGTCTAAGCTCCCAAGCAACTTGGTCTCCTGGTGACAGCAAAAGACCAGGGGACCAGCCCCAAGGACAGGAGATCTCTTCCCAACACCAAGATCACATGGTACACAGTAGAAGGTCAAAAATCCCATCCTACAACACACACAAAATGCCAGTAGTTATATCACCGGACCACTTCTCTTTTAGTGCCTGCTAGGAAAGCCTATCTTAAACACCACCCTTAGCCAATTGTCAATTTCTGCATTACAGTGTAAGGTAAGTGAAATCTCCCTCACCCTGTAAAAAGAGGGGGGATCCCTAACTGGTCCTGAAGTGACCAAATCATTACACTGTGTAAAGAGGTGTATCAAAGAATCCCAAGAGGAACAATGGAGGGTGAGGCTGCTTTTTAAATGCTGGCTTAGTCCCGCCTACTCTCACCTCACTCTGACACTTGACGCTAGGACAGATTTTCCAACTGGTCTCCCTCCTCAAGAAGCCATTGCTCTATGGTGTGGGGAAAAATATTACGTAATGGATTACATTATGATAGCTTTGAACCTTATCCCTTTTTCTGGTACTCAGAATACCACTGGGACAACTTGAGGATCAGATGGTGAGGATGAGGAGGAACAAAGAGACCAGACATACGTAACATGGTACAAAACTGCCATATTCTAGAAATGATCTGCAACCCCCAACATGCAGACATCTATAAACCTCCAATGTGCTGACATTAACATAGGTATTGATGTTACCAGAAGGAGGTTGGGAGATTAGTACTGGGGTGACAATCCAGTGGAGTTGGTGTTTTCTTGTTCTAACTGGACTATCTAGACTCCTATCGTTGCCACAGGTTTTGGAGGGCGTGTATGACCAACTCTGGGACCTGTTTACAGCATTTCTACTCTGGACTGGCCCTAAAAAAATCCTGTATAGACTTGCCCATAGGAAGAGGTGTCCCTTTGCCTATTAAGAGTCCAGGCTACTATAGGGAGAAAGACTCATTCAGTTATCAAGGTGCCAGGCTACTTAGGTCTTTAAATGCCATCACCTTGAATTCAGAGAGTATTATGATAAAACTAGAAACTCTTTATGAGAGCTGAGGTTACAAACTCCTGCTGTAAGCCATAATTTTCTTCCTTGACTTCCCTCCTCCCTTCCCTATTTCACTCCATTGCCATCTCTTTAAATACATTCTTTCCTAAATTATCTTGTAATTGGGAAATGCTGACTTCTTTTTGTTTAACTCCAATGCAAGTTGGCTTCCTGATGCATAATTCATTTTCACTTTGTTCCTTGTTCTGCGTGTGCAATTGAATTTTTTGGCAGCCAAGTTCAGGAGAAGAAGAAATCAACAACACCATAAAGGAGCAAGAAGGAAATCAGACCGGACGGCTCAGAGGAAGAAATATTAAGGGTGTCGTTATATTTTGTACTTAGTCCTACAGAATATAGATTGGGGGAGGAAGTTTAATGGGAGTGGATGGCATTTCAAGAGAGAAAATATCTATTGTTGATGTCATACCGTGGTTGCATTTAATTGCTTTTGCTCATCTCATATGCTTGATGCCTTCTGATCACTTGTCAAGTCTTAAGATACTTCTCCATCCTCAGTAAACAATTTCCAACAGGATCCCATTTTTCAGAATACTAAACTACAAGCTATAAATAGCTAGTTACTTGTATTTGTTTTCTTTTTCTTATTACTAAGGTATATTAATCCGTACACAGTTTTAGGAGTTAGTGATGTAGGGTCCCCATGGAAAAGGAAAACGTTTGGATGCAAATAAAAATCACAAATGCGATTTTCTCAAACCTGAAATAATACTTCTCTGGGCATTTGTAGGTTCTCAAGCAGAATTATATGGTCAACTTCCAATCTCCAGCAAAAGTTGTACAATGGCGGAAGCTGACCATTGAATCATACTGGAAGACCTACAAATGCTATGAGATAACCTTTTTTTGGTCACATGCAAGGTGGCAGTGAGCGTAGTGATAAATTAAATACAGCAATCCACGAATAATTAAATCCATGAATGGAGATGGGGACAAGGCAAGGTTACCCTGGAGTGGGGCTGAACCCTACAGTAGGTCTTGACCAGTTTCAGGCCCACTGGTCAGTCTGAACTCCATTCGGTTGCCATTGCAGGAAGGAGATGGGCAGGTACTCTGGACCAGCTTCAGATTAAGCGGCTCATGTTTCCATAGCTCTGTGCTATGGAAACCTGGCATTTGAAATTTGGTGAGGCATTAACACCATTTGGCAGAATAAGCAAAATGTCTTGTAAAATTACAACTCCCATGATTTCATAACATTGAGCCAAGGCAGTTGATGTAGCATTAAACTGTATTAATTCTGTAAAGCAGTTGCATCATTTGTTTGGTGATAGGAACCTAGATATTCCATGGTACTTTCCACTTTTGTTGTATTTTTTAGATTGCTACAGTTCAGCATTGCTTCTCTCCCCCACCCCACCTAGGCAGAAAGAAGTATGAAGTCTTCATGCTGCCTTTCTGAGCAAACTGTTTCTCACAGAAGCCACTTGGAGACCTCCAATAATTAAAGTAGTTCGACAGCACTTTAACTGCTATGGCTTAGTGCAGGGGTGTCCACACTTTTTCAGCTTGCGAGCTACTTTTAGCAAAAAGATCTACCTGTGCACTTGTGCTCGTGCCGACGTGCATGCTCTTGTGCTGCAAATCCCATCCTCCGCAATTGCAGCAGCAGAAGCAGCGAGAAAGAAAGGAAGGATGGGAGAGAGAGAGGGGGGGAAGGGGCAAGAGAGAAGAGGGAAGAGGGAGGCAGGGACGCGGAGTGGAAGGGTAGGTGGGCCCCGCCCACGTGGGCTGTGAGCGTTGCATGTCGCCGGCCAGTGTGTGAGTGCGAGTGTGTGAATGTGAGCGTGGAGAGGGGCTGCTGCTGCCTCTCCCTTCGAAGGAGAAGGCTGGCACCGTGAAGCCCACCCACCCCACAGAAGGGAGGGAACCCATGGAAGGAGAAGGGGCTCTAGTCTCGGGTGCCCCCCCCCCCAAGATGAAGGAAGGAGGAAGCATGAGGCAGGGCCTCCGGAGGGAGCGCTCTGCCCTGCCTGTCTTGCCGGCAATGCCCCACAGGCGGAAGAAGCACAGTGAGAGCGGAAGCCAGCAGCAGGAGCGCATGCACGCAGGGTGTGCGCACGCATGGCAGGAGCGCCCCATCTGGCTGGTGAGACCCGAAGATCGACTTGATGAGGGCCGAAGATCGACCAGTCGATCGCGAGCCACCTAATGAGCACCCCTGGCTTAGTGCTATGGAATCATGGAAGTAGTAGTTTGGAGAGACACTAGCACTCTTTGTAAAACTATAATTATCCTGCTTCCATAGCATTGAGCCATGGCAGTTACAGTGGTGTCAAATTCTATTAATTTTACAATGTAGATGCATTCCAAGTCATTTAGTTCAAAAGAGAGGTATCTTATACTTCACCGTTTATCACCCTTTATACAATGATAACATATTCTCTGCCAAAGTGCTGGTGTGTTACCAAACTATAAGTCCTAGCATTCCATAGAAACATGTCATGGCAGTTAAAATGATGCCAAACTGCATCACCTCTACAGTGTATATGCACCCCAAGTTGATCTTTGATTTGATTATTAAAGCAATGTGCCATATTTTTTTTAAAAATAACCCTACTATAAGCACTTGCAGTACTTACTCTTCTTTTATAGCCACAAACCTCACAGTATTAGCATACAGGCCAAATATTCTTACAGAAATGAGACTATCTCGATATTTGACATAGTGACGTGTGTTCTTCCAATCCCCTTCCTTCTGTGTAACCCCGCTGTTGTAATTTTTCCTCCCAGTGGGCGTTTCTTCCCAGGTCAAATTAAAGATGAATGCTGATGAGTTGAAACATCAGGCAGTCCTCATTTGAGTGATTCCTTCAGATGGGCACCTTTTTTTCTGCTCGCTGTTCATTCAATTGATAAGTGCATGAAGTTCTGTGATTGCTCTTCCAGCAACACAGAGAGACTCCAAGAGCCCAGCAGGGTTGACAGGAGACTTTGGAGGCTGAAGAGCATGATCTAATACTTCTTTTGTATGTGGTCTGCTCTTGTTAGGAGAGAAAAGTCTCATTAGCTAATTGCGTTTCTTTGCAAGGGGTTGACGTTGCTTCTCAGAGCATGTCTGCACAGGAATTTTTCCAGCTTCACATTGAGACTCTTCAGAACAGTAAGCACTTGGAAGTATTATGGGTTTCTTACACATGACTCAAATGTGATCAATATTAGAAAGCATTAGGAACTGGGTTCATCCTTTGTGATATGATGTGAGTAGCTTATTCAGTGGATAAACTGCTTTCAAACAATGTCATGGGTCTCCTGAATTGTCCCAATATTAGGAATGGAAATAAATGTATGAAAATATTTGGAAATTAAAAAGTTTGGGAAAGTTGTTTATTGAGCGTTGAATAACTGATAAGATTGGATTGATGAGAAACTTCCAAATTCTAATAATAATAATAATAATAATAATAATAATAATTTTCATTGGAACTTGTGCCACAAATACCACCTGTCTGTAACAAACAACTGGTGGGATCACAAGCCGGAAAAAGTTATAGAAAATGAACACATCAAACTCCTCTGGGACAGAGTTTTGGAGCTAACCTATCTTTTGGGAGGGTATTTCATAGCTGGGGAGCCACCACAGAGAAGGCCCTCTCTATCCCCACCAACCATGCTTGAGGTGATGGTGGGATCAAGAGAAGGGCCTTCCCTGCCTATCTGAAAGACATCTGGGCCACATCTGGGCCATTTGTGCATATCAGCCTTTCCTGCCTAGTGAAACTAGGAAGGAGAGGAATTTGCCCCCTCCCCTGGGAAAAGAGGCTGGGTTCCTCTGGAACCTTCAAGAAACAGGGGGTGTGGCCTTCCTGTTGGAAAGCCAGCCCCCTTGAGCTCAGTTTGAGCTCGGACATCAACCCACCACTCCCGCCCATTAACAGTTTAGATTTTTGATTGCCTATGGGAATCGGGTAGGAATTTTTCCCCTTCCACCCTTTTTTTTGGGGAGGGATTTTTTGCCTACCCCTTTACTGTTTAGGGGCTAGAAAGGGTGGTGTATTGTACTTAATAGGCTTAGCGGTAAATAGTTAGGGAAATCCCATAGTCAGTGTGCACCTAAGGCACCCTCTTCCGGGGTAAGGGCCATTAAGTTAAACACTCTCCTTAAATTTAAAGTTGCTGGGTGAGTAAAGTTAAATGGCACTGGAATGGGAAGAGGCAGATCTCAATATCTTGAGAGCAGACCTCTCACTCATTTCCCTAAAAGGGTTGCCCTGGTTGGATAATCAGGAAATCCAGGTGTTTCACCGGCAAATGGCTATGATAAGCCGGGTTGGGATGCTACCTCGGCTTGGATACACCTTGATTCCTGACACCCCCTGAGTGAAGTTAAGGAAATTTAAATAGGTAACCTTAAATAAAAGTTGCCCAATTTGAACCCAATATACTTTTGTGTCATCTCTTTATTCAGTGGGTTGGCGAGCAACCTGTATTTTTAAATGTAGCTTCACTCCCAAAACTTGTGCACAGAACATTTGAAAGTCCAACAGAAATTCCAACTCTCATCCAAGGCATTTAGAACATAAGAACATAAGAAGAGCCATGCTGAATCGGGCCTCGGCCCATCTAGTCCAGCATTCTGTGTCACACAGTGGCCCACTAGTTGTACACAGGGATCTCTAGCAGAAAGGAGGACTGCTTGGACATGGAATAACTCATTCTTCCTTTTTTTAAACCAAGAGCTTTGAAACCTTGAAGCACAGAATTGCTTTTAATACCACCATCAGCAGCCACATATCCCAACAACTTAACCTGCTGCTTTTATTTTTAAACACTCTCCTTGACTGCTATCCAAAAAGATCACAAGGATAGCACTCTCCAAAAAGAATTGTGTCACATCGTGGGAAAGAAAGGTGAAAGGATCATGATGGTGATCATCATCATCATCATTTCCTTCTGGATCTTGCCAGTGTCTTTGTGACTCAAAGCTTTTAGGTCCATATCTCCTGTGTGTTTATTCTCCAAAGACCCTAGGAGAGCTCCTTGACCTTTTTGAGTTTTAGATTCCAGAAGCAGGAGATCATAATTGTGTTTGGCTTTCTATTTCCTTTTTGTTCCTTTCTGCTGATATTTAGGAATTTCATTTTCATTCTCTCTTTGTAGCTTTTAGCTTTGATCTGAATCATAGATAGCATGATGCTAACACCTATTAAGGTGGTAAAAAACGTCTTGCATCTTATATCACAGAAAGGGAAGATTCAGGAAGAATTAATAGTTTATAAATGTATTAGTGTGCCTAGATCTGTTCCAAAATGTTTGTCTTTCCATATGACTACTTGGGTTATTTCATGTGAGAAGAATGAATGAATATGGCTCCATAAGCAACAATTGCATTCACACATTTCCTTTGGTGCTGAATAGATGCTTCTCTTTTTGTGACATTTCTGTTGTGTTTTATTCCCCATCAACAAGTTCCATGCTTTTTCTTTGGTGATTTGGAGTACTTAAGTTGAGTACCTTGCTGGGTTTTGATGATATTTTTGAATATCTGCGCCATCAGTGATTGATTAAATTAGATGCATTTTAATCTAACTATTCATCACCAGAAAGTCTAAATGGTTGCTAAAACCAACCATTTTCCTCCTGCCTTTTAGGCATTCATTCACTTATTTTTGTTTTGGAAGTGGAATGGCATTATTCCATTTTTCACAAAGTTATTTACATTTTGTACCAGGCACTATGCATCCATAGTTTGTTTTAGTTTTTAATACACCCCCTTCTGTACTTTTTTCCTATATGTGACTTCTTTAAAAGCACCAAAAGCAAAAATAGCATGGTTCCATCTAGTTAATTAGGCAGAGCTTGAAAAAAAACCCCCACTTTTTTGCATCACTGACCATATTGACCTATGGTTCTAGGAATTGTAGTTCACAAAACAATATTTCTAACGTTGCTTGCCACAATTAACTGCTACATTTACTGTATATATTCAGCTAAAACATTGAAAAAGCAACCTTGACATAAGTTTTATTATACCAATTTTGCTATTTATCTAGTATTTTACTGGCTAGTGGAAGTAAATGTGATATTGGTGGAACACTATGAGAGAAAAATCAATTATCCAATCACATCAAGAAGATTCACTCCGTCATGTCAGCTGAGATAAAGCTGTAATATTAGGTTGTTCCTGCACTGTATCTTGCTTCCATCTTCTTGTTCAAAAAACTATAGCGAGTTCAGTGAAATATGCTCTTGCATTGTAGATATGTATACAAATCTTCAGTGAACTGAGATATAAAGAACATGCACAAGCGTTTTAATGCTTGATGAAAAATGAGTCCATTCACACTTGCGAAAATTGAGGTGTATCTTCTCATTCCAGGATATTTTTTTATGTAAATTTCGATATTATTCTTACTTGCCATCAAGCTAACTTCATCTTATTGTGATGCTGTATGAAAAAGAGTCTTCCAAGAGCCTTGGTTGTCAGCTGTCCTGATCAGATCTTGTAAACTAAGGATTGTGGCTTCCTCAAGCACATCTACGCTGATCACTTAATGCAGAAGGACCATGGATCAGCTGCATAGTGAGTAATCACCACACAGAGCTAATCCTAGTATTGCAGGGCATGGTCACTGTAATGTGGACTTCCCCTGTGTTTACCAAAGTTGTAGTATGGTCTAAACCAGGGCTGTCCAACTTCTACCGGACCGGGGGCCTGACTTCCGGTCACTGATCACCTGGGGGGCCTTAGGGTCTGCCTCGGCTCCGCCCCTCTCCCGGCTCCGCCCCTCTCCCGGCTCCGCCCCCCCTCCCAGGCTCCGCCCCTCCCCGCCCCTCCCGGCTCCACCCCAAAAGGAGGAGGCAGAAGCCCCAAAAGGAAGAGGCAGCTGCGCAGGCTGCCTCCTCCTTTGTAGTATTAACATAACTCAAAAACCACTGGACACATTGCTGCCAAATTTGGCCACAAAACATACCAATACTAACCCAAGGAGGGACCATCAGTCAAAAAATTGCTTTTCTCATTTGGGAGTTGTAGTTGCTGGGATTTATAGTTACCACACAAAGAGCATCCTGAACTCTACCAATTATGGAATGGAATCAAACTTCCCACACAAAACTCCCATAACCAAGAGAAAATACTACAAGAGTTTGATGGGTATTGAGTTTTGGAGTTGTAGTTCACCCATATCCAGAGAGCACTGTGGACTCAAACAATGTTGGATCAGGACCAAACTTGGCATGAATACTCAATATGCCCAAATGTGAACACAGATGGAGTTTGGGGAAAATAGACCTTGACATTCTGGGATTTATAGTTAAAACACAATCGAAGAGCATCCTGAACTCTTGCAACAATGGAATTGAACCAAACTCTCTGGCATATTGAATTCTCACTACCAACAGAAAGTACTGAAAGGGTTTGCTTTGGCAATTGACCTTGAGTTTGGAAGTTATAGTTCACCTACACCCAGAGAGCACTGTGGATTCAAACAATGATGGATCTGGACAGGAGAAGGAAGGAAGGAGTGGAAGTGAAGGATGGAAGGGAATGGAGGGAGGAAAGGGAGGAGGGAAAGTGAGAAGGAAGAAAAGATAAAAGGGTGGCAGGAAAGGAAGAAAGGAAGGTAAAAGAGGGGCAAGGAGGGAGGGAGAACAGTTGAAAGGAAGGACGAAAGGGAGGGAGGGGGGGTGGAAGGAAGGAGGGTGACAGAGAGGCACGGAGGAAAGAAGGAAAGAGTGGAAGGAAAGGGGGGGAGTAGAAGAGAGAGAGAGGGAACGGGGGGAAGGCCGGGCGATGGAGGCGAGTGTGCTGAGGGCCTGAGTGCCTCTGAGTGCATGTAGCAGCAGGAGGAGGAAGCGAGCGAGAGGAGATTGAGCGAGAGGGCAGGGGCAGGGAAGGAAGAAGGATGAAAGGGTGGAATGGAAGGAGGGAGGGAGAAGAAATGTTGCTCACCATAACGCTGAATGCTTCCTTGCAATAACTCCTCCCTGGGAAGGGAGGGAGGGAGGATGAGAAGGAGGAAGGAGCTCTGCCGAGCCACATGGAGCGCCCATGCGGCCGGGTCGCTGTTCCTGTTTGCTGCCAAGGGGGCGGGGCCCGAGAGACATCACTCCCTCCCATTGGCCCCCTCCCTCAGGAGAAGAGGAGGCGGCCAATAGAAAGCCAAGGGGCGGGACCAAAAATAATAATAATAAATAATTTTTTTAATCGAAAAATATTTTAAATTTTTTTAAAAAATATATTATTTATTGCAGGAGGGTAAGGGGCCGTAGCCAAGGGGCTGGGGGGCCGTGTACGGCCACGGGGCCGCCTGTTGGACAGCCCTGGTCTAAACAATGGCCCAGTATTCAGGCTACCTCTCAAATTTCAACCTGTGTAAACAATTGAGCTATTTCTGAGATGGAACCATTCACAAATATTTTAATCAACATCCCATGTGTCTTGGGTTCAGGCAGTCTGGGGACACAGGAGGGCACTTACTTTCCCTCCCATTCTCCATGTTGGTCTTTGGCCATGACATGGGTTTTGCTGGTCAGCTGTTGTTTTGAGTGACAGCAAATGGGTCAATGGGACAATTGGAGAAGTTATGGGGAGAGGAAGGTATAGTTCCTCTTCTCCTTCTCCTTCATCCCCACATCACCCCAATTCATGTGACCTAACCACTGTGACACATGGTGACACATAGAAGAAAAGGAAAACAAAGGCTGACTTTTCAGCAGGGCTGAGCTAGGTTTGCCACCCCTGAGCAGTCAAAGTGTGACAGTCTCACTTTAGCCACCTTTGTTTCTGGGAGAATTTAGGTGTAATTTGCTCTCTGGCTCATTCATTGGCCTTTTTAGCCGTCTTGGATAACAGTAGAACTGTTCTCTAAAATAAATTTCAATTGAGTTCATTTGTGTCCAGTTTTCACAACCCTACATAGAAATTGTGAATATTAAACTGTGTGTGGGTGTGTGTGTGTGTGTGTGAATCACAATTATCTGTGCAGAAGCTTTGTCTCCTATTTAGAAAACCATATTTTACTGGGCAAAATTCTATGCAAAGGTGACATTTGAAAAAGGTCCAAGCCATGAATAGTCCTTAGGAAACTAGTTTTCTCATTATCTCCAGCAATGAGGTGAGAACTGTTGAAATTGTTCAACATGAATGAACATAGAAATGAAATAAGGAAAGATTTATATCCCTAGATGAGAGTTTGCTTGTTTTCCTTTTCTCTTCCTATTTCTTTTCTTTTCTTTTGTCTCATGACTTCAGGAAAGTAAACCTGCAGGCATGAATTGCCTTGTTTTTCATATGTTTATAGTGCTGAATAAATTTGAGGAGATTTGCAAATTATAAAATCACCTTCATCTATCATCATCATCACCACCATTGTCGTAATCATAACAGCAGATAGGCTATAGAGAGGGAGAATGGGGGAGAGAGAGATATTGAAGATATTTCTCTCATTTTAACTGAAATTCTTTTGGCCTCCTCTGAAATTTCACCCAGGAACGAACCCCCAAATTCACTTTGAATTTTGCTCGCAGCAACATTTCAATGGCAAGTCTGACTAATAAAGCTCAGTATGGAATCATTTAGATGTTATGAGTTCTTCTTAAGAACAGAGAGGGGAGAAAGAACTGATGGAACGTTTATGCATGAGACCCATCACAGAAAGGAGAAACTCGTGGAAAGTTGGTGGGAGGCGGAGGAGGAGGAAAGGGGGAAAGAATCAAACCTATCAACAGTGCTCAATGCCTCAACAAGATGGAGAAAGAAAATATGGAAATGGAAGGTGAGTGCTTGTGAGTGCTTCACAAAGAAACCTTCTAAAATGATTGAGAGGCTAGGGGGCCAAAGTGGAGCTCCCAGTGGACAATAGTAGTAGTAGTAATACTAATAATAATAATAATACTTTATTTATAACCCACCCTGTCTCCCTGAGGGGTCTCAGGGTGGTTTCCAGCAAAGTATCGAAGTGGCAAACATTCAATGCCAAGAACAAACAAAAACTACTCAAACAGTAGATAAAACAAAATCAATATAAAATTATAAAAAGTAATAAAAACTGAAAATTAAACATTAAATAAACATAATATATCACATCACACACATTTACCACACGGAAGAGGAGCCTCTGAAGTTTGCCCATTACCACCAATGAGCTGGATCTTCCTCGAGCGGAAACAGATATTTTGGCTGACGAATCAAAAAACTGAATTTTGCCTGCCCAAATGCAGGTGGCTGCTGAAAAATAGATTTGGGGCTGGTTGGGAGGCACTGAAATCTGGACACTGAAAATAGCATGGGGTTTAACCAAACTGCACACCCCTAATAGATATGCTGGCAGAGATTTAACCATTAGACTTTAATCATTCTCTCCAAACCTCTGGGCAACTCAGAAGTTAGTAGGGTGAAGATGATGGAGAAAGTTCCTCACTTAAGCCTGTGTACAACCCAAATAAAGAAGTACAAATGTTTGAAATAAATAAATAAATAATAATAAATAGTTCAGCTGTCCAAGTTACATGGTAGTGGGCTGAAGATACAGCTTGTACCCCGCCCTTCTCAATCCTCAGGGCAACTTACAATGGCGAACAGATACACATACATATGGACTTTTTTTCATTTTGCTTTCTTACCATCATTGATAAAAAGAACAAAACTGGCTAAGGATTGCAGCAAAATGCTTTCAAGCTACTAAAATATCATCTTTCTTCCCAGATACCCCCCTCCCTTTCTAACTACTTTCCACTCCAATTTCCATTTAGAGAACTGGCATATAATAATGAGGTGCCTAGCTATGCCAAAACAAGAAACATGCTTTAAAAAAGGCCTTTGAAAGCTAAGGTCTATTTTATATCTGTTGAATAGTAGAGATTAGTCTCTGAAAAAAAAGACACCTGGAAAGGTAGGCAGGATTTTTGTCATTTTCCAAAAGAAGAAGTGAAAATTGCAGTCAATTTGTGTTGCATTGCATTCCAAACGTGGAGAGAAGAGGGAACAAACAGGTTCTCTTAAGCACATTGATGAACCAAGATATACATAGCTTAGCTTCTATGCATCCAAGTGAATTAAGACCTATTCATTTTATTTCTAAAGGTAGTGGGCTGAAATTAGAGTTTGCCAAAAGTATATTTCATTGAAGTTACACACAGGATTGAACAAAGCCTTTCTCCATTACCTCTTCACCCTTCTAATCTCTGCTTTGCTTGAATATTTGGGGAGAATGACTAAAGGAATCTAGAATCCATATTGACCTGTAGCCGGATGATAAAACTAAGACCAAAACCCCCGGAACCCTGCTTTATTTTTGATGCAAATTACTTCCCTCAATCTCCCCTGGCTTTCGCCTTACCAAAATGATCTGTTGGGGTTGTCATCTTAAGCATTCCAGAATGAACAAACCTGTAACAAAATGGAGATTTATCTTGCTTTGATCTTATAATCCCCCATATCACACTCTCCCTATATAAAAATACACTGTGTTTTCACCCCCAAAAGAAAACAGGAATTGATGTCATGTTACTTGGGTCATGCCAGGAGTGATACAGCCACTGGGGGTGAAATTTCACAGGGATCCCTACAACCTATCCTGTTTCCACCCTTTATTTTGTTTTATTCCATGTTCAATTTGAGACTTTTTGGAAGGAATTTGAAGAAGTTTTGTTTCTTCATTGATGCTTAGTGAATTTCTTTGCCAAAGAATCATAGCACTGCAAGGGTCTCATGGATCATGGTCCAACCTCTTGCTCTCACTAAAGCATCTCTAGCGAGTAGCTGTCTGGACTTTTTGAAGACCTCAAGAGGAGACCTCACCACCTCTCTAGGCAATTAGTTCTGTCGCCAACCCTCCATCACTTCAAGAAATTCATTGCAATGTCCAATTGAAATCTACCCTCCAAAGATTAAACATGTGAATCTTTGTTTTGCTGCTTTGTGTATAGATTTCATCCTCTCTCTAGATACCTATTTTGTTCCAAGACATGGCTGAGTATCCACACAGGAATATGAGAGAAGGGGAGGATCACTTCACACAGTTTTTGTCCCCTCTTTGCTTTCTATTTCTTTTTGCTAAAATGCATGGCTACTGGTTTGTGTGAATACCATGAGCTGAGTCTATTCTTAACTGTTATATGGTTTTGTGGGTTGTCACAGCAGCCAATTCCATGAACTAAAACCATTTGACTGTTAATTTTCTGTTGGAAAACAGGGAAGCTCCTGATTTAATGGCGTAGGACAAGTTTACGAACTGTCAGCTACAGAAGAGAAAATTAGTCTATCACCTTAACATAGGCTAAATATACTATACAGTGAAGAAGAATAGTCCATGGGAAGTTATTTCAGAAAGACAGAATGGTGGAGAGAGCAGGAAAGAAAAAATCAACTATGTTGCTATAAACTGCTACATAAGTACTCAGTAGTCTTGCAATCTCACTACATTGAAAGCGGAACATGTGGGTGACCATCCTTTTAGAGTAGAGAATTGCTCCTCTTATTATATCATCAATGGTCCCATTTCGCATTCTGCCTTCCCATCACACTCACCTAAGAGTTGGTAATACAGTCATCTTACAGTCATCACATGGTTAGTATTACTTTTTTTAATCAGGAGAAATAGCAATATTCAAAAGCCAAGGTATCCCTTACCCTGCCCAAAGTCTTTTGCATTAAAGGAGACCAACATCAGTCTAAAACCACTTCTTTCTATGGGATAAAATTGTTCTGCACCAAAGAGACTGCTGACAGTTGGTCAAAGAAACAGTATGGGAAACTTTGATGGTTCCCATCCCACCTGTTTTTTAGTTGGAACCATGGGAGTAAAGCACTAAAGAGGTAGGTGCTCTGAACACAATTGCTCACCCATGTTCAGAGTTTCCTCCTTTTAGGACATTTCTGCCTCTTTTCAACCCCAGAACATGTCATAAGCTCCGTGCCTCTCCATGCTTGAAAAGAGAATGAAATGTCCTACAACGGGGAACTTTCTCAATGTGATGAGATTGATTGCTGAAGTTCCCTTCTTTCAGAACACTTCTGCCTCTTTCCAACTATGTGAGATGATGGCTGGCAGTAGTTTAACTCATGAGATGAGCTCAGTACCTTTCCATGCCTGAAAAGAGGCTGAAGTGTTCTATGATTGGGGGGGGATTTCTCAATGTGATAAGGTGGTTGGTAGAAGGTAAACTGATGTATTGTGATTTTTAAAATGATATCACTTTCTATTTTGCTTTTGATTTATGTTTGGGGATGGGTTCCATGCATTAGCAATATAAAAAATAATGTTTTCATACAGTATTGTTTGGTGCTTATATATAATTTTTCATACTGAATTGTGTTTATATAGATTATGGATATTCATGATACAGACTAAGTCGTCTGCAAACGCATAGACTTTATAGTCTTGGTTCCCTACTTTTAAGCCTTTGAGCTCTGGGTTCTTTATTATATTCTTTAATAAGATTTCCAAAACAAAATTGAATATCAGAGGGGAGAGTGGGCATCATTGAAAACCCAATGGAAAATCTTGGAGCATGGATACAGGAAATAGAAAAATTTGGAGAAATTTCGGGTTTTAAATTAAATAAGAAAAAATCAAAAATTCTCACAAAAAATATACAAGACAAAGAGAAAAAAATTCAAGAGAAATTTGGCATGGAAATAGTTTAAAAATCAAATACTTAGGTATAAATATTACCTCAAATAATGGCCAATTAACTAAGAACAACTATGAAAAGGTGTGGAAGGAGATCAAGGATGATCTAAATAGATGGAAAAAATTTAACCTCTCACTCCTGGGAAGGATTTCAACGATAAAAATGAAAATATTCCCAAAGTTAAATTTCTTGTTCCAAATGCTCCCTATCTTGAAAAATGACCTCATTCTGAGAAAGTGGCAATCTGAACTTGCCAAATTTATTTGGCAAGGACGGAAGGCCAGAATAAAACTAAAATATCTAACTGAGAAAACTAGCAACGGAGGTTTTGGAGTTCCCCAGTTAAGCAAATATTACGAGGCAAATTGCCTGGAAGCAATGAGAGATTGGATTAATCTGAAAAACAAAAGCCAACTGAACCTGGAAGGTTTTGGTAACAAATCTGGCTGGCATGCCTATTTAAATTATGACAAAATATTACAGGATAAAAACTTTTAAAATCACATACTTAGAGCAGCCTTATTTAAAGTTTGGACCAAATATAAAAAATATGGTACAGTAAAATCCTGACTTGGATCTCTCCGATAGAAGCTTTTCAACTGATCAAATTGGAGGAAAATAATTGGCCCAAATACAAAGATGTACTGAAAAAGGAAGGTCCCAACTTGGTTATAAAAGAACATGAAGAGCTGACACAGTATAATTTAAACTGGTTTCAATATAAGCAACTAAAAAAAAGATATATGATAGATAAGCAGATTGGCTGGGAATGGATACCCCCCAAAGTAGAGAAAATTTGGCTACTCTCAGAAAAAAAAACAGTGAGCCTATTATACAATCACATATTAGAAAAAGATTTTCAAGAAAAACCAATAAGGGAATACATGCAAAAATGGGAATCAAATTTGGGATATCCCATTCCAATGGAGGAATGGGAAAAATTATGGAAGAAAAAACAAAAGTACACCTACGCCTATAGTTTAAGAGAGAACATCTATAAGAAAATATACAGGTGGTATATAACTCCCAGCCAACTAGCGAAAATAAACAAGAATAATAACGATCTAGGTTGGAAGTGTAAACAAGAACGTGGGACATTTTTCCACATGTTATGGTCATGTAAGATTGTTAAAATGTATTGGAATATGATTTATAAGAACATTCAAGAAATTATTCAATCTAAGTTTGAAAAGAAACTGGAGTTTTTTCTCTTAAACATCACAGGTTATGAAAAAAATAATAACCTTGAAAGACTCTTGACCTACCTTACAACATCCGCAAGAATAACCTTAGCAAGGTATTGGAAGTGCCCGGACGTTCCAGATGAAGAGGAATGGCTGCTAAAAACAATTGAGATTGCAGAAATGGATAAACTTACCTAAATGCTCCGGAACAACTCACCGAAACGGTTCGAACATACCTGGCAACCCTTCCTAAGCTTCATCAAAGAAAAGAAAAAGATCAATCTAAAAGGATTTAAGCTATAATACTACCCCTAGGAGATGGGTCAATACAATCAAAAGTAGATCTTCTATATGAGATGTGAAGCCAACTTTGTGCTTTTATGGTGTTGTATTGTGTATATGTTTTTTTCTTCTTGTCCTTCCCACCCCACCCCGCCCTATCCCCGTCCCTCCCTCCCCCTCCCTTTGACTGCATCCCTATACGGGCATGGTCTGCCCACTCCCATTGTTTCTTTTTATATTTGTATGTGAATTTTCCAAATAAAGTCTTTAAAATTTTATTTTTTTAAAAAAAGATTATGGATATTCATTTATGCCCACCTTTCTTTATCCCTGGATTGATACTCAAAGGAAGAAAGGGAGGGGGAGAGGGAGGGAGGGAGGGAGAGATGGAAGGAAGGAAAAAAGGAAGGTAGAAAGGGAGGAAAGAAGGAAGGAAGGAAGGAAGGAGAGGAAGAGAAGGGAAGAGAAGAGAAGGGAAGAGAAGGAAGGAAGGAAGCGAGAGAGGTACAGAAGAATGAAGGAAGGGACACCAGGGACAGTTCAGATAGTGGCTCATGACTTTTTTGACAGTGAGGCTGTGACCTTACTCTGGGCTTTAGTCTAACTTTTCAAGCACAGCTGGTAAACTCAGCAAGCATACAGCAAGCTGAACATATGTGCAGCTTGTGGGCCACATGTGGCTCCTGGATCTGACTTTTGTTGTGCCTTAATCCCTCCACCAAACCCCAAAAACATATTTTTAAAGTCAGTGTCTGACTGTTTGGTCTCAAAACCAAATCTTAACACTTGAACATGAATGAAAATATTCCTCAGCGATCACTCCAGAATCTCATACTACCCATGAAATACTTTCCTTTTCTTCCATTGTTCATCACTGGATGCTATGAGAAATCTTTTTTTCCTAGTGGCAATGTAAAAGGGACAGAAAGATCAGATATTTGGACTTGCTATGAGGAATTGTAGCCCATGGGGAAGGGAGCTGGAGACAAATAGGGCTTTCGCCTTCATTAGTTGCTGTTCGGTTTAAGACTGACAAATGCCCAAGTCAGCATCATTATAGTAAAGGGGAATTAGCAAGGGAAATCAACACCAATCCCAGGGTTTACACATGACTGTGAACAGAAATATGGTCCAAGAGGTCCAAGGTCCAAAGATAAGACAAAGCATCCTTGAGAAGATTCCAAAGCATAGAAGGGAGTCACTGGAAATATCAGTCTGACGTTGCGTGCTAAGGAGAGATCCACAAAGCCAAAGACGCCAAACAGGGTTTTAAAGTAATGATAGCCCTATATCTGCCACATTAGTACAAAGTCCACTTGAGAAGAAAATGTCAGAAATGATGGAGGATTTTGAGGCCATATATGCATAGAAAATCTTTCATTGGCCCAACAGATACAATTCCTTCTTCATGTTCAAACATTTTGGTCACTTCTTTCTTAAGTGTACACCGGAGAGGTCCTTCATATTAACAAGTCAGTCATTTCACCCCTTTGAAGCCTTATCTATTCTTCTGTTGCTATTGCTGAAGTTCTTCCAGAACAAAGGCAATTGAGTTTATCAGCGCTTACTCCTAGGTACATGGGTAGAGGATGTGGCTCCAATTAAAAAAAGAAAGTTCATTGCAAAAGAAGTAGCATGTGTCCCGGATGCCGAGAGCTAATTTAATAAGCAACTCCTCCTTGCTGGTGGGCGATTAAGTCAAATTGCCTCTCTAAACTTTTCTCTGCTGCATTTCAAATGTCAACACATTACCTTGCTCTCCCTCTTAATTTCTCACAAAAGAAAATGCAAAATGAATTCATTATGCTAGAGTAAGTGGAAAAAAAGTGATGAGTTTTTCCAGAAGAGTATGCAATGGGGAGAGATTGGGATCGACGATAATATGGAGATATTTGAATAGCTGGCCATTAACGGGAGGTTCCCCATTACTTTGCTGATAATTATATCCTCTCCTGAGTTTTCCCAAAGGAATAATACAATGTTCCCAGGGCAGGAGATAATGAAAAATACCATTCAGGTGGTACATATATGCCGAGAATAGGATGGAGTAGTTCCCTCCTTCCCCCCACTGTGTCGATTGTAATATGCATACCTACACAATATGTTAATTCCTGTTTAGTTGTTGGGAGCCGGGTACAGGGCAAATAAATGTATCTTGAAAATGGAGTTGGCAGAGGGATATCATTCTCCTGGCATAATTATCTCCCGTGTTTAGTGGGCCCGGAGTTTCACTGAGTACATTTTTGTTAGCTATTATGTAAATTACTTTCAAAACCCACCATGGGGTAATAATGAAGACTTTGGAAAAGATCTTGCCGAGATGAAGCTCCTTCCATCTCCCACCCTCTTTCTGAAAAAAGGGAGGAGGAGGTAAAAGAAGAAGAAAAAGAGGAAATAATTGCTTTAGATTTCTACTAATTAATCCATCATTTTGCAGACATGTTTCAGTTCAGCAGTCAAGCGAGAAAACACAAACGCAACAAGGAAGAAAAGTCAGGAAAGGAAATATTGTGCTAGTAAACCAAGCCTTGCATTTACAGTAAGCATCTCGTGTTGGTTGGCTTGTCTCTTTCCTCCGCCCCCGATCTTGCCAAGGAAAACATAAAATCTCACACACGTAATCACTACCTTATCATTCCTTGGCATTTTTATTGCAGTTCTATTTTCTAGTTTGGGGGCAGCTTGCTGTGCACCATATTGCCACCTCGGATTCATTAATTTTCACAGAAAACTCAATTTGCATCTTTAAAAAACCACCACTGCATGCAGTTGGATGGCAGCTTTACATATCTGGAGGCCTCAAACCCCGAGGGAAAATATTTAGATCAAACAACCAGCAAAAAGTGAGTTAAGGAAAAGTTATTGCTACATTTGCATTTGAGACTTAAGGAGGAGAGGGAAACAATAGGCTCAGGGAACTGAGTTGCCTCGGTTAAACGCACAATTGGTTGTTGCTTAGTTCATTTGTTAACCTCTTTCTAGATCACATCACTGACTCTAACAAGCAAGGGGGAAATTTACAAGGCAGAAAAGGTCTGTTGAGACTCACAATGCACTCTTCTCCTTGTCTAACTCAGAGGGAGAGGGGCAAAGAGCTCTTGCAAAGGTTTTCATCCATGATGAAAGGGGTGTCTCAAAACATCAAGGTAGCTCTTGAAGAAAACACTCAGCTAGTGCCAGATTTGTAGGTCAACAAGGCCACACATTGACTATCTCAGATATATTCTTTCTTTCTTTCTTTCTTTCTTTCTTTCTTTATTTATTTATTTATTTATTTATTTATTTATTTATTTGCAGTACTTTTACCCCACCCTTCTCACCCCCGAAGAAGGACTCAGGGCGGCCAACAAGGCAACAATGTGATGCCTAAATACAATATAAAACCCATAAAAATAACATTTACAATATTTAAACAACATCTCAGTACTCAGTTAAGTTAAAAACAATGTTCCGTCTTAAGTCAGGTTCAAAACAAGAAGCCATATTTCATCTGTCAATTTGCCAATCCTATACTAATCCACATGCTGCATTCTGCTACTGTGCAAAGGCTTGGTCCCATAACCAGAATTTCACTTTTTTCCTAAATGCTAGGAGGGATGGGGTCGATCGTATTTTGCTTGGTAGCGGGGAGCCACAGCCGAGAAGGCCCTGTCTCTCGTCCCCACCAGCCGCATTTGAGATGCTGGCAGGAACGAGAGCAGGGCCTCTCCAGATTATCTTGAATTACGAGGTGGGACAAGAAGGCAGATGCATTTGGACAAGTAAGCTGGGCCAGAACCGTATAGAGCTAATAGGTCAAAACCAGCACTTTGAATTGAGCCCAGACGTGGACAGGCAGCCAGTCAAGCTGACACAACAGGGGGGTGGTATGCTCCCTGTATGTAGCTCCTGTTAGTAATGTTAGATATAACATTTTCTTGCCAACCACTGATTTTAATCTGGAGACCTCATGATCGTACTCATGAAGAATATCCCACATGTGTCCTTTTCCTCCTCTTTGGCTACACACACACACACACACACACACTATTGATAAATTGATCCATCAATCAATATAGATATAAATATAGGTCTGTTTTGTCCAGCATCACTTAAATTCATGTTTTTCAAACTCATTTGCTATGAGCTTGAGCTTGTCATGCCAATGGGAAGAGAGGTGTATTTTGTATTGTCTTGATGATACACCTATAAAGAGGACAAAATGGAACAAAATTTCACAGGACAAATCTCATACTTCTATTCTTGAGAGATTATACCTACCTTCTCCAGGAAACGCTTACTTTATGTGCAAACCATGGAGTAGAACATCTTGATATCAGACAAGCAAATATATTTGATTCAGTGAGATCAGTGGAAAGAGACTAGCATGCTGCATGAGGCACATTTTACATCTGTCTTTCTGTTCCCTACTCTCCCTTAATCTTGGATGTCCCGTCAATGTGAATAATTACTACTGCAGAACAAAGGCAATATCAAATGCAACTGTGGCCTTGCACTTCATTTTACTGAGATTGGCCAAGGAACCTCTGAGACTAGTGAGGTCAGTATTTCTGCTCACTCTGCATTGGGAGTGGAAAACTATCAACATCTTTCAACTCCTGGCCCTTATATGAATACCAGGCTTAAAGTTATAAGATAGCCATACATGAGAGATTTTCTGAGAGTCCCTGAGAATATTAAGTGAGTTATAGAGGGCTTGAAAATAGTATATATCATACAACTTGTTGGCATGTAGCTTTGAGTGGTCAAGAGAGATGGAACAAATTCTTGAATTTTAAATTAGTGTGTGACAGGGATGCAACTCTTTAGTAATTTTCTTCTCAAAGAAAAGAAAAAAAAGTATTTTAATTATTGTCTTCCTGCTGCAAGAAACTCTTTAGAAAAACTGAGGTACAGTTTTTGAAAACTATCCACAATTTGAGCTACATTCTATGCAATATTTGAACATGATATTTGTGCACAAAAGACAGCATTTTCTGCAGAGGAAACATTTTCTGTGCCAAAGAAACACTTATAAATAATATTTTCCTAGTCCTTTCTGTGCAGAAAATAATTTATTTTTGTAGAAATGCTGGTTTTGTTTATATACAAAGTGCTGGTTTTTGCAGAAAAATGTGACATGTGAATTTTGAACAAAAGAAGTCTGAAATTGTGAAGATTTTTATCAGTCCCAGATGCTTGTCAGCTAGAGTTCTTAAAACTTAAGAAACACGTTAAAAACATATTTGACCATTCTGAATATTATTTCCAACTCCAATAAGAACTTTTTGCCATTGTATTTTTTAAAAGATCTCTAAAAAGCTTCACAAAATATTTAGGACAGGAATGGGTAAAAAACGCAAAAAGACTATATAAATATACTGTGGCAATACTCGTGTAGCCAGCTTTACGTTCTCATACGTTTTTAGTTAGAACTTCACTCTAATTTGTTTTTTTCTAAATCTTTCGAAAAGTGTATCCATTTCTTTTAGAAATGGAACAAATGGGATTCAGTAACCTGACAAAAGCCTTTAAAGTGTAGATTAGGATTTAGAATTTTGTCTCCTCCACACGGAGCAAAGATTGGTTGGTTGTGCGGAACCTTCCAGTGGGTGAGGCGGGGCTGGCATTGTTGGATGTCAGCCCCTTCTTTCTCATTCTGTAAGAATCATCGCCCACCACTCCCGCCCATAGGACAGTATAATAATGGTCACCATTTGGAACCGGGTAGGAATTTTTTATTTTCCCTCTTATGTTCTAGCAGGGTTTTTTCACCTACCCTATACTGTTCTTTAGGGGCTAGATGGATGGTTGGTTTGTAACTAGGTTAGCATAAATAGATTAGTAATACAAAGATTGGTATATACTTAAGGCACCCCTTAAGGGTGTGGGCCATTATGCAAACACTCACCTAGAGGTTAATTTTACGGGTGAGGTGAATTTGAATGGCCCAGGAGCGGGGAGAGTCTGGTCTCAAAAGGTGAGAGAGATTTCTCCTGATATTTCCCTTGTGGGTTACCCGGGTTTAAATCTACAGCGGACCCTGGTATTACGCCTGAATAGCTGAGGGGTAGACTTTTGAGGACGCTACCTCAGCTTAGACACACCAAGTTGAACTGACACCTAAAGTTAGTTGAGTTAAAAGTTAATTAGGTAAATTTAAAGAAAAGTTGTCCAAATTTTAAATCCATATATTTGTGTCTGTCTCATCATTTCAGGGAGTTGGAAGACAAAAGACTTTATATATCCTTCCTAGGCTTTGAGTTTATGTAACTAAGTAATTCAGACAACTTGTCTTACCTTGGTTCTATGCCTTGTTTTACTTATTCATGTTATGAATATCTGAGGACTGATCATGGAGATTCAAATTGTATTCTGAGAACTCATCTAGGCCATTAAAGATCTCTTTCTTTGGGATATATATATATTGGTTTCTTCAAAGTAGCTCCTGGAAATATATATAGCAGTTTTCAGTCACTTGTTTCCTTCTCTGGATACCCCGCTGTAGAGAAATGCTTCCCACAGTACCACCTACAGTCAAGACATTGCTGCAGGTGACTAGAGGAATAGATTAAACATCCTACCTATGGCATTGTGGCTTCAAGAAGAGTATTGCCCTACTGTTTCTTGAATAGAGATTTATAGAGGCACTCATCATTTTGTTATCAGTATCCAGCCAAAAAAATTTCTCAGGGTGCTCCATAGCAAGCACCGCCGTCATCAAGCCTGCCTTGTTTTACAAGACACATCAAATTCTCAAGCTTTAGAGCTCTTAAAGATATCTGGGAAAGGCAAATTTTACCACTTAGTAACTATCAGAGAAAAGATTTTACCACAAGGAACATATACCCAATATGAAAGCCAACTTCCTTTGGGGTTAGGTCAAATGTGGGTAGGAAATATAAAGAGACTATTATTTGGGTAACTGATGTGCTCCCGGAGGCACAGTGAGCTAAAATACTGAGCTACTGAATTTGCTGACTGAAAGGTCAGTGGATCGAATTTGGGAAACAGGTTGAGCTCCCACAGTTAGCCCTAGCTTCTGCTTACCTAACAGTTCTAAAACATGCAAATGTAAGTAGATCAATAAGTACCACTTCGGCAGGAAGGTAACGGCACTCCATGCAGTCTTGCTGCCCAATGACCTTGGAGGTGTCTACAGACAATGCCAGCTCTTCAGCTTAGAAATGGAGATGAGCACCAACCCCCAGAGTCAGACACGACTGGACTTAATATCAGGAGAAAACCTTTACCTAAACTGATATAATATCTGTGTGTTGGACTAGGAGTGCATATGCATTATAGAATTAACACAGTTTTATTAGTGAAACCCATGCATGTTGCAGACGAGATGCACATCTGTGTGTGTGTAAAATAATGTCTGAATTTCACCAGGTTGGAATTTCTACCATGACCCATACAACTATCGGTGCTATAGGAAACAGAGCACTTTGTGTGTTATTGCTTGTCAGGAGCTTGGATGGTATGGTGTTTGTGATTCCTTCCAATCCTATGAGTCTATGATGGCCCCCATGATTCTAAATACCTCTTTGAGTGCTTAGACACAACACATGCAAGGGGCAGAGTGTGGGCTACGTAAGACCAGTCTCCCTCCTCACAGTCCTCTTTGCTTCTTCTTGCAACCCACTCTCTCACGCAACTCACTCTGTGAGCTTTCCATGTAGCTTCATTGCTGGGTGGGAATATATTCCCCTTCACATTGTTTTTTTCCTACCCCATAATCCATCTGGGAGACATTGGTGATTGGATATGAGTGGTGTCTATTAAATATTGTCTGTTGCAAGAATTGGTGGAACCATATAAGTATTTGGTGTACACCTTGGCACACTTTTGGTGAATAGTGGAGATGTGAAATGGCCTTTTCAGGTCCTGTAATCTGAACTCCTGTGACTTGGGACGCAATGTCCCAGGTTTGTGTCCCCATAAATGGTCGACTTGAGTGAGCAGCCCATAGCATTGGATAGCCTCAAGGTCAGAGGTTTCCCTGTGGTTTCCAATTACTGCTGGGAATTATTACCCCCTATATAGGGGAATTTCAGTCCCCTATATAGCTGTAAAGGTGTAGAATTACTGCCATTTGATACCACTCTAATTGCCATTACTCCAAGTAGTTTGGTGTGACACCAGCAGTTGGATAGAGGCAAAACTACAGCTCCCTTGATCCCATAGCATTGAGACATAATACTTAAAATGGTGATAAACTGTTGCAGTCTAGAAGCACCCTTAGTTTGGCTCTAAAAAGTCATTCATTCATTCATTCATTCATAACTTGGAGCCTTTCATTCAAAAGCCAAAAAAACTCATTCCTATAGCCTTTCTAGAAATAGTATGGAACCCTTTCCCAACATTTTCTCTCCATAAGCTGCTGCATAAACAGCCTGTTTAAAGAAGTTTGGTAGTTTCTATTTATGACAGCAACCACTCCTTCCAAAAACAGTATTCACAGGGGCAGCCAAAATAACCTTGTTTTATCTAGCATGACTGTGATCAGCTGACTGGAACCCTTGCTTATGTTCGTCCCTGGGCCCAATTCTCATTTTGTGTTCCTTGTTTCTATTTAGAGTTAATGGCAAATGTCTCTTCTTTGTCAACTGTCAAACTGTCAGAACACACTGTGCACATTTGGGGCTGGGAGTTGGGGAGATGGGGGTGGAAAAAAACAGTTTGGGGGGAGGGGAGAGAGAACCATCTGTTTCCTTGACAAGCATTTAGTCCCAATATTTTATACTGAGTAATTATTCCGGGTCCCTCGCCGTTTGGCATCTCCCCGAGAGGAGACATTAAAAATGTCCACTATTAAATGCTTTTCACATAGAAAGCAGGATTTTATGACCCTGTAACTGCAGGATCAGTGGTTTTATGCTCTTTAGCCTCAGCGGTAATGTGCATTTGGTTCCCTCATGCGGGCTATGCTCAGGGTACTGTTGTTTCAGTAAACAACACTCTGCCTCTTCTTGGTGGATGCTGGACCTACAGAGTGATTACTGCTTCTCCTAGTTTTGTCTCATGGTCTGGAGGCAGGTAAGATCGTGCCAACTTTGACTGACTTTCTCTTTTTCTCTTGTCAGCTTTGCTGGAAGAGATTATTATTATTATTATTATTATTAATTCCTTTTTCACATGACTGGGATCTAAAGCTACAAACAATGTGAAAAGCAAAGCAATTAAAACGTATAAAAGGCAAATATTAGAATAGAATGAAACCAATTCTCTTATTAAAACAATTCAATTAAATACAATTCTAAAATTAATTTTTAAAAAGCTGTTAAAAACAGTACAACTTAAGTAGGCGACCCCTCGTAGACTGAGGATGATGGCCCTCCAAGTGTAGTGTCTGTAGGTAGCTGTGGAGACCTATTCTTGATCCACATGTTCTCCCGTAGGTTTCCAGGTGGAAGGTGGACCCAGTCCAGGTTGGCTTGATGCACCTTCCTCTTGGCACATTTCTTCCTTTCATTCTCCATTTTGCCTCTTTGAATTCTGCAGCACTGTTGGTCACAACTGACCTCCAGTTAGAGTGCTCAAGGGCCAGGTGTCTATGCCACAGTCTTTAAATCTCTTTTCCTGTCCACCAACATTACGTTTTCCATTCTTGAGTTGGGATTATAGGAACTGTTTTGGGAAATGGTCATTGGGCATTTGGACAATGTGGCCATTCCAGCAGAGTTGATGGCATAGGAACATTGTTTCAGTGCTGGTGATCTTTGCTTCTTCCAGCATGTCGACATTTGTCTGTCTGTGTTCCCAAGAGATTTGCAGGATGTTTTGGCGACAACACTGATGGAATTGTTCCAGGAGTTGAGTGTGACATCTGTAGACAGTCCATGTTTCATGAGCATGAACTGCAAAAGAATGCAATATCCCCTATCCCATTTAGATTTTAAAAGCCTGTCTGAAAACAAAAGTTTTAAGATTGTTGCTGGAAGGCCAATAGGGAGGGAGGCATTCTGCTCTCCTTGGGAAGGCAGTTGTACAATCCAGGAGTAGCCACTACAAGGCCCTATTTCATGTCCTCACCAACTGTGCATGTGATGGCTGTGGGAGTAATAGAAAGGCCTCTTCAGAGGACCTCAGAGCTGGGGCCAACACATGCAGAGAGATGTGGTCGGCCAAGTAGCCTGGACCTGAACCATACAGGGCTTTGGAGATAATAACCAGCACTTTGAATTGTGCCTAGAAACAAACTGGCAGCCAGTGGAGCTGTTGCAACAAGAGAGTGGTGTGATTCCATCTACTTTTCAACATGAAATTAGCCTACACATTTTTAGATTGCCAGTAGGTTGGTCAAATTGGCACTGTCCCTTGACATGACTTAACATCATGCAAGATAGAACTGATTAACTATTTCAGGTGAATTCAGCGTTCTTTTTATGACCTCCAAGAAAAGGAAGCAGAAGGAAGAATGAAAGGCCAGACTATTTTTTATTGTCATTATGAAGCCTTTCATTATTTGTTCCATTCTGTGTCCTTCAGACATAGGAAGGCACTGCCGAAAGAACTAAGTAAGATATTACTTCCGTACTAAGCACTACTAGCTTCCATCTCCTAGAATAGATCATTAAATATCCCAATGTCAATTGCTAACATCATATTAGCCATTCAGTCCAAGTCACTGCCATGCCCCTTCTGCTCCTCCAACTTCTTCCTCCTCCTTCTTCTTTTTCTCCTCCTCTGTTTCTTATTGTTCTTCTGACAGCAAAATAGTAGTTTAATGCAAATACCATGTTGTGGTGCTTAATAGCAGAATAAATGGCAATAATTCTATTGAAAGATCAAATAAGCTTATTTATTCAATGATCTGTGGTGACATTTGTGTTGTGTAACATTTTGCGTTTCACAAGTTCTTTGGGAAAACAAAATCTCTGAGCACAAGTCAATTTTGTTCTCAGGTGCAAGAATTTTTTTCTCAGAAAACATGAAATTTTGTGTGGACAAATTTTTGCACCGAATCCTAAAGTGTGAAAAAAGGCATTAGATTTCACAATTATTCTTCTAATTCTTTCCAATAAAGGGGAAATGAAGTTTTTCTCTTTTTCTGCCATGCAAAAAGAAAAGAAGCAAAAGGTTACTGTCTATCACCACACTCTATTTTCCCTGTCAGGGTCAAACTAGATGCACCTGCAGGACAGCATTCTACCACCTACGGTTGGCTAAGCGCCTGGCTCCCTACCTCTCCCAACGCGACCTTGCTACGGTGATCCAAGCCACGGTCATCTCGAGGCTCGATTACTGTAATGCGCTCTACATTGGCCTTCCCTTGTCGATGATCCGGAAGCTTAAGCTAGTGCAGCACGCCGCAGCACGCCTCCTACTGGGTGCTGCAAGATCTGACCGCGCGACCCCACTCTTGCGCGAGCTGCACTGGCTCCCGATTGAATTCCGGGTCCTCTTCAAGGTGTTAGTTCTTACCTTTAAGGCCATCTATGGTTTGGGGCCAGTGTACCTGAGGGAGCGACTTACCCCTTATGTGCCCGCGAGATCACTGCGCTCTGAGGAGCTTAACCTCCTTGAGGTGCCTTCCCTTGGAACCTGCAGACTGGCCACTACACGGCGGAGGGCATTCTCTGTAGCTGCCCCAAGTCTCTGGAACGGCCTCCCGGAGGAGATCCGCGCCATCCGCGCTCTTCTGCCCTTCCGCAAGGCCTTGAAGACTTGGCTCTTTAGGAAGGCGTTCGGCCCTTAACTCAACCACACTGTGTGCCATGCCGCCTATGGCCCCCCCAGATTCTTATCTTGTCCCCCAGCCTTTGCTGAGGGATAGTGGTTTTAATATGTTTTAACTGCTTTGATGTTTAAATGTGTTTTAACTGTTTAATCTGTTTTATTACTCACGGTGTTTATGCTTCTTCTGTAAACCGCTCTGAGCTCCGGAGTGAGCGGTATACTAAATCGAAGTTAATAAATAAATAAATAAATAAATATATTTACTATTTCCCCTCAAATGATAAAATACATATTTTTATGATAATATGTGATATTCCTCACCTACATGTCATGAAACAGAGATTGGGTTCATCTCTCTCTCTCTCTCTCTCTCTCTCTCTCTCTCTCTCTCTGTTTTATGACAATCTGAAGCTAATGCAAAGATCCTCTTCAGGAAACTCCCATTCTATTTCAGGTCCATTTAACCATAGAGATGGCAAAGCTGTAAAGCAAAATGGTTGGAATTAATGACCTTTTACTGATCCATTGTCCTGGCCAACCTCATCAATGATTGATGCCAGTAAGCCCCTGTGCGGCTGGAAGTAGCAGTTGGTTGCCCATCCTTCGAGGAAGGAGTGTTTTCTCATTCCAACAAATGGTGGCCCAGCGCCCATTGGCGTGAAGATCAAAGGCCTGGATGCCACAGTTGCTTTGAAGCAAACTTGGCAGGCAGGATGTTCAATAAATAATGGCAATCCATTTGCATAAAACAGGGATCAACACATGCATTCACCTGCATACAATGTGTATTTATTGTACTTTATAATTTGTAAAACTGGTTTTTTTTTTGATTTTTCAAAAAGATGTGGATTAGCAAGTGATGAACATGCAGCCAAAGAATATTTAAAAACTCTGATCTTGTTTTGTTCAACCTTTTTCCTACAGTTTTTCTACATGAACAATCCATTTATGTTCAAATGTGTTCTTCCCTTAAAGGCATGGCTTTGGCATCTATGGGGCAATCCTACAAAGAAATGCCTTTCTTTGAGTCTGTGCATTATTGAGGGAGAGTAGATTTTGGCCAATAGATTTCATGCACATCCCAAGGCCATTGCTGTGGCTTAAAAGTCATACACAATGGCACTGATTTTCTCCCTACCAAAAAAAGGGAAGAAATAATGGAGGCTGGATGTTCTTTACCCTTGGAGCCCACCTGAATCTGCAATTTTGAGCAAAAGCACCTAATTGCACTACTAAACCTCAAATGCAGACACAATTCACAAGTCTATAAGTTCACTTAAGAAGATTCAAATTGTTTGTTTTAAAAATGAATTTTCTGCATTTCGATGTATAAAGATGTAGCCATGGTAATCTGGAATACCAATATACTTGGTGATCATGTAGCACTTTATGGACTGACTCAAAGAACAAAGCTGGTAGCATACTTTCATAAACCTGGGACATATGCACTTGGGTAATTTTACATGGGATGGACAAGAACTGGCTCCATGCTATCTGGATGATACATGTGTCCTTCTCACTCCCAAAACAGGATTTTAACCTGTATTAGACAAAGTCCAGAATAATAGTACAATGCTTAAAGTACTATAGCACATCATATTAAATCAAATTTGCTGATGTTCTTTATATCCCTAATTCAAGGAGTGAGGGAGAGCAAAACTCTCTGTGGCCTCTTCAGTTATTCCTAAATAATTGCATCCAGTGTGTTGGCCAAGGCTAAAATATAGTCAACAACCTCATGGAAACAGTTCCATTGGCTACTGTTCTCTTTCCATCCAGGCCAATGAGTGGTCTTTTAAATCAAGACAATCCACTTCTTCTTCTTCTTCTTGTTAATTTTATTTCTACCCAACCTTTCTCCCCATAGAGACTCGAGGCAACTAACAAATAACACACTTAATAAAAATCAAAATGTGACAGTACTGTATGTATTAAGTTCAAAATGCAATTAACACAATTAAATTATTTTAAAATAACATGAATCCCCCCAAGATCCCACTTACTACCTCCATAGCAGTGTGTCCCTCATCCTTCCCCAAATACCTCCCCAAATTCCTGCTGACAGAGAAAGGTCTTGACCTGCTTACAGAAGTCCAGAAGGGATGTGGCCATCCTGGTCTCTCTCTTGGAGGGGAGTTTCACAGTCTGGGAGCAGCCACTAAAGAGGCCCTGTCTCATATTTCGACCAAATTCCCTTTGAACAGAGAGAAGGCCCTCCCCAGTAGATCATATATATCTACTAGGCTTGTGCACTGATTTGGTTTGGTTGGTTCCTTTTGGCCAATCTGGCTTGTTTGGCTTGTTTGGATGGTCATAACAGTAAGGGCTAAGCCACCATGGGATTTTTTGTTTTTGCCTGAAACAGCCCATGTGGCTGCCAGATGTGGCTTCTTTCCTTTTATTTAGGAGCAGGCAGCACATGCTTCCTTAACTGCATTCTTCAAAACCAGGAAAGGGTCCCAGTAGGGGTCCTTCCTTAATCCATTGCTAAAACCCAGGCTCCCTTGAAAGGTAGAAAGGAAAGCTGCCCAGGAAGGATGCTCACTTAATCCCATTCCTCAAACCCAGGCCACCTTGAAAGGAAGAAAGAAAAAGATCCAAGGAATAGAAAGGGGATCTTCATAAGTTCCCCATTCCTGCCCATGGGCCGGATCTTCCTGAATCTTTTGGTTCTCTAGCCAAAAGCAGATTTTTCCATTAGCCAATTTTGGGGAAATTCCCAAAAATGGAGCTGGGTGCCCAAAAAATTTGGATAGAAAAAATTGATTACCTGCCAACCAAATAGCACAAGCCTAATATCCACCAAGTTCATAAAAAGAGTTATGGTCCTTCAGATAACCAGAATCATATAGGGTATTGTAGGTCAAAACCAGCACTATGAATTGCACCTGGAAATGAGTTGGCTGTTGCAACAGAGGAGTTGTCCACTTCCTGTAGCCAGCCCCAGTTAGCAATCTGGCTGCTGCTCTTTGAACCAAATGAAGTTTCTGAGTACTTTTCAAAAGCAGCCCCACATAGAGTGCAATACTGGGATGTAACCAACTGGGATGTAACCAAGACATGTCATGTACCATCATTGGCATGAATGGTCTTGATTCAAAAGGATAAGGTGCCAGTGTAGAGTCTCAACAAAAGGTCTGCCAGAGACTGAACAAAGCTACACAAAGCCTTCTGAGTTTCTACAGTTTCTAAAAAAATCAGAGCAGAACTGTTGAGGATAGGGTGACTTGGAGATTTCTCACTCGTGGAGTTTCCAGACAATTTGGAGGCAGCTAACAATAACAAAATAACCTAATCACAATTTAATTTTTATTTTTAGTGATGTGATTTTTTTATCTGTGTCTTTTTTTATCCATCCAAAGAAAAAAGTTGGGATATAAACTAACAAGCAGATGGTTATGACCAGCAGCATCTCCCTCCTTATTAAAATCTGCATCACTGATCTTTGTGGAGAAAGCAAAGAATTGGAAATGCCAAAAGAAAGAATGAAAGAACGGAAGTATGAAAGGAAAAAGAAAAAAGAAAAGAGGAAAATGGAAGATGGGGGTTTTAAAAGCCCAACTACCATTCAAAACTGCATTGTCTCCCTTTTGTGTTACCCAGCTATCAATCAAATTCCTTCTGACACTGCTTATTTTATGGATTGTTGCAAAACTGGTGAAACAATGTTCAGCGATGATGGTGTAAAAAAAGTGCCGGTGGAATGGAATTGGTATGAGTAACCCATTTCTCAACCTTGCACCAAAGCAGCTCTGCAGTTGCACTCCCAAATACCCTGACATTGTTTAAGCTTCAGCTCTATATAAGAAAGCTAATCAAATGGCACTAGGGAAAATTGACTTGGGTTTTCAATCTCCTGCCATATCTTGATTGTACTTATTTCAAATGGCATTTGCTATTCCCTGCATATCCTTAGGAACATGGCCTGTCAAAGTGAAGCCGCACAACTTCAAACCGTGTTCCCCCCCTTCCTTCCCCACCTCAGCAACTTTTTATATATTCCCTTTTTACATTTTATTATGGCATAACATCTGAAAATGAAATAAAGATTATAGGCAACGCTTCAGGACCTGTGCTTATGTGCTTGGCCCTGAATATCAAATCTTGTTGATATGAATTCGCTTGCCTTGCCATTGTAAAAATTGTCAAAATCTCCCCATTGACCATCACTGTAATTATTTCTGCTTCAGAATGAAAGAGCTCTGTGTGTGTGTGTGTGTATTTGTCTCTGTATGTGGGTACGTCTGCTTCTCTTTGATTCAACTTCTGTTTAAGTTATAGTTCCCCATTTCCTGTTCATCCAAATGGTGCATGTCTTGTTGATAGATGAAAATCTGTATTTATTTGCTTCAGTTATCTTGAGCTGTAAAGGGAAAACAACAAATGAAATAAATAAAATCAACACAAGAGAGGCAATGTGATGAGGAAACTGGCCAAGCTTTTTACATAACAATGTGTTGCTGTTGAGGTGTGACTCCCTCCCTTATTTTTCTTCTTCTTCTAAAGATGAGGGAGAAAATATATTAGGAGGAGGTCTCTCTCAACATAACAGTCATTGTTTAGATGTCACCACACTTATAGAAATTGTTTTGTTTTTTGGGGAGGAGGGCGGTTCTACAAAAAGGTTCATATTATAAGTGACAATGTGCAGAAATAAAAGCTGGAAGATATAACATTCACAAGGAAACACAAACATCTAAGGATGCCCCGTGAGCATTTTGGGATGGAGCTCCAATATTCATAATTAGTGGCATCACTAAGGGACTGCAGTGGGCTTGGACTATACTAGGTGACACCATCAAGAGGAGATGACACTAACATAGAATGAAAGAGTTGGAAGAGACCACTCTCCTGACAGGTGACCATCCAGCATCTGCTTATAAATCTCCAGAGAAGATGCCACCAAACTTCCAGGCAGCAGCAGACTACAAAACAGCTCTTATTGTCATGAAGTTCTTCCTAATGTTTAGGTGGAATCTCTTTGCCTGCTATTTGAACCCATTTCTCTTTTGTGTCTTAGCCTCATGAACAGCAGAAAATAGACTTGCCCCCTCTTCAATGTGACATCCTTTCATATATTTAAATATGGCTCTGATGTTCCTTCTCGGCCTTCTCTTATGTAGGCTAAACAATACCTGGCTACTAGGCTAGTTTGATCAAAGAAAAAAATGGTTCAAATCTCGTTTTGGCTGTAGGGGGGCACTGGTGATTTGATGCTGAAATAATTTCCAATTTTTTTTGAAAAAAGTTGGAATTTTCTGAAATTTCTGAATTGCTTCATTAATGGCGGCCGCGATTGCGCAATGTGCGAAAAACTGCAAACGGGACAGGCAAAACTTGGGACATTCCCTTTTCCTCATTTTTAGACCGCTACTGACAAAACTTGGCATGCATAGCCCTTTTAAAAGGGTAATAATAATAATAATACACTTTATTTATATTCTGCTCTTCTCACCCGAAGGGGTCTCAGAGCGGATTACAGGTACACATACTTAGCTGACAATCCCTGCCATTTTCACATACAACATATAGACGAACAGAGGCAAACTCTGGCCACCACGGGGAGCTGACAAACTCCTAATCTCTCAGCATTCCCAGTGTTGTGCCTTCTGCATTCCTCAGCATTCCTAGAGTTCTTTAATAGCCTCATAATTCGGTCAAAAATTGCCTCCCCACTTAATGTGGTACCTTTATCTCCTACTCAAAGATAAAGGTTCGGACAGGCCTCGAACTCATGACCTACTGGTCAGAGAGATTTTATGCAGCTGACACTTAGCCAGCTGCACCACATTCCAGGCAATGGCTGCTGTGCTGAAACCCCACCCCTCCCCATGTGATTTCCCCTCATTAGCTGGAGGCAAGCATCCCAGCAAGCAAGCAGCTGCTTGCCTCCAAACGCTGGGTCTTTTCCGAATAAATTCCTGAGTCGGAACAAAGATGGCGACAGTGGCTTCGAAAAGGGCAAGGATACTTCCAGGTTCCCAAATCGCTTCGAAATTGCTTCAAAAAGGAATTTGATCTGAATTTAATCTGAATTCAGAAGATTCTGACTGGACCTAACCATGCCTACTGGCTACCTAAGTGGCTCCACATAAGGCTTGGCTTCCAAGCTTTTGACCATTTTGGTCTCCCTTCTCTGGAGACTTGTTGGCTTGTCAATATCCTTCTTTAATTGTAGTGCCTGGGACAGGACACAGTACTCTAGGTGAGCTACCTATCTATATTTTTTGCAGTGCTGATAGAATCATTGAATCATAGGATTGGAAGAGACCTCATGGGCCATCCAGTCCAACCCCATTCTGCCAAGAAGCAGGAAAATTGCATTCAACATAATGTTTTACATTTAAAATAAGAATATCCCAGTAGCTAGACATAATCATCAAAACATGTATGTACATGTACTGTTATAAATATACATACAAGGCTAAAGCCCTTTGATTATTTATTTTTTGATTCTTTGAATGTGTGCATGTGTCCCAATCAACTACAATGACACTTTGGATCACAATAGAATAGAGTTGGAACAGACTACATGGCCCATCAAGCCCAACCCCCTGCAATTAAGGAAAAGCACAATCAAAGCATCCTGAGAGATGGCCATCTTGTTGTCTCTATGCACTATAGCATTTGGGGTTTTTTTGCTGGTGGGATACACACACACACACACACACATATTCACTAATTTTGTCTTTTGCAGGGAGCAGGACAATATTTTAGTGGCAGTATTATAGTATGGTCTAGTATGATAGGAGGATCATGGAACTGATGTCCTATAACACAATCTTTTTCACTAGTGTATTTTACCTATTAAGATATCTTTTTTTTACCTATTAAGATATCTGACAAGCACATTTTTAAAAGAAAAGTAAAATTTAGTCCTTTTGGTCACATCCTTTCCCACTGATCCATTCATAATATTATATCCAATCTTTCGAACCCATTTTATCATACAACCCTTCACATACATTCCATTTCAAAACAGGAACTTGTGAATTGCTTGTTCATTGTTTGCAGATAGTTGAATTTCAGAAATAATTCTCCCTTATAACTGTTGAAAAGGAGAGCAGAGGTATCTTGGATTTTTATGATGGTGATGATGATGGTGATGATGGTGATGTATACCTCACTTTTATCTCTTGATTGGGGCACAAAGCAGGTAATTAATGCAAATTCTATTGGTGGGAAACAAAAGTAGCTGGTTCATTTCTGCTTTCATCAAATTAAACGCAATTGTTTCATTATACCCTCTTCTCCACTAGAAAGAGAGTATTTAAATAACATCAGTGCGTCTGATAGTCTGGCTTTAATTGTATTTATTTATTTATTTATTTCCTAGACTATTATTTTGGCAAAATAGGGGCTCAAGGGGAAGTGGGAGATGCTAGCTGTCAAGTGCACAAAACAAAGCAAAACCCAAACAAACAAACGTAAGTACTTTATATCCTTATATATAATGGTTTGTATTGGGGAAAACAATAGGCTCCAAAGAAGCTTTATCCTGATTATTACTCACGTATTCTCTAACACCATCCAGAGTACTGAAATCTCATTTGAAAGTAAGTGAAGGGAACGGGAAGAAGAAAGAAAACGACGAGGGAAAGGACAACAAACCGAAGAGGACAAACCAACCTTCCATTCTAGTTGACTTAATTCCTTCTTAGCTAATTCGTAATTGGAGGTTAGTTTGTGCGTGTGTGTATGTTTTTAATATGCATATCATTTCTTGTTCAAATTAATTTGCTTAAACATTCATGAAGGGGAAGGATTTTAATAGCAATGTGCCACATGCTTTTCAATTACTGGCAAAGTGGGGCGGCCAGTGATCCATAAACAATCAGAGCTTTCCTGTGCATGAACGCATATGTGTGTGTGTGTGTGTGTGTGCATACACACCCAGATACACGTGCACATGAGAATCCTGAAACAAACATTTGGGGTGACCATTGTTGAAGGATTTCTTTTCCTTTTCTGGCATGTTGATCTTTTAATAAAGTAAAAGATTTAAACAAGGATGTGGGTGAGCATTACTATCTTGAAAGAAGCATCTACACTGCAGAAATAATGCAGTTTGATACCACTTTAACTGCAATGCCTTAATGTTATTGAATCAAGGGAATGACAGTTTTAAAAGGTCTTTATTTAATAGTGAATGTATCACAGGGTTGAAAGAGTTGGCTACGGCTAACTCTCTCCATTGGACATTGCAGGTTGTTTCTCACAGACATAATATTGTAAAAATCTTTGTATTGAATAATATTCTAGATAGATTAAAATTAAATGGAAGGTATAAAAACAATAAACTGCAAAAAAAAAAAACAACCAGAAAAACACATTTACAATATACATCTAAGCTCCTACACATATAACAAACACTATGTCTTATAAAATGGAGCCCGCAGCCGCTGAGCTGCTGAACTTGCTGATTGAAAGATTGGCAGTTTGAATTCAAGGAGTGGGGTGAATTTCCACAATTAGCCCCAGCTTCTGCCAACCTAGTGGTTCGAAAACATGCAAATGTGAGTAGATCAATAGATACAGCTTTGGCGGGAAGTTAACGGTACTCCATGCAGTCATGCCGGACACATGACTTTGGAGGTGTCTATGGACAACGCTGGCTCTTTGGCTTAGAAATGGACATGAACACCAAAAACTGGCTTTCAAATATGTTTTCTGCTGTTACTCCTAAGTTTATACCTCTCTCTACTTTAGCTATACGTCTTACTTTTGATTGTATATTTCTGTATGGCAGGAAATTTGACTAAATGACCATTGGGTCTCTTCCAAATGTATGATTCTATGAAAGGGAACATCTACAAAAGGTTTGTGTCTATTAAGATTGAAATGTAATATAAACAGAAGGAGAAGAGGCAGAAGCGGAAGGAGAAATGGAAGTAGAAGAGGAGGAGATCCCATTAAAACCCAATGCCTTCATTTCTTCATTTCTCAGTATGTGCATATGGAGAAAATAACCTCAATTTCTGGGTTCTTTCCTACCTTGGATGGGAAAAATGAGCCATCTGTAGTAAGGATATGCCAATAAACATATCACTTTTTTGTAGCTGTTGTTTAAAGAGGGATCCAAGGTCATGGAAGCAGTAGCACCACTCTCATTTTTGTGCCTTTCTACTTTTCTTTCCACAAAATGTGCAAGTAAATATTTTGTTGACGGTTCTTCAGCAAAGTTGTGACCATTTATTAGAGCACTTACCTTACTTAGTGTTGAATCATTATTCCCATTTTACTGGGAGTACTCTGATGTTCATTTTATTTACTATATTTATATACTGCTTTTCTTGGCCTTCGGGCGACTCAAAGCGGTTTTCCATTCAACTCTTGCCCTGAGAGTCATAAGTTTGAGGTCCTAAACAGAATGCCGCACATTACACCAATTCTGCGGGAACTGCACTGGCTTTCTATTGAGTACCGGATCACCTTCAAAGTGTTAGTCTTGACTTTTAAGGCCTTGTATGGTCTGGGGCCAGTGTACCTAAGGAACCACCTAACCCCATACCGTCCCATGAGAACACTTAGATCTGAAGACTGGAATCTTCTAGCTGTGCCCAATGTCAAACAATACCACCTAACTTCAACACGGAGAAGGGCGTTCTCCATCATCGCCCCAGTTCTCTGGAACGCACTACCCCCGGAAGTTTGGGCCTTGCATAATCTGTTGGCTTTTCGGAAGGCCTGCAAGTCGGCCCTATTCCGGCAGGCCTTTGAGTTGTAATGTACTATCCCCTAGGACTTGTGTTATCTCTTAGGAATTGTTTTATCCTTGTGGTTTTATTGCTGTTGTAGATTTGTTGTTTTATTGTGGTGCTTGATATAAGCCACCCCAAGTCAGCTGGGAATGGCAGCCAATAAATCTAACAAATAAATAAACAGGAAGACATGAGTCTCAGTGTTTTTCATTATATAGGTATCATTGGTGAGCTGATAATACTATTGGACTTGTTATGTAGTCTGTAAAATAGAATGATTTATTGATCCCGCCCCCCTTTCCAGACTGCAGCATTTCATTTTGTCCCCACTTACAAGTCATATCCTTCCTTTGTCTCTCACACCCATAATCTTTATGATCACAAAGAGAGAGGCCTGACTCCTATGACTACTCCCTGAGAGATGGCTGCCTAGGCTTAACTTAAAAATCTCCAGAGAAGGAGACTCATTTGGGCTCCAAGGCTGCAAATGGCACTGCCAAACAACTCTTGCTGCTAGGAAACTCTTCCTAATGTTTAGGTGGAATATCTTTTCCTTCAGTATCAATCCATTGCTCCATGTCCTTCTCTCTGGAGGAGTAAAAACAAGTCTGCCCCTTCCTCAATGTGACATCTTTCCAAATATGTAAATATTTAAGCCTTCTTTTCTCCAAGCTAAATTTTCCCAGCTCCCAAAGCTGCTCGTCATTGGGATTCTTGGTCTTATTGTTGCAGCCTAGAATTGCATTGCCTTTTTTAGCTGCCGCTTCCCACTGTTACGCTCCTCGTACGGGGTTACTTTGTGGTGTATCCCATGCTGTTACTTATGTATTTTACTGTATATTATTTAGAATAACTCGCTACGTTATTTGGCAACGCCGAAGATTGTCCCCGGTCTTGGAAAAAGCTTCTGAAAGGCGAAACGGTCAGGTGCAAGTATCCACAGGATCGTCGACTGATTTGGACACTTACCACATCTATGCTAATAAGCATTATTCATGCATTTTTGTTTATTTGAAAGATTGTTATTGCATCTTTATCATTTGCAGGGGTGTTCTTGCTGGGACTCTCTACTCAGAGATTGAAATTACTCAGAATAGTCCATTGATGTTTAGGCGTATTTTCAATTCATGTGTGGTACTTACCTGGATATTTGTGTTTTACTACTGCTTTACTGTGTAGCAATATAATTTGAAATCAAGAAGATAAAAGTATATCTGTTACCAATTTGATACTCTCCTAGTTGCTTTGGCTTCCCACTGTTGACTCATGTTCTGCTCCTGGTTCCGGATTCCTTTCACATTTTCATTTTTTTAAAATAGTTTTTATTGAGTTATAGAATAATAAAAGAAAATATTATAATAAATATTATAATAAATATTATTTATTATTTTATTATCCTTTCACATTTTCAAACCAGGTGTCACCCATTTTATATCTGAGCATTTCTTTTCTGTTGCCTGAGTGTAGCACTGTACAGTTCTCCCTATGAAATTCATTGTGTTAGCTATTCCTCCCAGTTTGCTGCCATCTGCAACTATGATAAGCATGTGTGTCTAAGTCAGTGATAAAGATAAAGATAGCACTAGACCAGCACAAAACCTTGTGACACTGCCTTGATCACCATGCTCCAGGATCAAGATGTGCCACGAAGCTAGAACTCCCATGGCTTATTTATTTATTTATTTATTTATTTATGGTATTTTTATCCCACCCTTCTCAAGCCTGAAGGCGACTCAAGGTGGCCTACAGATTGGCAGCCATTTTATGCTATAATAGTTATGCCGCGCCCTGGGCCTATAGATGAGTGACTGGGATTGCTGTAAAGGTCCTATGCCCAGGGGTTAACGGGTGCCTTCCTTTCAGGGAGAGAGTTACCACAAAGTCCAAGGACCAAGGCTCTTTGAAACAGTTAACAATATTTATTTCTTCAAAGTCACAAAATGCAGGTGACTAGAAATTGGCAAATTACAAAGTCAAAAGAGCCAGATGACAAAAATCAGCTTACTCAGTCCCCTTTTGCTCAGTCCGTGGGCGATGGATGGTGATGCTCTCCTTCTCTTCTCTCTCTGGTCAATAACCACGGATGGTTAAAGGCCCCAGCTCCTGGATTCCTATAAAAGTGAAGGGCGAGTCCTTCCTATGATGAATCCAGGGCTGGCCGAAGGTGACTGGAGTCCCACACTTTCCTCCAAAACCTTCCAATATGCTTGAAATAAGCGAATGGACTCCAGCAGTTGTTGTTATTATTTAAAGGGAAATGGCAGGTCAGGGCTGAAGCACCTGAAGACTCAGCCACCAGTCCCTGCAGCGTTGAAATCCCTGGTGGTCACTGAACAAGCAGAGAGGTTCCCTCCCTTTCATAACCTCTAGAATTGGAGGGAAAACCTGAGACACTGATTGGCTGGAACTCTGGGGTGACTTTTTGGAGGGAAAATACTGGGTAATGATTGGAGGAAGGAAACAGAGAGAATAAGCCCCTCCCAACCAGGGAAAAAATAACAACCCAGCCCCCAAACTGCAAAGAAGCCTTGAAACCAAAAATGAGGCCTGTTAATCTAGCACAAGCACATTCAATATAAACAGGCGAAGCCTAGCGCAGGCCGCAACAATAGTCCACAATATACAGTTACAACATATGGAAGCATATTAAAACGGCTTCCAGCACTGAATCATAAAATAGTGTCCAATTGCATTCATTCTACAATGTAGATGAACCTTTGAACTGAGGATTCACTTTGGACCAAAAGCAAGGTAGAGTCATGTTAAACCAATTCCCATTACAAGGTGCAGTCTGAACCTCATCTTTAGTTTGCTTTCTGTAAGTGGTCTGTTAGTGTTATTCAGCCCTTCCTGTCATTGTTTATGGAGGTTTGTAGAGCTCTAAATTGTGTCTAGTCTTGGTAGCTACAGGATGTATGCTCCTACTTTATCATGAATGCAACGGATGCAAAGCAACGACAGAAGCATCTCAAGTACTTGCCCACATAGACCCGTATTATCTACTCTTAAGTCCTATACCTCTGTGGGAGACCGGGCAGAGGTCTTTCCATTGCCTCCAATCTGTTTTTCTTTGAAATGGAAAATGCAAAAGATAGATGATCTGCACCTTCTGTCATGAATAATTTTTCAGGAACTTTAAAGCATGGGTTCTTTTAATTGGAATTTCCATTGTGAGAGGGTATATTAGAACTTTTACAGAACTTTTACACAAAGAATGACATTAGACATATGGACTATGCAACTACATTGGATTTACAATTACATGGCTAACAAACAAATGAGAATTACATTTTCAATCATCATTCACACACATGTGCATACATCCATCACCATGCATCCAAATGTTACCATATCCTTTTCTCCCTCCTTAGAGAAGCACTTGTTAGGCCAGATCCTGTGTGACGATCTCGGTCACCTAAATTGACTATTTTGACACTCCCGGTAGTCTGCCACCAACCTAATGGGTCATTAGGATTTGCTTTACTAATTAAATACTAATTAAATGAAGTGTCTGTAGCGTTGGCCTTTACAACAACCCACCAACCAAGAATGTAAACTGAGGAGACCGAAAGATGACGGAGGCTTCTTTTAAAAGTTAATAATAAAAGTATTTATTAACAAGAATGAGGCTATCAAATAGGCACAGATCGTATTGGTTCTACTAAGAGGCAACTAGCGTACGGTTACAGCAATGATAGACTTGGATAGCGTGATGGTTACAAGATCAATATATATGTGCTAGAGCGTAGAGGTTTCTGACTATAAAAGGCTATTATTACTTCTTAAGTTGGTACGTTCAGTTCCACAGACAGTACGAAGACTTGTCTCCCAACTCCCACCTAATAGTTCCACTAGATGGTTGTTGTACTAAAGTTCTGGAACATCTAATCACCTAGATCGTTCCCTGAGTCTGGCTACTCCTGGGTTACTCGTAACCCACACAGTCTAAGAGTCCAACTACCTGTCACCCTAGTCTCCAGAGATGACCAGGTATCCCAACTGCCTATCACAAGAACAGTTCTAAATTGGCACTCTTCCACAAGCGTCCCCACTAGAATGACTACTGGCCCTAAGGGCGGTCAGATCTCAGTCTTGACTCCCACTAGTCCAGCCTATTCCTACGTGGTGAATTGCTTAGGACAGACTGTCAGTCTCTGTTGCCAAGGCTCTGGTGATACTCCCCCAGAACCTTGCTCAAGACTGCCTCAGGCGTAGATGCCGAATCACCTATCCAAGATGGATGCCAGCACTACCAAAACAGGATTTCTAAACCCCTTCTAAGCAGGCCTCAGCCCTGCTTAAGGCAGGCGAGTCCTTACATCCTGCTTTCCTGCAGCCTGCCATTATAAAGTTCCAAAACTTCCATAATGCCAAAACTTGTTTACTTAAGAATAATGCCAAGGAAACAGATTTCCGTTTTCCATACAGCAGAACCTGACTCCCTGCACAAAATCTAAGACTCCAAAAGGGCACTTCTTCCTCTTCACTTAGGAA